>OY757936.1:16915523-16925523 GCA_963585895.1 Sepioteuthis lessoniana
ATCTTTACTTTATTCTCTCTTTTCTTTTCCGGTTTAGCCTTTGCTTCTTTCTTTCTTTCTTTCTTTCTTTGCTAAATTATTTCTTTCTTTTTCTAGTTAAGTCTTTCTTTACTGCTTGATTTTTTTCTTTTCTTCTCTGGATCACACTTTGCAGCTTGAATTCTTTCTTTCTTTCTTTCTTTCTTTCTTTCTTTAAATCATTTTTTTTTTTTTTTGCCTAATTCTTTCTTTCATACTTTGTTAAAATCTCTTTTGCCTTCTTTGCTTCAATCTTTTTTTTTTCTTCTCTCGTTTATACATGTTTTCTTTTTCTCATTCCATCCGTTTTTTCTTCTCTTTATTTCATTTTTTTCTTCTATCTTTCTTTCTTTTTGAGCTTCAATCTTTCTTTCTTCTTTGCTTCATTCTTTATTTCCTTCTATCTTTGCTTTAATCTTTCTTTCTTTGCTTCAATCTTTTTCTTTTTTTCATTACTTTAATCTTCTTTCTTTCTTTCTTTCTTTAATCTTTCTTTCTTTCATTTTTTCTTTCTTTCTTTGCTTTAAACTTTCTTTCTTTCTTTCTTTCTTTGCTTCAATAATTGTGTGTTTGTTTCTTTCTTTCTTTCCTTCAACATTATTTCTTTCTTTTTCTACTTAAATCTTTCTTTACTTCTTTGCTTGATTCTTTCTTTTTTTCTTCTCTTGTTCAGCCTTTTTCTTCTGTTTCTTATTTACTTTATTTCTTTTTCTTTTTTCTTTATCACATTTTTCTGCCTTGTTTGCGTCTTTCTTTCTTTCCTTCTTTCCTTCTTTGCCTTAATGCCAGCATACTTCCTTTTTCCTTTCATTTTAAAAAATACTTCTTTTTTTTTCTCTTTTATTTTCATTTTTCTTAATTACTTCATTCTGTCATCATTATTCGTTTTTAGTTCTCCATTTTCATTCCTTTTAAAAACTGCTGTCCAGTGGTTCTCTCTGTCACGTGCAAGTGTTTGCCGGAATTTTCTGCTCATGGTAATCAAATTTACTAGATAGCAATACTTGAAACCATTTAACTGTGTGCAAATAAAATATTAGTATTTGCATTCAATAAAATACTTTCAGATATTGTTTCCAAATGAACCTTGGCTCGTTTAAACATTTCTGCTGACAAACTATTCGTTTGCTAATCGTATATATTTAATACATTTTTATGAACAGGGTTAGGAATCAAATAGCCAACTAGGTTTGATATGCCATAAAATACAACCAATCAAACAGAAGTGTTCAATCATTTACTTGCAACCATTCAATTGAGCTTCGACCCCTGTAAAGAAATATCACCAACGAATTATTCACTTTCGAATAATATGTATACAAAGAAATTGGCATTAAAGGATTTATATGCAATTAAACCAATAGCCAATATTTCTTACCAGACTTTGTATCTTCTGTTATGCGCTAACGTAAGATCGTTTTCGTCCAAAAAGAGAAACCTCATCGCTAATTTTTTTAGCCATTTTTACCCGACTCTTGTTGAAAAAGAGTTCAACCATATTTGTCCGGAAACACGACTGCAGTTGTTTTTCGCAATGAACGATGGGAAAGAAAATGAAAAGAGATTAAAAAAAAAAAAAAAGATTTAAATATTATGACTGTGGCGCCATGCTGAGGAATTTTACAAAATGAGAGGAACAAATAAAAAAAAAATGATTAAGATCATTTATGACACACCTATTTCTATATAACGGTCACGTTTTAACCTCCTCCGCTAAGTTTTATAATAGTTTAAGCAAATTTGCTTTAAATATTACTGTTTTAAATTGTACTGACAATTCAAACCAGCCTTGTATCAAGATAAACAATATTATGCCAAGGCGTCAGTTTGAAGTATCTTTACGATTGCGGAAACTTGCGAAGGAAACGGCATATACTGACAAATAAAGAGAAAGATGAAAAGAGAGACAGGTACAGAGTGTGAAAAAAGAAAGAAAGAAAGAAATAAGGAAATAAAAATGAAGAAAAAGAAAAAGAAAAAAATGAAAGAAAATAAAGGCAGGGGAGAATAAAGAAGAAATAAAGAAAAAACGAAAGAAAGAAAGAAAGAAAGAAAGAAAGAAAGAAAGAAAGAAAGATCTAGCAGAAAGAAAGGGAATCGACAAAAAAAAACAAGAAAGGAAGCGGGAAGAAGCAATGAATAAAAAAAATATAGAAGAAAAATGAAAACAAAAAAGAATGAATGAAAGGAAAAAAAAACTGGCGAAAGAAATAAAGAAAGAAAGAAGTACAAAAATGTAATAAAGAAAGAAAGAAAAAAGAATGAATGTAAGGAAAAAAAGAAAGAAAGAAAGAAAGAAAGAAAGAAAGAAAGAAGTAGAAAAATGTAAGAAAGAAAGAAAGAAAAAAGAATGAATGAATGATAAGGAACTGGAGTGGTGCAGTCCAACAAATATTATAAGTCTCCCGCTGTAGGTGTTACGTCCGAAGTTGGTTTTACTACAGACCGAGATCATGCAGAACCCTCGTGCTTAAGAAATACGACGTCTTTTATACCTCCGCGATACAGGAAGTCCCATGGTACGAGCCACTATATAACACAGAAAAAAATGACCAATTTTTACTTCTTTGAAGTCTTATCTCAGAAATTCTCGACAATAGACGATCAACAATCACCCCCCTCCCCAAATAGCAATATTGTAGTGCACGAGCTCAAACTCCGCTTGTGGTATTACGTTTAGTTTCAGACTAATACCCTTTGAAAAGGTATAAACCTCCTTATTCCATCTAGCTATGGGTTAAATAGTACCACTACTGTCCTACATTGGTAGCTTTGTCATTAAATAATCCCAAAAGGTTGATACACTTACAAACATAGAAAACAAAAAAGAGGAGTGCTCAGGTCGTCGAGGCTAAAGTGCTCGACAGTGAAATTGTAGTAAGCGAGTTCGAACTCCAGTCACCTTATTGCGTTTGTTTTCGGGCTAATACCCAAAGGAAATGTAGGGAGTGCCTTATTTCTACTGTTGTACTAAAAGTATGGCTTTGCCTTTAAATAAACCACGGAGTTTGATGTGCCATTACAGAAGCAAAAATTGAACCTATAAGGACTGACATGCCGTAAAATTGTTCACTCAAGTAATCGAACGGAAGTAAAATACTGTGAATTTGTGGAATTACTCACATGAAGATTTCTTGTGTAACGCTTTATAATTCCTTTTTTACTATTGATTGTTGGTTGGTTTGGTTTTATGGCATATCAACCTTTGTAATGCCAAATCCATTTTTATTCAAATAATCAGTTCTATTTTAAACAGTCAGTTTAGCATGAGTACACAGTTTAATTGTCAAAAAATTTCTATTTTAAGTTATGCAGTTTAGTCAAACAGTTCTAATTCCAACAATTCGGTTTAGAATAGATATAGTTTTTGTTTACTCACTGTTAAATGTCAAAACAGTTCTAAATTGAACAATTCAGTTTAGCGTAAGTACAGTTTCAGTGTCAAAAACAGTTCCATATCAAACAATTCAGTTTAGCATAAGTACACTGTTTAACTGTTAAAACAGTTCTTCTTCAAACAATTCAGTTTAGCATAAGTATGCAGTTTAGTTTTATTTGAACCATAGATAGGACCCTATCACTCCGGGCAGAGCGTACATGGGAGTGATGGCAATGAAGGGGTACTCTGCATTCTCTAAAGCTCCAGCATTACTGGAAGCTCACCATCAGATTGTTCTGGACAATTGTTTGGTGGGGGTTTTACCCCTCTGCAGAGGGGAAGTCGGTGTATTCTACAGCCCCAGTCGACTTGGCTACATAATACTATTTTGGGGAGTCTTGACCCTCTGCAGAGGTGCAACTGGTGTATTCTACTCTACTGCCCCAGCCAACTGGGCCACAGGACATTCGCTGGGGAAGTCTTACCTCTTTGCTGAGGTGCAGCCGATGTATTCTACAGCCCCAGCCGACTAGGCAATTCTCACTAATGAGGAATAGACTACGTGTGTACATGCTTCCATATATACATTTATATATATATATATATATATATATATATATATATATATATCTGTAGTCATCCACAAACAGATCTGTTTCGTTCTATCACAACTCATCAGTGTGGCTTGACAGATTAGCTTCCCGTAGCCGTGATCGAAACCTGGTTAACTCGAACGCTATGCCAAGCCTCTAACCCTTCAGCCACGAGGAGCCATTAGCTGCAAAGTAAATTTTAAACGGTTATGAATCACAATTACTAATATCCACTAATTACACTTTAATATCCACCATATATATATATATATATATATATATATATATATATATATATGGTGGATATTAAAGTGTTTATATCGCGAATGTTTATTTATATTGTATAGCTAGTGGAAGTGACCGTAGACTCAAAGACCTTCTGATGATGTTACCTGAAGGCATCTTAATGGCCATGTAAGTCTAGCATCCAACGGAAGAAAAACATATCCGTTGAAGATAAGGTAGCATTTAGAAGTGAATTAAGAAAACGCAGATAAAAGGAAATGGAAGAAAAGAAGATATTATGATAGAAAATGAGCCACAGGTAAAAAAAAGGGGAAGAAATAAAAAAAAGAAACAAGACTGACATAAAGAAATAAAAAA
Source organism: Sepioteuthis lessoniana (assembly GCA_963585895.1). Classification (NCBI taxonomy): domain Eukaryota; kingdom Metazoa; phylum Mollusca; class Cephalopoda; order Myopsida; family Loliginidae; genus Sepioteuthis; species Sepioteuthis lessoniana. The sequence goes on from OY757936.1 coordinate 16,920,117, forward strand.
AAACAGAAAGAAAGAAAGAATGTAAAGACAAAAAGAAAATAAATAAAAGAAAGAAAGAAAAAAGGAAGGAAAGAAAGAAAGAAACAAACAAACAAACAAACAAAATAGAGAATGAAATAACAAAAGAAGTAAGAAGATAGAATGAAAGGAAGGAAGGAAGGAAGGAATAAAAAGTAAGAAAGAAGATAGAAAGATTGTAACGACAAAAACTTATAAAAAAAAGAAAGAAAAGAACAAATGAGAAGAATAAACAAAGAAAGAAAAGAATAAATAAAAAGAAGGAAAAGAATATATAAAATAAAAGAAAGAAAGAAAGAAAGCAAAGAGAAATGAAGGATAGAATAAAAAAAGAAAGAAAATAATAATATAAAGACCATAAAAAAGAAAGAAGCTTTTAAAGAAAGAAAGAAAGAAAGAAAGAAAGAAAGAAAGAAAGAAAGAAAGAAAGAAAAATTAAGAATATCAAAGAAATAAAGATAAAAATAGGAACGTAAAAAAGAGAGCAAGAAAGAAAAATTAGGAATGACAAAGAAAAAAAGAAAGAAAGAATGAAAGAATAGGAACGACAAAGAAAGAAAGAAAGAAAGAAAATAAATAAATAAATTAATGATTAAATGAAAGAAAGAAATCATATAGAAGGGAAGGAAGAAAAGAAATGAGGAAGGAATGAATAGAGAAAGAAAGAAAGACAACGAGAAAGAAATAAGATTAATGACTAAATGAAAGAAAGAAATCATATAGAAGGGAAGGAAGAAAAGAAATGAGGAAGGAATGAATAGAGAAAGAAAGAAAGACAAAGAGAAAGAAATAAGATTAATGATTGAATGAAAGAAAGAAATCATATAGAAGGGAAGGAAGAAAAGAAATGAGGAAGATATGAATAGAGAAAGAAAGGATGTATAGACAAAAAAAAAAATTAAATAAAAGAAAGAATGAAATAAAAGAAAGAAAGAAGACAGGCAGGAAAGAAAAAAACCAAGCAAGAAAGAAAGAAAGAATAGACCAAAAATTCAAGAAAAATAATTGACAAAAATATAAGAAAAGAAAGAATCAAAGAAAGAGAAAGAACAAAGTCTGGCAAGAAAGAAAGAAACAAGCAAGAAAGGAAAGAAAAAAGAAAAAAAAAGAATTGACCAAAATTCAAGGAAAGAAGAAAAACGATTAAGAAAGAATTAAATAAAAAAAGAGAACAAAAACGAGCTGGAAAGGAAAAAACGGAAGGAGGGATAGAAGGAGACAAACAAGAAAGAAAGAAAAAAGAAAACTAGAGCGAGAATGAAATTGAAGAAAGAAATTGAAGACAGAAGCAGACGATTAAGAATGAAAGACAAAAAGAAGTTCTTAAAGTAGAGCTAGGCAAGAACTGACATTTCCGGATCCGGTGTTCTTGAAACAAATTTAAGCTAAATACCCCAAATTATAGCCCCTTGAATAGGAAAAGGCCAAATTCATCTTTCTTGGATACTGCTTATCCTTGACCATTAATGGCTACTTTATTTATTTGTTTGTTTATTTTTTTTTCTATCTTTTTTTTTATTGCTTTCTGGTCATTCCTCTTTTGCTTCATTTATACTTTTGGGTCTGAAAAGAGCCCATCAAACGGATATTTCGGACAACCACTGACCACTTATCCAATGCTGAATCCCCAAATCCGGGCCTAGTGTTTCGGAATGCTGTCGTACGTGTGTGAACCTTCGACCGATCACCTATTTATTCGAGGAAAGGGTGGAGGGAAGGATCTTTCAAGCCAACGTCTTTTCTTTCTCCGTAAGGAAGATTTTCTTTGGTGAACGATTTTTTTTCTGCTATACCCTTGAAATCTCTTTATGGGGTAGGGTAACAGGAAGGGTCATGGGCTTTTATATGTAATAATGGTGAGATATTTGGACTACTTGGCGTGGTGGAAGTGGGTTTTAGAGTGACCGAGGATATCGGCATTTTTCAATAGTGTCAGAACGCAGTGCCCTTGCCCACATCACTGTGTGACATTGCGATGGCAAATGGCGGAAAGGCGCGACACAAGAGATTGGATTAGGCATTCTAGGTGCGTGTAGATGTTTTCAGAAAGAAGGAAATAAAAACGAAGAAAGAAGATCAAGACGATTAAGAGAAGTAACTGTGAAAAAGACGAAAAAGAAAGAGAAGGAAGAAAAAGATAAACAGAGAAAGTGACGAAGATCGATTGAGATATACATATATATATATATATATATATATAGAGAGAGAGAGAGATAGAAAGAAGAAGAAGAAGAAGAAGAAGAAGAAGAAGATATAAATGCAGAAATGAAAACGAAAAAAAAAGAAAGAAAGAAAGTAACCGATTGAAAGAAATAACTTAAAATTAGATGAAAGAAAAGAAAGAAAAGAAAGAAGAAAAACATAAGCATAGATTGAAACAGAGAGAGAAGAAGAAGAAGAAGAAGAAGAAGAAGAAGAAGAAGAAGAAGAAGAAGAAGAAGAAGAAGAAGATTATATAAATGCAGAAATGAAAACGAAAAAAAAGAAAGAAAGAAAGAAAGAAAGAAAGAAAGAAAGAAAGAAAGAAACCGATTGAAAGAAATAACTTAAAATTAGATGAAAGAAAAGAAAAAAAAGAAAGAAGAAAAACATAAGCATATATTGAAAGAGAGAGAAGAAGAAGAAGAAGAAGAAGAAGAAGAAGAAGAAGAAGAAGAAGAAGAAGGGAAAGATAGGAAGAAGAAAGAAAAAGTGAGAATATATAAATGCAGAAAGAAAGAAAGAAAGAAAGAAAGAAGGAAAGAAAGAAAGAAAGAAAGAAAGCGATTGAGAGTAATTACTTGAAATTAGATGAACGAAAAGAAAGAAGAAAAACATAAGCAGAGATTGAAAGAGAGAGAGAAAGAGAGAGAGAGAGAGAGAGAAGAAGAAGAACGAAAAGCGAGAGAAGAAGAAGAAGAAGAAGAAGAAGAAGAAGAAGAAGAAGAAGAAGAAGAAGAAGAAGAAAGGATATAAATGATATTAACCAAAAAGAATAAAAGTGAAAGAAGAAAGCAAGAAAAACAAGTAAAGAAAAGATAATGAAAGAGTGAAAACAAGAAAAAGAAGAAAATGGGAGAGAGGAAAAATTAATAAGGATAAAAAGACACTACTATAAAGATAAAAAAAAAAACTGGAAAAAATACGAAAAAAAAAAAAAATAACGAAGAAACACAGGATAGAATGAAAAAAAAAACCGAAAAGAATCATCTGATATTGAAAGAAATAAGAAAACTATGGAGAAAAAAAACTTTAAAAAATCACTGTTCCTTCGTCTTCAATGTCATTCATCTTACTAAACGATCTTTTGTTGTGCGCCAGCCGCACAAACTTCTTCATTTACGTCTTATTATTAACACTGTTGGTATTTGTATCATTTACGTCTTGAGAGTTTTTCACATCAGTTTTAGCTGGTGGTCTTTCACTGGAGTTTGAGTGAGAGCAAGTCTCCTCAAGTCTGCAGGACTTTTCTCAGTATTCTGGCCGTTCTCATTAATGCTATAATTTGGATGGTCTCCACTCTTCCTCCAACCTTCAAGTCCTCCAGTCCCTTTATTAATCTTTTGGTGACTGTACCAAAAGCACCAATCACAATTGGTATGATTGTCGCCTTCATGTTCCATAATTTTTTAAATTCCCTAGCAAGGTCAAGGTACTTATCCTTTTATTCACATTCTATCAGTTTTATTCTGTGGTCAGCCGGGATAGTAAAGTCCACAATTTTGCAAGTTCTCTTTTTTTTTATTGATTATTATTAGGTCTGGTCGTCTGGCCGAGATTAGGATATCCGTTTTATGTCAAAGTCCCATGGGAGTTTATGTGTTTCATTCTCAAGAACGAGTGTCCTGGATATGATACTAGAAAATCTGATCGTGAGGTTTCAATGATGCTGGAGATTTGGGGAATGCAGAGTACCGCTTTATTGCCACTGCTCCCAGGTCCACTCTGACCTTTAATTGTAGCACTTGATAAGGGTCCTATCTATGGGTTAGATAGAATTAAACCGTGGTTTGTGTTTTGGCATTTAAACTGTGTATTTATGCTAAATTGAATTGTTTAAAATAGAACTATTTTGACATTTAAACTGCGTACTTATGCTAAACTTAATTGCTCGAAATAGAACTGTTTTGACCTCTTAACTGTATACTTATGCTAAAATGAATTATCTGAAATAAAACTGTTTTGACATTAACTGATAACACCAGATAAGGGCCATATTTATGGGTTAGGTAGAACTAAACTGCATACATATAGTAAACTGAATTGTTTTAATTAGAAATGACCCCTGCCAATAAGCTATACACCATAAACTGAGCTTTTTAAGTCATGGTGAACAAATATCAATTTGTCTAGTATATCGTTATATCATTTTTCCTAGATTTTCTCCACATGAAGATAATTAGGAATAACTGAAATAGAAATGTTTTTGACAATTAAACTGTGTACATACATTTAAACTGCGTTATCATGTTAAACTGAATTGTTTAAAATGGAATTGTTTTTGACATTGAAACTGTACCCTAAACTGAATTGGTTGATTTTAATATAGAATTGTTTTGACATTTAATCAAAATTTATACTTATACTAAACTGAATTGGCTGGAATTAGAACTGTTTGAATGAACTTTATAGCTTGAAATAGAAATGTTTTTCACAATTAAATTGTGTACTCATGCTAAACTGAATTGTTTGAAATAGAACTGATTATTTGTATAAAAATGAATTTGGCGTTAAATGACCTACAAATGTTGATATGCCATAAAAAGTAACCAACGAATCAACCAACAAACTACTCCGCCCCCTCTTCAGATATCCAGTTGTGGACCAACAATATCAGATGCAGCTTAGTATCATACGAATGATACCTCTGTTTTTGGAGTAGGCTTACCCGTGTGCAGCTTAACCTGAAGCCTTCCGACCGGGAGTGGAGAAAAAGAGAGGAAAAGAGAGTGCATTTCTGTGTTTTATAGTTACACGTTTTGCGAAGGCAAATAAAGTTCTACAATTCCAACACAACAAGTAATCGTATATTCATTTTAGATTTTATTTTATTAATTTTTGGTGCCAATATTCTACACAGATGTAGAAGCAGTGTAAATCTCAAATGATATTTTCTCTTGACCTCACTCAATTTTACAGCAACCGGATATTGAAATGACCCCTGCCAATAAGCCATACACCACAAATTGAGCTTTTTAAGTCATGGTGAACAAATATCGATTTGTCTAGTACATTATTATATCATTCTTTCCTAGATTTTCTCCACATGAAGATAATTAATAATAATCTATCCCCAGGGACCACACCAGTGACTATTGATATTAAAATTAGTAAAAAATCCCTTTTTGGAAAGAGGTGGGTATTCACAGGTATGAAAAGTTGTCACTTCTTAAATGATTAGTCAAAAAAG
>OY757936.1:16930523-16953023 GCA_963585895.1 Sepioteuthis lessoniana
CACTGGTTGATATGCCATAAAACCAAACCAAAAATACAGAAACCTAGAAATAAAGCCATAAATTACTGAATAAACGAATTTTTCTCAAGTCCGGGAAATTTTTCCACCTAAATAAAACATTCAAATTACTATCGACTTTTTAGAATGACATCATTGAAGAGTAAGTAAAATAAAATAAATTGAACAATTAGGTTTGTTATCACTGTTATTCAACAGGTATTAAGAAAAAATTCAATGTTCTGTCATATTTTTTTAAAATTCTTCAGAAAAAGGAAATTAAAGCCACTCACAAGTTTACGATTACATTTTTAAAAATAATATTTCAAAGAAAACAATTTTTTTTCTTAAAATCAAAAAATAATTATTTGTTTTGGGATTTTATGGTATATGAACTTTTGTATGCTATTTAATGCCAAATTCTGTTTATATATATATATATATAAATATATATATATATATATATATATATATATATGATTTCTAAACGCTGGTTGGTTACTTTTTAAAAAGAAAACGAAGCTCGTTTTTGCACATTGGTTGGTTAGTTGGTTGTTTTGTTTTACGGCGTATCAACCCTTTCCGGGTCATTTAACGCCAAATGAAGTTATTTTGATAAAATATTCAATTAATTCTGTAAGTATGAGTACAGTTCTTTTTTTATTTACACACAGTTCATTGTTAAAACCGTTAAATTTCAAACAATTTGGTTTAACATAAATCCACAGTTCGAATGTCAAAAACAATTCTATTTCAAACAAATCAGTTTAACATGAGAAACACCTTTCATTTCAATTAATAAGTGAAATCTTTTAACTTCAAATAAGGACACAATTTTTAATTTATAGCTTTTTCTTCCTTTCCCCTTTTAGTATAACTCCCTGGTGATCCTAAAAATCCTTTTATTTTTTCTATGGACCTTGTATTTCTGCAACTAAATATATATATATATATATATATATATATATATATATATATATATATATATATATATATAAAGCAATTATTCATAATCTAATCTAGTTTAAAACCTCGAATTTAGTCATTAGAAATAATTCCTCTTCCTCGATTGGAGTTTTTACAAAAAAACCAACGTTATTTAAATGTCCTTTAGGAGATTATATCTCTGATAATAATAATAATATATATGTTGGTTTAACCTCAACTACCCTGTCGAGGAGACTTACAATGCACCTTTCTGATATAAGTTCAATAGCTCAGCATTTAAAAAACATTCATGCCCAACAACACAACTACGGATAATTCTCACCGACAACACAATAATATTAGAACATCAAAATAATAAACAAAAACTTCAGATTCTCGAAGCACTACATATTAGAAACCTGCAACCAACACTCAATAGAATTAATTTTCAAACCAGTGCTAATGTACTTAAATGTCTTTAGCTACTGGCACTAATTATAGCATTCCATTTAAAAGCAAACGCCATAATCTTCAACGGCAAAAACGCCCTTACACAGTAGTAATATGCTAAAACAAAAGTTACATCATTTTGTAATAGATCCTCCCCTGATGATGGCCCAAAGTCGGGCAGAAAGTACTAGGGATACATACAACTATGGACAATACATAAATCAATTCCCCCCGAATACGATAAAAGTAATACGGGAATTCGAACGGATCCAGAAGAAAATATGTAGACATAAAATGTCTATTATGTTTAATGAAATTTGCATTAACGAAGAAATGCTGCCTATATATATATATATATATATATATATATATATATATATATATATATATATATATATAAACCCTTTTATATGTAAACAAAAAGAAAAAAATTCATTTTCATGGTATAGTTATAAATTTATTTCACGCTATTATAGATTTTTTTATAAAAACCTTCCAACAGACACACACAAACACACACACACACATATATATATAATAAAAATAAGTGTAAAGATGGATAAATCAGACACTTACAGAGGGTTTAGTAGTGAAATCCTTTGTAAGTGTCTGATTTATCTTTTCACTTATTTATCTTTCACTGATTTATCTTTTCACTTATTTTTATCATCTTATCAAATTCACCGTGATCTATCATTTCAATATATATATATATATATATATATATATATACAAATAGGTACGTAATACGTATTCTTCCAAATCATTGCAGCGTGTGTGCTACAGTATTTTATGCACCGTTTTTTTACTTGAGGTAATAGAAGTTATTTTGTATATTTCCTCAAAAAACAATAACTGTTTTAAATTTTGACTAATCACAACATGAAAATGGTAACTTAGATTTTTTGCAAGTTTGATCATAAGGATGTGCGTTGGCTTCAAAGTAAAAACAAAACCAAGAATGGAAATGAAACTGATATCAAAGATAACGTTGATAAAAATGATATCAGGTGCATATGTAAGCCAAGTAACCAATCAACATTCAAACTATTATACTAGCAATAGGGAAGACAAAATGTAACGTGTGAAATCAAAGAATGTAAAAACGAAAATAATAGATGGAAGGCGACAAAAAAAATGATAAAAAGAACGTGTTTTATAGGAAAATCCAGAAAAAGAAAAAAAAAATGAATGAAAAAAGCCAGAAGTAAGGAATGTTGGGGTTTTTTGGATAATAGCAAAATGAAACAGTAAGGAAAAGAACAAAGGAAATGGAATGAGATAGATAGATAGATAGATAGATAGATAGATAGATAGATAGATAGAACATCAGAAAATAAGAGTAAAAGAATGAGGAAAAGCTAAAAGACAGAAAAAAAGAAATAAAAAAGATAGATAGATAGATAGATAGATAGATAGATACATAGATAGATAAAGAAACAGGGAAATAAAGGGACTGAAATAGATAGAGAGAGAGAGAGAGAGAGAGAGAGAGAGAGTGAGAGTGAGAGAGAGAGAAAGAAAGAGAAGAGAAAACATCAGAAAATAAGAATAAAAGAATGAGAAAAGGTTAAAAGAAAGAAAGAAAAAAAGAAAGAAGAGTATAGGATAGATAGATAGATAGATAGATAGATAGATAGATAGATAGAAAGGGATTAAGAAAGAAAGAAAGAAAGAAAGAAACTTACGGTGAAAAAAAAGAAAGAAAAAATAAGAAGAAAGGATAAAGAAGTAAGAAAATGAGGGAAAGATGACTTAAAGAAAACGAGGTGGGATGACAAAGAAAGAAAGAATGAAAGAAAGAAAGAAAAAGGAGAAAAGAAAGAAAACCATGAAAAGAAAGAAAGACAAAAGAAAAGAAGAGGGATAGAAAAATTAATGGAAGAAAGAAAATGAAAAAAATAATTTTCGTTATGAAAAAATAATAAACAAAAATAAATGACATTTTTAATGTGTACAAACGAAAAAAGAAAAAAATGGAGGAAAACATAAAAACAACAACAACAAAAAAAAAAAAAGAAAAGAAAGGAAAATCAAAAAATACCACATTTTTTTCTCTGTCGTTTTTTCTTTATTATTTTCATCTGGTATTCCTGTTTCCTATTCAGTTTTGGGACCCTAGGGTCTAGAGTTGGCAACCAAAATCACCGCGTATGAATGACATATACAATGCATATATCTGATTCATTTCTATTCAGTAGACGTCGACCCCAACCCATACAGCAACTATCACCCAAAAAAGCCCCTTGCCGTGAACCCCTAATCTGGCCCTCATTCTTACTCACACCCCGAACCACACAATCCCTTAACTTGGCTTCTCATTCACACCCATACCCGTTGCCACAAAAGCCTGTCACGCTTTACTTTTGTTTCTATCTATGTCTATTTCCTTTATAGGATAAATGTCGCCCATCATACCTTGTAGATGACGACAAAAATACTTCTCCTTGATCTTAAAAGTTGAGTAAAAGCTAGGGAAAAAGCAAAAAAACAAAAAGTAAAAAGAAGTAATGCACCATACTACTTATTTTTTAATACAAATTTTGATTAAACATGTTAGGCCTGTTTTGCTTCTGGTGAAAAAAAAAATCTTTTACCTTCGTATGCATGCAAATGTGTGCTTGTTCGCTTCTTTTTTTTTTTTTTTTTTTTCCTTTTTTATTTTATTTTATTTTTTCTACGATGGATATTGTTAACGCATATTTTTGACATGATGGTTACTTGTGTCACGGCTTTTCCCATTGCTGTTGCTAGTGTCAACAGCAAATTATTTTCTTGATAATTTTTATCAATCATCAAGGTCATAGCGATGACGGCAGCAAAAAGATTTTTTTCTTTAGCGATGATGATTAATTTTCAGGTAACGAGTAACTTGTCAAATATATAAAATACTCATCATCATCTTCGTCGTATTTACAGCATGGAGACATTTGACTATCTCTCTCGACATCCGTCCCTATCATACATTTCTCCGGCAGGTCCTCTAGACAGCGTCTAGGTCCACACCCTTTAGCATGGGCAGGATGTGACTGAAGGTCAATTTTTAAACGGAACTTAACATGTTTGACGTCATCGTCGTATTAACAGCATGGAGACATTTGACTATCTCTCTCGACATCCGTCCCTATCATACATTTCTCCGGCAGGTCCTCTAGACAGCGTCAAGGTCCACACCCTTTAGCATGGGCAGGATGTGACTGAAGGTCAATTTTTAAACGGAACTTAACATGTTTGACGTCATCGTCGTATTAACAGCATGGAGACATTTGACTATCTCTCTCGACATCCGTCCCTATCATACATTTCTCCGGCAGGTCCTCTAGACAGCGTCAAGGTCCACACCCTTTAGCATGGGCAGGATGTGACTGAAGGTCAATTTTTAAACGGAACTTAACATGTTTGACGTCATCGTCGTATTAACAGCATGGAGACATTTGACTATCTCTCTCGACATCCGTCCGGCAGGTCCTCCAGACAGCGTTCTGGTCCACCCACAGCTAATATATGTATATATTACCAACCCCTAAGCACAGGCAAGATGTGACAGAAGGTCAATTTTTAAACGGAGCTTAACAGGTTTGAATTTTGAGTTTTCCTTCTTATAGACTGGTTGCTTTACCAAGGATAAAGAACCCATTCTACGCTACGATTTTACCCATAACCAGACGGGGAATAAATGAATTCATACCTTTCGAAAGGGTTTAAGTGCTCTACGAAATCGTCGAAATTTGTACATGAGTTACTGTGTTTATTTCCTTTGGATGATTACCATTATACCCCGATCCCGCCAAAAGTTTATATATGTAAGTATTTGTTGATCGGCCAACACTAGTGTGTCCGTGTGTAGGAGTCCATAAGAGAACGTAGTTTCTGAATTCTCCCTGAATCCACCCGGCAGTGTTCAGTCTGTCGTATTCGTTTTACTTAGATGGCTTGCGAGATAGATGGGTGGCAAATGGCCATGCAGCTGCTGTTTTGTTGTGTTCTTCCAGGCTTTGTTCAAAACAGGACATTCATCAGGAGTTCTAAATTCATGTAGAGATCGGCACTTCTTCATCTCCGTGGGATTACAAGTGTGACTTGTTTGGTTTGGTTGTTTAATGGCATATCAACCTTCGCCGGTTATTTAATGCCAAAGTCATCTTTCTAGAAGAACAGCAGTGACGATATTTAACCCATAGCTGGGATGATACCACGGGTAGTTGTCCGAAAGTGGACGTAATAGCGTGACTGGAGTTCGAACTCGATTACTACGATTCCGCAGTCCATCGCTTTAACCATTACCCCACGAGGACCACACCCTTGGAGTTTGAAGAATTCCTTTATTTCCATTACTCCAAGGTCTACTTTGACCTGATGCTGTATTATTTGTTGGGTATGGTTTTTTTATGGTATATCAACTGTTGTCGGTTATTTAATGCCACGTCGTTTTCATCCGTATATTTTAAATATATACAACTTGTTATCATTTTGTTATTTTATTATAATCAAATATATAACTGTTTCTTTCCACCTGAAGAAGCCACAATACAATCCATAGACCGAAATAAGTTTATAATGGAATTACCAAATTGAATACTTTCTCGTCTGAAAGTATATATATACAGAGAGAGATAGATTGATAGATATGCCAGTGGTGGCCGACTAGCATGAACTTATTAAACATGTTCTGTGAGGACCCAGGATGTAGTTTGCAGGACCGGCCGAGAACAATGGATGATAGGGACAGACGGGGGGAAAGAGTTACAGAGACTCAAGTATTGCTACATAACTGGAAAAATTCTACTCAACATCATTCATTCGTTTGTACCAAGTGGATTACTTCCAAGTATTACAATGTATCACTAACAATTCAATTAGACATGAGTTAAATGGTTTATGTCTAATTGTTTGCACACAGTTAAATGGTCAAACAGTTCTATTTGACCCATATATCGAACACTATCAGGTGCTACCAGTCCGTGTCAGAGCAAGGGCGATAAGGGGGTGCTCTCCATTCCCCAAATCTCCAGATTCCAAGGATAGTTTAATGTAATATCTAGTACACTCGTTGGGGGAGGGTCTCACCTCCCTGCAGAGATACAGTCGGTGTATTCTACAGCCCCAGCCGATTACTCTGGGACCCTATCATGTGCCACCCCTCTGACCTAGTATGGACCTGATAACAATGGCAATGAAGAGGTACTCCACAATCCCTAAATCTCCCAGACTGGATATCTCATCATGAGATGGTTTTATGTCATATCAGGATACTCGATAAGGGTGTCTCACTCCTCTGCAGATATACAGTCGATGTATTCAACAGCCCCAGCCAACTGGACTATACCTGTTAGGATCCCAAAAAGTCAGTTTAAACATTAATCAAATTCGAGAGGACCGTGTGAAAAAAACTTTTAAGAAGCAATATCTATTTAGTTGCAAGTAAGACACGTGTTTGTGCTCTTTTTAAATTGGCCTAGGGTCGTCTAGACATTGTATAGATGTCTACAGATAAAGACTGTTCACAATTTTCGATAAAAAAGGAATCAGATACAAACCAAGGACTACAAAAATTTCTTGAAAGGTAAAAAAATAGCATTTTATAATCAACAAACATTTACCTTCGAACGTGAAACCTTATGTTATATGCCTTAGATGCCCACCTTTATGTTGAAATCACTGTTGAATGAATTTTGCAAAGTTGTTGTTAAAGCGTGAAAATCCTTCCTGTTGCCCTACGATCTTTACAAGTGCCATGAGCTTCAAACTTCTTGAACAACTTAAATATCAAATCCTGTTTGGAAATGTGGCGAAATTGAACTTGCTTCTGTATCTTGCTTAAAGAAGAAACTTAGTTTAGATCTATTATATCGTCCAAGGTAGCATTTCGTAATATTTTGGTAAGTAAAAAAAGTCAAGTTGGCGACCACAGTCGAGGGTGACCCGAAGGCTCCCTTTTCAATAGCTACTACAACAAGGTATAGGGAAGGGCGCTACTCCTTTCCCTGGGTTTCTCCAATTTATCCTTGATCCGTACCTTATAATGCTGAGTGTTTAACAAGGAGGCATCAAGTACCATTTTTAAAGTCTTTGGTATGACTGGGCCATTGGCGAACACTCTAACCATTATGCCAATGTCCAGTAAGTAATATTTTGGTAAAATATATCAAAATCTTAACAATTTTATCTGATAATCTGAAAAGTTGAATAAAGAAAATTAAACGGGAAAATCTGGGGCGTTACTGTTTTATTTCGACAATTGGGAAACAGCCTGTGAGAGAATATTTCCAGATATTTTCATAATAATTTTTCTCAACAACTTGTTAGAAATAAACGCAATTTACATTAAAAGAATAAATACATGTTCGAATCAATTTTTAGATCTTAATTATTTTAAATAAAAAATATGAAATATGCAGTTTTGATAAAATTTTTTGTTTGTTTGTTGGTTTGGGTTTTGTGGCTTATCAACCTTTGTTGGTTATTTAATGCCAAATCCATTTTTATGCAAATAAACATTTTTATTTCAAACAATTGAGTTTAGCAAAACTACGCAGTTTAATTGTCAAAAACATTTCCGTCTTAAGCTATTCAGTTTAGTCAAACAGTTCTATTTCAAGCAATTTATTTTAGTAAAAGTATATAGTTTAAATATAAAAACAGTTCTATTTCAGGTAATTCGGTCTAGCCTAAGTACAGTTCCAAAGTCAAAAACAGTTCTATTTCAAACAATTCAGTGCAGCATACAAAAACAGTATCATTTGAAACAATTACACTGGTTTACAAAGAAAAAAAGGCAAGCACAAAAATACCCGTTTTTACCTAATTTGTGTGTGCTGAATTCAAATTTGAAATCCGTTTTTACTCATCACCACTAGTTTTTTTTAGATATGCATAGTGTGCATTTTGTGCATATACGGTACATAAAGGCGTATATGAATTCAGGGTGAATTCTAATATTGTGAGACTTATGGCTTATTTTTTAGTTATTATGCACTAAATGTAAGTGATAACATTACATTATATATATATATATATAGTTATATATCAAGACGGATTTTGACAGTTAAGGCAGCAGGTCTCAATCCAAACTCTGGCAGTCATTGGAAGAGGTTGTCTCGCAGGCAGCGCAGGAGGTTGGTGTCCCTCAAATATCGTGTTACACATCTTTTGGGTTACTAAATATTAGTATTACATTTTCAAATGTACATTTAGTTTGACAATGTTATATTTTCAGATTCTCCAATGGCTTCAAGCACGTCAAAATGTCGAGGATGCCTCAACAAGGCCAATTCTTTCTGTTACTTGTGTGGGGACTTCACAACAGTTGCACAGCGTCGGACCATCACTTCCCTCCTCAGAACCACCTACTTTCCTTTATTTTGACTGTAAAATTGGTGATCAGGATAAGTCTTGGGCTTTACACATCTCTTGTAAACCCTGCTATAATGGACTAACTGCATAGTTTATTGGCAAGAAAGTGGCTTTCAACTTTGCAGTCCCGATGGTTTGGAGAGAGCCGCGAAACCATGCAGATGATTGTTATTTTTGTTAACTAATATAACTGGTTTCAATGCATCTTCTAGGAAAAAGATCAAATATCCCAACCTTCGATCTGCTATGAGACCCGTTCCCTATTCAGATGCTCTTCCTGTACCCACACCTCCAGTAAATAAGGATCTTCTTTCCTCATCAGATGAAGAAATGCCTTCAAGGGAGGATTCTGCCGAGTCAATATCTTTGGAAGATATTGAGTCTACATATTCAGGAACAAATGGCAATGAGCCACACTGGATCACGCAAGAAGACATGTATCTGTCAAACAGCAGTCAGAGCTCTTGGCTTCTCGGCTTAAACAGTGGAACCTAGTCCAGGAAGATGTAAGGATCACCAGTTTCAGGAATCGGAACAAATAAGGTAATTGGTCTTCTTATGGGTATGCAAGCGGGCTTCACAAAGTACTGTTGTTTTCTCTGTCTCTGTGATAGTCGAGCTGTATCCCAGCATTACTAGCAGAAAGACTGGGGGTCTAAAAACACGTTTGTTCCTGGGGAACACAGCCTCAAGGAGAATCCTCTGGTGTACATGAATAAGGTGCTTCTTCCTCCTCTTCACATCAAGCTTGGTTTGATGAAGAATTTCGTGAAGGCGTTGCACAAAAATGGTGCTGCCTTCCAACACTTGTCTACTGTGTTCCCCGGTCTTAAGAGGGCATCTTTGTCGAACCTCAGATCCGAGAAGTGCTGAAGGATACTGATTTTGAGGAGCTTCTTAACTTAAAGGAACTGAGAGCATGAGAAGCATTCAAGTCAGTCTGTAGTGGCTTCCTTGGTAACACACGCGTACCAGATTACAAAGCCTGTATTGAGAAGTTGCTAAAGTTTTACGAGGATATGGGGTACCGAATGTCACTCAAGATTCATTTTCTCCATTCCTACCTCAACTTCTTCCCGCCAAACCTTTGAACAGTGAGTGATGAGCATGGAGAAAGATTCCACCAAGACATTACGAAGATGGAGAGCAACTATCAAGCCAAATGGAACCCCGGCATGATGTGAGACTTCTGTTGGATGCTCTTGCGTGACATCCCGGTGGCAAAATACACCAGATCTTCTAAGAAAACACACTTTTCACTGTCTGTGGTACTATGAATTGTGTAATTGTGTCATCTAAGTATATTGATTCAATCAGTGTTCTTTATCTATCCTGTTTTATCTGTTATAAGCTGCTTCAACTCTTGAAATATGCACATATATTCTCTGTTTATACTAAAATTAGACTATTTAAAAGCCAGAAAACTAGAGGTGATAGAGCAAAACTATTTATAAATTTTAATTCAGCACACCCAAATTAACAAAAATCACCTATCCCCATTCTTGCCTCAGACCAAAAATTTATTTTCGAAAACCTGTGTTATAATATTAGTACCCAGTTTAAATGTCAAAATAGTTTATCTTAAACAATTCAATTTAACATAAGTATGCAGTTTAGTTCTATTTGACCCATTGATAGGGGCTACCACTCCGAGCAAGAGTGGACCTGGGAGCGAAGAGGTTCTCCGCATTCCCCAATGCTCCAGCATTACTGGAACCTCACTATCAGATTGTTTAGTGTCATAGGGAGGTCCTACCCCTCTACAGAGAAGCAGTCGGTGTATTCTACAGCCTCGGTCGACTGGGCAATGATAGAATTTAATTTCTACGCTTATACATTTATGTACGAAAACATGCCTCCCATCTTATTATTAAGCTGACTTTTAATGGTCTGAATTCAAAGTTTTCCTTCATAGCTGTTTGGGAAAGAAGACTTCCTGTCTTTCCTAGGAGCAGTAGTCCGAAATAAAACATAATAGAGTGAGTGGCATTCGAACTCGTTTTCTAGGATGTTGCAGTCCAGCACATTAGCCACTTCACTATGGGCTACCCTCCTCCTTCAAAAAATGGATATTTTCTTTCAGAAATATAATGCGACCATTTGGTTATTAAGAAGGAGTACTTATTTTACAAACTGAATACTCCTCAACGGATGGTCATAAAAAAGCAAATATTTTCTTGTCTTTTTTTTCTCTTTTTCTTTGTCTTTCCCTTTCTTCTTTCTCTTTTTTAGGCTTTTCTTTCTTTTTCTTTTTCTTTCTTTCTTTCTTTCTTTCTTTCTTTTAATCAGCCCAAGATTTAACCGGTTTACATTCATTTTTTTGTTTCTCAATATTTATTCTTTTTCCGGATTTTCTTTCTTTCTTTCTTTCTTTATTTATTTATTTATTTATTTATTTTAATTTACCAAAGATCTTGACAGTTTTCATTAATTTTTTTGTATCTCTATATTCATTCTTTTTCCTGATTCTTTTTCCTTCTTTCTTTCTTTCCTTCTTTCTTTTAATTAGCCAAAGATTTAGCCAGTATTCATTCATTTTTTATTATATTTATACTTTTTCCTGATTTTCTTTCTTTCCTTCTTTCTTTCTTTCTTTCTTTCTTTCTTTCGCGGATTAAAGATGTAGAAATCTACGAGCTATTTTGAACAAAACAACATCCGTACAGCCACTTACCTCCCATCTCAAAACCCATCCAAATAAGAGGAACTAGACATGCCGGACACTCCTGGGCAGCAAAAACGTACAAATCAGTGACGTTCTTCTGTGGACCCCTACATGTGGACGTGCCAGTGTGGGCCGAACAGCCAGAACTTACGAGAATCATTAAATAAATTTTCAGACTTTTTTCGTATGGGCACTTTTATTGATACTACACCTATGAAACTCTATTCCCCTTCGAAGTAATATCCTCCGGCTGAAATGCACTTATTGTACCGTTCCAACAACTTCTGGAAGGTCCCATGGAAGTCCTCTTGTGTGAGCGTGTCAATGACTTTCATCACAGCCTCTTTCATCTCCTCAATTGTCTCATAAAAACAGCCTCTGTGCTTAGGGAATAAGCAAAAGTCACAGGGAGCAAGATCTAGACTATAGGGATGGTGAGGAACTATCTTGATGCCCATCTTGGCCAAATAGTCAGTGACAAGGATGGAGTTGTGGACTAGTGCATTGTCCTGGTGGAAATGCCACTGACCCGATTTGAAGAGTGCTAGCCTCTTCCGACAAAATCTCTTTCTGACCTCCCTTAAAACCTCAACATAGTAACCCTAACCCTAACCCATGGGCCAATCAATTCTGATGTATTGACTTTCTTACTCCTCCCACACCTCTCATCATCCATCACAGACTCCCCGGTTTCCTTGAATCGCGCATGCCACTCAAAAATTGATGCTCGAGTCATGCAAGATGGTCGAAAAGCAGTCTGAACCATTACATCCGTTTCTGTGGCCTTTTTTCCAAATTTAAAACAGAATTTTATTGCATATCGTTCTTCTAAAGTGTCCTGACGTCCAGATTGCATTTTTGAAATTCACCAGCTGTGACAATCAGACTTTAGTAGGGTGTATTCCAATTGCTGCTGTAGCTGTTCATTTGAACCTGAAATCATAAAAATTGGTCAGTCATCTCATAAGATGGATAGCAATAACATACTGAATTTTCAAGAGTCTATGACAATTTTAAATGCCGGTACAAAAAAGTCTGGAAACTTATTGAAGGCACCACGTATTAACATCAGCTCTGTGCAGACACGGGATCTAATTTGGAAGACATGCCGGGAAGGATGGACAATTGGGACGGAGAGAGAGACAGAGAGACAGAGAGGGTCACGGAAATCTGTACTAACAGCGTGACTTCATGATGATCATCATGAAAATATTAATCTATTATTTTGGCTAACTGTATGTAAAAAGACCGAAAATTAAATTAACCTTGGCACAGTTTAGAGAGAAATAATTCAGATAAACGTCAACCATCTTCTGGCGTAGTAACACTCATTTTCTATCAGTAAAGTGGAGCTCCCCGTTGAGGCTAACGTGCTGGACTGTGAAATCGTAGTAAGAGAGTTCGAACTATAGTCGCACTATTGCATTCACTTTTAGACTAATACCCTTGAGAAAGGTATGAACCTTCTTACGTAGCAAGCCATGGGCTTAGTAGTCCCTCTACTGTACTTCTACAAGGACGTTTTTGGCATTTAATAACCCAACGATGGTTGATAGGCAATTAAAGCAAAGAAACCAAAGACAAAAAAAGTACACGTCAGATCGTATACATGTGGGATTCCAGACATATTAGTAAGCCCATTTTGAATATACAGTTTATTGAAATGGAGTCTGAGAATATTAGACATATTTTTATACGCGTATCGATCTGCATTCAGTCATCGATTTTATTGCCTCACGGACGGAACTAGAGTGTTCAATGAGAGAGAGAGAGAGAGAGAGGGTTTAGTTTAGATTTACGTTGGGTTTTATGGCATTACAACTGTTGTGGGTTTATTAAAGCCAACTCTACTTTATATATATAGTCATCCGTGGACAAGCGGTTTCCTTTTATCACTACTCTTCGGTCTCGTTAAACACGCAGGACGAAACAAGCTGGAATCGAAACCCGTCTAATTTTATGCTAGATTTAGTGTCTTACTCCTCAACTATTTTAAACGGTATACGTCAGCTCGGGAATTATAACGCATTAGCTTCCATATATATATATATATATATATATATATATATATTGTAAACACATTTTTAGATACACACAGTTTATTTCTAACAATTCAATCAAGTTAAATGTTTGCGAGTATTGCTATATATCAAGAACAATTTAATTAGATATAAGTCATTTGTTTAAACATAGTTAAATTATCAAAGAGTTCTCTTTCTAACTATGCAATTTAACCTAAGTCATTTGTTTGCACTCAGTTTAAATTTCAAACAGTTTAATTTGAGTCACTGATAGGACCTATTCAGGTGCTACCACTCCGCCCCAGAGTGGACCTGGGAGCAATGGCAATGAAGTGTACTCCACATTGCCCAAAGCTCCAGCATTATTGGAGCCTCACCATCAGATTGTTTAGTGTCATGTCAGGACACTCGTGAGGACGGAGTAGGGATGCAGTTGGTGTATTCTACTTCCCCAGCCGTCAGGGCTCGATAGATAGGTAAATAGAGATAGAGAGAGAGAGAGAGAGAGAGAGAGTCAGTATGTGTGTGTATATCCCTGTATTTGAGTGTCTACATGTGTGTGTGTGTGTCGGCTGTCTTTTATGAGTTGTGTCTGTATGTATGTGTGTGTATTTATGTCTACGTATATATATATCCGATTGTAGTAGCACTGAATTATAACCTTCAACACTTAGCTTAGTTTGGCACAAGTTCCTTAGTATGGAGCACTGTGAAAATTTGACGCACTAGCTTAAATAACAAAATTGGAAATTTGACATCCCATCAAGAGGACGAAAGTGGATTGATTGATTAATACGGCATTTCAACCGGTTTGGGTTTTATTTGTAACATTTGTAAATACACAATGAACGCGATTCCCTAACCTTTAGGTTAGGGAATCGCGTTCTTTATTTGTTTATTTTCATATTTTTTGAGTAGTTGTTTCTTCATAGATTTTTTGGCACAGTTATATGGTTTCAGGTAACTTTTTATTTTAATAATACTTTTTTCACAGTTTTATGGTTTAAAGTAACTTTTTATTCTTATAATACTTTTTGTTTTTGGTACAGAGATAACTGCGTAACAAAAAAAGTATTATTAGACTGGTTTTAAGTAACGCTTTGCATTTAATTATCATCATATATTGTTTAAATTAAATCATTTCTGTACGAGAATAATCATTTTTCACATAGTTATATGGTCTCAAGTAAGTAATGATAATCGTAATGATGGAACTGAATTGCCAGCGGCTGCAAAATAGACAATTGCATTTCTGCAAAGGGGTAAAATTTCAGCCAAATAAATGTCCTGTATATAAACCATCCGATGGTGAGACTCCAGTTCTGGTGGTAAGGAAATGTGGAATACCCCTTCATTGTAGTTATTATAGATCCACTCTGACCCGGAGTGGTATTACTTCTATGTGTCAAATAGAATAATTTGTGTTAGATTGCATTGCTTGAAACTATTTAACTGTGCTCAAATAGAATTATTATTGTCAGAGAGCAATACTTAAAACCATTTAGCTCTGTGTATATAGATCTATTGTGTTAAATAGCTATACTTAAAACCATTTAGCTCTGTGTATATAGAACGATTAGCATTGCATAACAATACTTGAAACCATTTATCTGGGAGCAAATTAAACTGTTTATGCAAGATAAGAATACTTGAAACCGTGTATCTATTTAAACAAATGAGCTCAAGTTTATTCAAAAATGTTACATACGAACTATTGAATTAAAAATTATATATATATATATATATATATATATACATGGTCTGGCAGTAAATAACCATCTAGGCTAAATATGCCACTAAACCAAATCGCTTGATATAATCTTATAAATCCTTTCTGTATATATAAACTAGATTATGTTTTAGATAATCCTTAACGTTTTATATGCTATAAAACTCTACCAAACCAAACCAAACAAAACAAAAAAATATTATTCTGTCACATCCTGTAGGTACGTAAGGATTAGTAAACAGATATATACCCACGTACATCTAGGTGAAGAGAGAGAGAGAGAGAGAGAGAGAGAGAGAGAGAGAGAGAGAAAGAGAAGTGAGAGAATGTAAGAGTGTGTGTGAGAAAGAGAGGGTGAATGAGAGAAAATGAGAGAGACAGAATGTGTGTGCGTGAGAGAAAGAGTGAGAGAGAGTGAGAATGAGAGAGAGAGAGAGAGTGCGCGTGTGAGAGAGGGGGAGAGAGGGAGAGAGTGAATCAGAGAGAGTGGGAGGGAGAATGAGAGAGAGAGAGTGTGTGTGTGTGAGAGAGAGAGAGAGAGAATGAGAAAGAGAGAGATAGAGGGTATGTGAGAGAGAGTGAAAGAGAGAGATCTAAATTTTATTTAGTGACAAATTGATAGTCACCAGAATTAGGTATTCCTATCAACTAATTTTCAAGCAATGACAATAAAAATAATGCTAAAGGGGGTAAGGTTTAGGCATGAGATAACCCTGGTCAGATTGACATGGCTTTAAAATCAGTCAACCAATCCAGTTTTACTGTGAAGACCTTTATTCCCATAACTCCCAGGTCCACTCTGTCATGGAGGGGTTGCATCTGTTAGGCTGCCATGTTTATGTCATATAGATATATGTAATCATTTTCTAAACATGAAATCATTTAATGTATTTATTGTGGATCCTTTCGAGATGAGGCTTCTTAATCTGAGAATTAATTTTTTTTTTATTGCGGACTTTTTACAAGACTCGGCATTCCTATTCGAGGTCGCGGTTAATCACCTGAAGAAGGCCAGAGGTGAAATTTGGCCGAAACGGAATGAGAAGAAACAACAAAAAAAAAAACTACCAAGATGAGGACTAAAAGTCTGCAATAATAAAAAAAAGAAGAAGAAATCATTTAAGTCTGCGCAAACAAATTACTGATTTTTAATTGAAGAAGAAATAAATTTCTTGATAAGTAACTGATACTCACCAAAAAGTGAACTGACAGTCAGATGCTCCCCATGCCATAATCATTCCACCGAGTAAGTCAGCTCAATGGGATTTTTTTTATTGAATTAAAGTTGTAGCCTTATTACTTATTCAATAAATGCTACTAGGTTCTGCAGGGTACAATGTGCACCGTTTCAGGGCCATCCTCTCAAAAGACCCGAAACAGTGCACATTAAATTATTAGTTTTACATAGCCTATTTTTGGAACCGTCTTATTATGTTCAACCAAATGAGATTTAGCTCGTTCGTTTAAGTTTATTATTTTTAGCAGCATATCAACCTTTAATACCAAATCAATCCTTCTAGGACAGTAGTAGTACTATTTAACCCATAGCTGGAAGGATAAAAGGGTTCAAACTTTTAAAAGTGAACGTAAGGCCATCGTTTTAACCATTACACCACGAGAACACTCCCCACTCCGTTTACAAATCATATATATTAATATATATTAGTTGTCTGAATTTCTGAGACGAAGCTTGATAATTTTTATCATTAAGGGTTTTTGGACTATTGTCTTCATCTTTATTGTTATTTCCACAACGTTTCGGCCAATATGTTCTCTGGCCTTCTTCAGGTGTTTGTCGAACTCGTGAACCGATACAAAACTTCGAACTACGTCCTTTATTGAATCCACGGGCGTTCGGGGTCGCCTGTTCCGGTTCCGTTAAATATAACCGTGTAAAAGTGTTAAGAAATCCTGTTTTGTTACTCGCCTGCAGTCAGGATTGAACGTGAATATGTATAATTAGGATGTGGCATTAAATAACTTACAACGGTTATATGCCATAAAACACAACCCATCAACTAACTGTTTTGATTGAGGGCCTTACCCTTTTGCAAGAGGTACAGTTAGTGTATTCTAGGTACTGTCGATAGCGCTGGCAAAAATCAAGGTATGCTTTGACCTGGAGAATCCTGTGCTTTTCCCATTGTATGACACCTGTCTCACTGTAGTAACATAAAAAAACTGAGCAAGTATGAATTTGACTGTATTTTATATGTAAGTAGATTATGTCTCTGCTGGGTTTTTTTTTACACCAATTCTAACAGCGTGTTTTTCGTAAGAGTGTGAGTGACAGCAAGTCTCCTCCGGTCTCCAAGACTTTTCTAAATATTCGAACCATTCTTAACAAAGCTATAGTCAGTATTTTCATTATTGTTTCAAAGATTTTCAAATCCTTCCGTCTTTTGTTTTACCAAGCCGTTCCAAAGGCACAGCCATTAAATCGTATCATAATCTCCTTCATATTCCACTGTTTTGTTAAACTCCGCTTAAAAATTGACCTTGTGTCATATCCTGCCCGAGAAAAGAGGACTGATTGCATTTCACATAGCACTAATACCCTTGGGAAAGGTATGAATCCAATTATTCTCCCTCCAGCTATGGGTAAATAGTAGGACAGACTAGGTTCTTCAGCCTTGGTGAGGCAACTAGTCTAGGAGAAGGAAAACTCTGAATTCAAACCTGTTAAACTCCACTTAAAAAAATTAACCTTGTGTTATATCCTACCCGAGTGGAGGGGTGGGGTAAATATGATATTCCACTGTTTTGTTCGTTTGTTTTATTTTTTCAGTGCTCAAGCAAGGTCCCAAGTTTTTTTAATCGTTTCGCTTTTTTTATTTTGACTCTGAGGTTCCCCGTAACGGAAAATTCTACAATACGTTCTCCTCCCGGAGAGGTTGAGCACTCTGGCGAAGGAATTAACGGCTGCAACACGTATAATACAAAGCTCTTCTAACGAATTGAACACTCCGGTATCTGGTAACGCAAAATGTAAACAAACGAAAGCTAATAAATAAAGCTGACGTAGGTTGCCTGGTGGTTAAGAGGTAAAAATGCTACGTCTAACAAAAAGTTGGGCGGATTTCGATCCCAAGTCTCGCCACACTGAAGAGTTCGGATACAATGAAACAGTCTGTATTTGCATGACTATATATTTTAATTCTTACTAACTATTATTGCAACAACAGCACTTATTCCGCCTAGAAGACCCGACCTAGAGTTAATTAATATATATATTAATTATCTCTAGGTCTTTAATTCTTACTAACTATTATTACAACAACAGCACTTATTCCGCCTAGAAGACCCGACCTATAGTTAATTAATATATATATTAATTATCTCTAGGTCTGGTCTTCTTGGCGGGATAAGTAGAAAGACGAAACAGTCTGTCTGTAGAGGACTATATATATATTTATATATATATTAATTAACTCTAGGTCTGGTCTTCTTGGCGGGATAAGTAGAAGACGAAACAGTCTGTCTGTGGAGGACTATATATATATTTATATATATATTAATTAACTCTAGGTCTGGTCTTCTTGGCGGGATAAGTAGAAGACAAAACAGTCTGTCTGTAGAGGACTATATATATATTTATATATATATTAATTAACTCTAGGTCTGGTCTTCTTGGCGGGATAAGTAGAAGACCAAACCAGACCTAGAGTTAATTAATTAATATATATAATATATATATATATATATATATATATTATATATATATATTATATATATATATATTTATATATATATATATATATATATATATATATATATATATATATCTTTTATTCTTACTAACTATTATTGCAACAACAACAACAACAAGAGCAGCAGCACTTATTTCGCCAAGAAGACCAGACCTAGAGTTAATTAATATATATATATATATATATATATATATATATATATATATATATTTATATATATACATACATATATATATGTCGTTGTTGTTGCAATAATAGTTAGTAAGAATAAAAAATGAGAAAAACAGACGTAATGGAATCGGTGTCAGATCTAAAATTTATATCATAATCATTACTATTATACAAATGCTGTTGGTATCCGTGCGTGCGTATGTATGTGCGTGGGTTCGATTTTATTCATGGTCTTTCTTTTTTGTTGTTTTTTTTTAGGTGGGGGGTTATTTTCGGCTTTTTTTTTTTTAAGTCTTACTTCCTTTCAAATTTTGTGCCCTTCATAGCAACCTCATTATTTTTGGTCTGAAAAGAGACCTCGTTCTTCCCCTTTTTTTTTCTTTTTTTAAAAATCTTTTTCCTTTCCGTATTTCTTTTAATGTCATCAGATTTTACGCCCTCTCGTCTCTCCTCCCACCAAATTCCTCCGACACAATATTTCTACTTGCTGTGGCTTCATGTGCCCGTTCTATTTCGGGTGTCAATTCGTACGTCAGAGGCAAAACTATGACACTAGATTGTAGACAGAAACGAAAAAAAAAAAACCCTTTGAAAAACAAAAACAAAACAAAACAAAAAACAGGGTAATATATAAAACTAACAATAGCAGAAATGACAGTAAATTACATATATATGACGCTAGGTTATGCACATAAACACATGCACTGAAAACATATATATATAATATATATATATATATATATATATATATATATATATATATATATATATATATATAATGTTATTTATTTATTTATTTATTCAATCATTTATTTATTTATTTATTTCATCCTCCTTTGTCGAGTCTTTCTTGTTTAAAAATCTTTTTTTTTTTCAAAGAAAAAAATAAACATTTATATGTCTGATTTTCTTTTTTTCTTTATCACTTATTTTTCTCTCTGTTTTTATTTTCCTTTTTAAATTCACTCTATAAAATCATCCTATTTCTCTTTTATATGAAATTCAAATTTTATATTTGTTTATAATTAATTTTCTTTTCTTTCTTCTTTCTTTCATTAATTGTTTTCTTTCATTTTTATGCAATTGTTCCTACTATTTAGTAAGACAAGATTTTAATTTTCATTATTCGTTGTTTTATTCTGGCTTTAATTTTTCATTGCTTTTTTTTTTCCTTTTCTGTTGATAAATTCATTGTTTCAATGGTTACAATTAAGTCCTTGTCTTTTTCTTTTCTTTCTTCTAAATACATTTCATGTTTGATAACTTACTTTTGTTTTTTGTTTGTTTCTTTGTTTGTTTGTTTCTTTTTTTCTTTCTTTTGGTTTTTAATATTTTTTGCCTTATTTATTCATTAATTTTTTTCTTCTTTATTCACTATTGTCTTTCTTTCTTTCTTTCTTTCTTTTTGATTTATTATCATATCTTTATTTTTTAATCATTATCTTTCTCTCTTCTTTCTTTCTTTCTTTCTTTCTTTCTTTCTTAGTCTAATGATCCAGTAAATGTATTCTCTTTCTTTCCTTCTGTCTCTTTTCTTTTTTTCTTTTCTTTTTTCCTTTTTTTTTATTCATGCCACACTTTATAATCTTTCTTTCTTTTTTCTTTTTTCTTTCTTTCTTTTGTTTGCTTTTGATTTATTATCATATCTTTATTCTTTTAATCATTTTCTTTCTTTCTTTCTTTCTTTCTTTCTTTCTTTCTTTTCTTTCTCTTCTTTCTTTCTTTCTTTCTTTCTTAGTCTAATGATCGAGTAAATGCATTCTCTTTCTTTCCTTCCGTCCTTTTCTTTTTACTTTTCTTTTTCCTTCATTATATTCCTTCTTTATATTCTTTCTTTCTTTCTTTCTTTCTTTCTTTCTTTCTTTCTTTCTTTCTTTCTTATCTTCCCGGTACAAAATTGCATATTTCTTTTGAACTCTTTTTCAAATTTTGTATTAATCTACGGAAATTTTTTCATTTTCTTTTTATTAACTTTTCTCTCCCTGTTTTTACTTGCTATTTTTTAAATAAAAATCTCTTTTACTCTTTTGTTGTTATTCTTTCTTTTCCTTCTTCCCTTTCTAAAACTAATATATTAATCAATTCATTTCTTAAATCCTCGTCTCCCTAGAAGATATTAACGGGTGAAAAAAAATCTTCTTTTTTTGTTCTTTAAAATGATATCACCCTAAGCAGAAATACGTTTTTAGACACGTTTTAATTGGACCCAGTACTGAATTACAACCACTCCACCTCCACACAGATCCAGGTAAACTTTGCAACACGTCAACAAGGACATACACAAGGACTCACACATGGACACGCATATACGGCATGCACTCACTGTTTTCGTGCAATAAAACGAGGAACGGTTATAACGCATTCCTACACTAACATATTTTGTTACACATATATAATTACTAAACGCTACCTCTCACTCTCTTTCTCTCTCTCACACACACGCACGCACGCACACACACACACTCACACAAACAGATTCTCATCTCAGTTAAACATAGACATAAGCTCACACACTCACACCTGCTCAATCACTAGTACATACATGCAAATCAAGAATATATATATATATATATATATATATATATACAGTCATCACAGACAGATCTGTTTCGTTCTATCAGAACTCATCAGTGTGGCTAGACTATCTCCCCGTAGCTGGGATAGAAACCCGGTTGACTCAAACACCTAGCCAAAGCTTCTAACCATTTAGCCACGAGGAGATATTAGCTACGAAGTACATTTTAAACGGTTATGAATCACAATTACTATTGTTTATATACATCCGTTCAACGGCCGCCGAGATCTCAATTCAAATACGAAGAGACGGGCAAAGGCGCTAATGGCAACACGATTACTTCTTCGCTAGAGAACTCGACCCTACGGGGGTAGGGGAGTATAAATCTATAGTCATCCACAGACAGATCTGTTTCATTCTATCAAGAACTCATCAGTGTGGCTAGACAGTATCTCCCCGTAGCTGGGATCGAAACCCGGTTGACTCAAACGCCATATATATATATATATATATATATATATATATATAATATATATATATATATTACGATTTCACGTGAGCGCGCAAAGTATTCACAAATAGAGGCAAGAACACATTGGCACACATACATGCAGGCATTCAAATATAGGCATACATCCACACGTACAAGCGTACGTCTATGTATTAATATACTACTTGGACGCTAACCAAACGGCTGGAGAAGAAGCTAGACGGCAATTGCACAAGAATGTTGCGAGAAATATGGAACAAGTCCTGGCGGCAACATTCCACAAGGCACCAACTATACGGCCACTTGCCTCCCATCACGAAAACTATCCAAGTTAGACGAACCAGATATGCAGGGTCCTGCTGGAGAAACAGGGACGAGCTCATAAGTGATGTACTCCTATGGACCCCTACATATGGCCGAACAAAAGCAGGATGACTAGCTTGAACATACATACAGCAGCTGCCCTGAAGAC
>OY757936.1:16958023-17023023 GCA_963585895.1 Sepioteuthis lessoniana
CAATTTCATTCTCTTTTTATCTGTCCATCTATCTATTCATCGATCATGTTATGTTCTCATCAAAGATGCTCCGTTCTCCTCTCTCTCTCTCTCTCTCTCTCTCTCTCTCTCTCTCTCTCTTTATATATATATATATATATTTACCATTCTCTTTTGATCTATCAATTGTCTCCCGTCTATCTAATTATTTTCTCATTTATCTTCTATCCATCTATTTCTTAGTGATCTATCTATCTATCTATCTATCTATCTATCTATCTATCTATCTATCTTTTTCTTTTTTCTCTCTCTCTCTTTAATTCAGTCTGTTTCTATCTATCTATCTATCTATCGTTATCTTCTGTCTATTTCATTCTATTCTAATATCGTTCACTCAGTCGCTCTCTCTCTCTCTCTCTCTCTCTCTCTCTCTCTCTCACTGTATCTATCTATCTATCTATCTATCTATTACAACACATACACACACACACACACAGATATATATATATATATATATATATATATATATATATAGAGAGAGAGAGAGAGAGAGAGAAGGAGATCAGAGGGTTTTGTGAAACTTATTATCTATTGAATAGTCGACGATGGACTGAATGTTTCTTCCTTTGTAACCAACGTCATTTTGACTATCATTGACGTTGTCGTTGTTGTTGTTTCTTTTACAATTTTTTTTTCTTGTTTCAAGTTTTATGACGGCGTGAGAAGCCAAAATATCAATCGAAGCCAAAACACCGGGGATTAATATTCAAACATTTACAAAAAGTAATTATATATATGCGTGTGCGTGTGCGTTTGTGTGTGTGTGTGTGTGACAGTGATAGAGTGTGTTTGTGTGTATGTATTTCAACTCTTCACTTTCTTTGATTCTAATAAAATTTACACTGACTTTTTCTGTTTTTTTTTGTAATTCTTATTTTCTTGGAGTCATTTCTCTCAGCCATATTGTTTCTTTCTCCTTACCCCACATCTTTTCCATTCAAAGATCTACGTTTTCTTGGTTCTCATTTTTATTAATACTCGGGTCATCGTTTCATGTCCTTGTAAATATTTGCAGTTCTGTTCACTTCGACAAATTTTTGAAAAGATTAAAGGAATAAGATTTTTTTTTTTGGTGTAGGAATTATTTTTTTCTTTTTATCAGTCAGTTCTTTACTCGGTTTCTTTCTTTCTTTCTTTCTTTCTTTCTTTCTTTCTTTCAAAACGATTCTTTCTTTCTTTCTTTCTTTCTTTCAAAACGATTCTTTCTTTCTTTCTTTCAATTCCTGTTTCCCTCTTTCTTTTGTCTCCGTTTGTTTGTTTGTTCGTTTTTTTTTTTCGTTCTTTTTTTTTTCTTCTTTTCTTTTCTCCAAAACTTCACTTTCTTCCAAATATTTTCTTTCTTTCTTTCTTTCTTTCTTTCTTTCTTTCTATTTTGATTATTTTTCGTTTTTGCCTTTGTTTGTTTTATTGTTTCTTTCTTTCTATTTTAATTATTTTTCGTTTTTGCTTTTCTTTCTTTCTTTCTTTTCTTTTCTTTCTTTCTTTCTTTCTTTCTTTTCTTTTCTTTCTTTCTTTCTTTCTTTCTTTCTTCGTTTGCTTACTTCTTTTTTGCCTTTCTATTCATGTTTTTCTCATTCCGTCTTTCTTTCTCTCTTTCTTTTTTTTCTTTCTTTCTTTCTTTCTTTTTGTTCTTTTTTCTTTTTTGTATCTTGTTTCTACTTTTATTTCTTCCTTTATTTCTTTCCTTATATTTGTTGCTATTCGATAGCAGCATCAACCGCTTATAAACTAAATTTGATGCAAATAATCTCGTTTCAAGTATTCCCATCTAATTTTAATATTTGATTTTCTTTTATCCATTTATGACTTTTTCACTAAAGTTTTAATTTGTGACTTTTTAACTGAATTTTGAGTGACATTGAGTTTTCTCAGGTCTCCATGGTTTGGTTTGGGTTTTCTGGCATTCCAATCTTTGTAGGTTATTTAATGCCAAATACTGTTTTCGCAGTCGGCTGGGGCTGTAAAATACACCAACTGCTCGTCTGCAGAGAGTAAGCCACCCCAACAACGAGTGTCCTCGATATGACACTTAAAAATCTGATGGTGAGATTCAAGTGATGATAGGGTTTTGGGGAATGCGGAGCACCCCTTCGTTGCCATTGCTCCCAGGTTCACTCTGTCCCGGCATGATACCACCTGATAGGGCCCTTCCGAGGGGTTAAATATAACTAACAGCATACTTATGCTAAACTGAATTGTTTGACTAAACTGAATAGCTTAAAATAGAAATGATTTTGACACTTAAACTGTATTTACATTAACTTAATGCGTGCTTATGCTAACATGAGTTATTTGAAATGGAACTGCTTTTTGATATTGAAATTGTACTTAGACTAAACTGAATTGTTTAATGTAGAACTGTTTTGACATTTAACTGTGTGTAAACAAAATCTGTACTCATGCCTACCTGAAGTAGCTGAATTAGAACTACTTGACTAAACTGAATAGCTTGAAATAGAAATGTTTTCACAATTACTGCTTGGACCGCTGCTTTGAAAAATGCATTTTATTTTATCTGATATCTTCCATATGACCGATAGCCTATCGATAGCTGTTCATGCCTTTGCTAGTCGTGTGTTGTTCTGTATTATATCTACGTCAGCTGTTAAGCTTTTTTTTTTGAGACATCTCAAATGATATCCATTTTTCAGAAATTCTCTGTAAATCTCAAACGATATCAGTTTTTCTGAAACACCAAGTACATCTCAAATGACATTAGTTTCTTTCGGGGGTCACCCCAAAATGAGGGCCGCAACTTTCGACTGTCTTCACATTTTCCTTGCTAGCATTCTCTCACGTTTTTATCTCGTCACATATCCGAGCTACTTAACTTTCAAACCCAAGTCGTCCTCTTGTTTTCGCCTGATGTCGGTGGGAGGATATATCCGTTTCTGGTTGTTCTACACTTGTGCATAAGATTTAGGAGCTCCGATTTTTTTCTAGTCATTTTTAATTAACGTAGTCATTCACCCATGACTGGCTGACCTACAACAAGTTCTTTGGCCTTACCCACCAGAAGTCAACTGGCCGTTCCATAGACTTGGTGTCTGTTTTGCTTCTGATTGTTTTTTTCTTTTCTCTCTTTCTCCTTCCCCAGAAATTTACCTTTCGTTGCTGGTGTGAATCCCATAATCCCCGACAGCTATGGGTCAGATTCAGACAAGCGCAGACATGGATTCACATGTGCTTTGTAACATGATCTAAGAAACGAACAGGGTTAGTTTCTCGCTCATAAGTTCATTACATTATATGTCTTTGGGTGATAGGTGATGTCTTTTTATAAGTTGCATGCTAGGGTGTCGGGGTTGGCCTAATTTGAGGGTCATTCTGGATAGGGATTGGTTATCTATGCGGCTATATATATAAATATATCAAACTATATCAATACATATATATATATTTCAATATATTTATATATATCTATATATGTATATATACAAATTATAAATGATGCTTATATATATATAAGTAAAATTGCCGACCTTAGTCGAGAGTGACCTGAAGGCTCTCTTTTCAATAGTACTACACCAAGGTGTAGGCAAAGGTGCAATTCCATTTCCTGAATTGCTCGACTTTACCCTTGATCCTTACCTTATAACGCTGAGTGTTAAACAATGTGGCATCAAGTACCATTTTTTTAATCTTTGAGTCTCCTGGGCCATTGGCGAACACTCTACTCATTAGACCAATGGCCCGGTGACATATAATATATATAAGCATCACTTAGACTTTCGATATATATATATATATATATATATATATATATATATATATGTTTTATTTTTGTAGTTCCAAAGAGAGAATAAAAATATTTTTAAATTGGTAGATCCACAAAGAGATTTGCAATATTTTAATTGATTTATTTATTTTGTTCTTACATACGTGTATATTTCAAGTTTATTGATTTCGTCAGAGAACATATATGGCACCTGGCCTTGTTTATGGGGTACTCAATGAGACTTGAACTCACTCGTGTTTGCAGTTTGAATGATTTTCTGTTGATTTATAAAGAGGCCATCCTCTCTTTTTCTTTGAGCACGTTTTACCTTAGTTTGCTTTACCCCTCATTGATCTTTGATATGTTTTTGTCGTTGTGTGTGTGTGTGTATGTGTGTGTGTGTTGGTGTGGTTTCTGATTTCACTCACAGTTATTTTTCCCCTGTGTGAGTGTGACTGGGTGTCTTAGAGATTTTTTGAGTGTAAGTGTGGTAGAAAACTATTCAAACTACAAACACGAGTGAGTTCAAGTCTCATTGAGCATCCCATTACCAAGGCCTTGCGCCATATATGTTCTCTGATGAAAGCAACCAGATCGAAACATACACGTATGTAAGAACAAAACAAATAAACAAATTCTGAAAAATACAAAATTTCTTCCGGGACCTACCTATTTTGATATATATATATATATAGGGAGAGAGAGAGAGAGAAAGAGAGAACTCAAAATTCCATATTTATCTTTAATTTTTAGCGCATGTATCTAATTAAAATATGGGATTTCTATGGGTTCAGCTATTTATTTCATCATCATCTGCAGCATCAGCAGCATCAGCTGCAGCGTCGCCATTATAATTATTATCGTAGTTTGTGTTGATATTGTTGCTATTGTTTATTATTATTATTATTATTATTAATATTATTATTGTTGTTGTTGTTGTTGTTGTTGTTGTTTTACTTGGTATTATCAATTTTGTTATTTTTTATTATTCCCCTTCTTCGTTGTAAACATTATTATTATTGTTATTGTTTTTGTTGTTGTTTTAAGGGTTGTTGCTTTTCTTTGTCATTCTTATTATTCCTCATAAATTGAAGACGATGGTATCAATTATAAGAAGTCGAAAAACATGCAAAAAAAGAATAAATATACAAGAATTTTTTTCCTGATGACGATGGTGTGAATTAACAACGAAACTCTGAATAGCAATAATCGCAAACGGAGGAATAAAAAGAGAAAAATTGATGAAATATTCAAGCTGAAATATTTTTTATCCTATTTTTTTAAATGTCAATCTGCCTCCAGAAAGAACTCTTAGAATTCTTTGAAACTAATGAGAACTATGACCCTTCACCATCTTAATCCTGATGCTTCTGCTACAGGCCATCGAAGCACTGATAAAACTTCCTTTTCGTTGCTTACCGCCTCCTTAAATTGTGGTTAATTATAGCAACCTCTACTTGTTCAGCCTACAAGTAGCACGTTGCATTGTTTCATTCATTCATCGTATGAGCGCCGATGAATATTTGTACGACGAGGATTTGTCTGTAAATATTTGTGGAAGTCATGTTCAGGGAAACCCTTTATTATATGTGCGTGTCTCTGCTGGTGTTCAGTTGAGATAGCAGTCATGGAGGGAATCTCTGTTGCAGAGCTGTTATCGATAAGCTAGTGTCAAAACCAAATACAGAAGAGTGCAATACCCACCGTTTCATATTTATATATACGGTCACAAGTCAGACAAAGATAAATCTAATTGTATGTGTACCAATTAAAATGATTAAGAGAAAAGTTCATTAGGAAAAGTGCTCGATACTACGACAGCAGAGCAAGTATACAACACAATACAAACATTAGGAATCCTTTACTCTGAATTTCTCTCTGCATGCACTCTAATCAGATGAAAAATGTTTCGTCTGATCATTACCTTTGTTCATTATATATATATATATATATATATATAGTTGGTTGGTTGGTTGGATTTATGGCATATCAACCTTTATAGGTAATTTAATGCCAAATCCCTTTTTAAACAATAAATCAGTTCTATTTCAAAGGATTCAGTTTACCAGGAGTACAGGTTAATTGTTAAAAACATTTCTAATTCAGCTAATTCAGTTTAGTATAAGTATAGATTTTGTTTACACACAGTTAAATGTCAAAACAGTTCTATATCAAACAATTCAGTAAAGCGTAAGTACAATTTCACTGTCAAAAATAGTTCCATTTCAAACAATTCAGTTTAGCATAAGTACGCATTTTAAATATAAGTAGACAGTTTAATATATTTCTTTTTCAAACGATTCTTTTAAGTCAAACAGTTATGATTCTAACAATTCAGTTTAGCATAAGTATACAATTTACTTCTATTTAACCCAAAGATAGGACCTTAATCAGGTGCTACCACTCCAGGCCAGCGTGGACCAGGAAGCGATGGCAATAAAGGGGAACTCTGCATTCCCCAAATTTCGAGCATTACTGGAACCTCACCATCAGATAGTCTTACCCTCTGTAGATGAGCAGTCAGTGTATTCTACAGCCCCGGCTTATTGGGCATATATATATATATATATATATATATATATATATATATTAGAAGGGGAGTAATGGCTACTAGCATACAGTCGTGGACGAATCGGTTGGCATATCACATATCGCCAATTCCATAGGTAAAAGTATAAATCCAGTTATTCTCTATCAAGCTGCGTGTAAATGGTCGGACAGACTGGGCTCTCGGTATGGCAACTGGTCTGGAAAAAGGAAAACTCTGAATTTAAACCTTTTAAAATCCACTAAAAAATTGACCCTGTGCCCCATTATGCAGAGAAGTAGGAAATATATATATATATATATATATATATATATATATATATAACGTGATTAATAGCGTTAATGACAAAGCGTCCAGATATTGTCATTTGGTCCATTAAAGCAAAAAGTTTTCGTTATTGAGTTAACCGTCCCTTTTGAAGAAAATTTCGACTGGGCACACAAATGTATTTCCTATCGAAGTCGGATGCCAACTCAACCTCAGTTTTCTTGACTAATCTTGGACATCCTCTAAGACAAGAGGAAATACATAGAATAGATTCAAGATAAGGATTTAACTGCATCAGCGTGGATATGCCAATCTTATAGAGTGACAACAATCTGACTAAGTCTGGTGGTGTCGGGATATACTGCTGGGGCGCTCTGGGCAAGTGGTAATGATGCTTCAGCCCCGAAACCATGACTGAACTCAGAATCATCATCTGATGAAGGCTTTGTTGGAAGCAATGGTGTTGTAAAAACAGTTATTGCATGAAACTATATATATATATATATATATATATATATATATATATATATATATATATATATACGCTCCCCCATCGGGTTTGAGAACTCTGGCGAAGGAATTTTTTGCTGCCAATTTCTCTTCGAACGAAGTGAGCACTCAGGTATCCGGTTTGGTATAAATTTAAACAAACGAGAGCGACTACTTAATACCTTATAATTCCCATGCTGACCTGTTTCTTTTGTTGGCTGAGTGGTATGATACTAAGTCTACCGTAAAGTTGGGCGGGTTTCGATCCCAATTTCAAGCTTCCTACGTGTTAAGCCGCACTGAAGCGTTGTGAGACAACGAAACAGTCTGTCTGTGGATGACAATCTATCTATATATATATATATATATATATGTATATATAACCAAATATATATTTATCAATATGAATATTAATACCATGAATACTTTCCAACATAAAAATATTAATATCGCATAATACTCCATAGTATATAACACTGCGATATTCTCCCATAGTATATAACACTGCGATATTCTCCCATAGTATATAACACTGCGATATTCTCCCATAGTATATAACACTGCGATATTCTCACCTCACCTATTATTCTTACGTTTTAAAGCCAGCATCAATTTTCCAGTATTATTTGGTTTTAATCCTTTGTTTGCACATAGTTAAATGGTTTCGTGAATTACTATGTAATTGCAACAATTTAACATCAGTCATTTGTTTGCACATATTTAATTAGATATTTACGATATTGAGAGAATTACATTTAAAATAAACAGTTCTATTTCAAACAACTCAGTTTAGCTTAAGTACAGTTTGTTGTTTACACACAGTTAAATGTAAAGTCAATTCTATTTCAAACAATTCAGCTTAGCATAACTGTACTGTTTAGTTCTATTTGACCCAGAGATAGGACCCAATCTGTTGCTACCACGCCGAGCCAGATTTGACCTATGTGTGATGTCAATGAAGTGGCACACACTGCCCAAAGCTCTAGGATTACTGGAGATTTGCTGTCACTCAGACTCCAGTGAAAAGCCATCAGCTTACACTTGTGTGAAAAACTCTCAAAAATCTATAATAATAATAATAATAATACGGATCACCTAATCTCGGCCAGACGACCTGTCTTAATAATAATCGACAAAAAAAGAGAACTTGCAAAATAGTCGATTTTGCTCTCCTGGCTGACCACAGAATAAAACTAAAAAAATGTGAAAAGAAGGATAAGTACCTCGACCTTGCTAGGGAATTGAAAAAACTGTGGAACATGCAGGTGACAATTATACCAATTGTAATTGGTGCGTTTAGAACAGTAACTAAAGGATTACTAAAGGGACTAGAAGACTTGGAAGTTGGCGGACGAGTGGAGACCATCGAAACTACTACATTATTGAGAACGGCCACAATACTGAGAAGAGTCATGGAGACTTGAGGAGACTTGCTGTCACTCAGACTCCAGTGAAAAACCATCGGCTAACGCTGATGTGAAAATCTCTAATGAGTGAATAATAATAATAATAATAATAATAATAATAATACCGGTGGTATATGCTCAACCCAGAAACCGACCTGGTGCATGAGACGCACAAATTTGCCTGAGATTTTCAAATACAAACAGATCACCTTATCTTAGCCAGACGACCAAAATTTGACAAAGTCAACAATAAAAAGAACAACAATAATAATAATGTTTACAACGAAGAGGAATAATAAAAGACAACAAAATAGATAATACCGAGTAAAACAACAACAACAACAATAATAATAATAATAATAATAGCAACAATATCAACACCAACAACTATAATTATTATAATGGTGACGCTGCTGCTACTGCTGCTGCTGCTGATGATGATGAAATAACTAGCTGAACCCGTAGGAATCCCATATTTTAATTTGATACAACCGCTAAAAATTAAAGACAAATATGGCATTTTGAGTTCTTTATATATATATATATATATATATATATATATATATATATATATATATCAAAATAGGTAGGTCCCGGAAAAGATTTGTATTTTTCAGAATTTATTTATTTATTTTGTTCTTACATACCGAATAATGGACATTGCCGTCACGGCAGACCACAGAGTAAAAATAAAAGTAAGCGAAAAGTGAGATAATTACCTAGACATTGCTCGAGAACTAAAAAAAATGGAATATGAAGGTGACTGCGATTACAGTTGTAATTGCTGTACTTGGAACGAATCCCAAGGGATTGGTCAAGGGATGGGAAAAATCGGAAATTAGAGGACAATAAGAAACTATTCAAACTACAACATGATTAAGATCTACCAGACTACTGAGAATAGTCCTGCAGACTTGAAGTTACTTGCTGTCGGTCAAACCCCAGCGAAAAACCCTCAGCTAACCCTGCCGTGAACTTGCAATGGAGTAAAATGATAATAACAATAATAAAAACCATCCAGACCACAACACATCTAAAATATACTTTGATAGTGAGTAAAGTCCGTACGACCAAAAGAGACCTACAAATAATCAGACTACAGTGAAATAAGTAGTAAGTTGTTGTCGTAGTCGAGGGTGACCCGAAGGCTCCCTTTTCAATAGCTACAACACCAAGGTGTAGGGGAGGGCGCTATTCCTTTCCCTGGATTGTTCCATTTTACCCTTGATCCGTACCTTATAATGCTGAGTAGCATCAAAGGTAGCATCAAATACCATTTTTTTAAGTTTTGGTATGACTCGAACTGGGATTGAACCCAGGTCTCCCAGGCCATTGGCGAACACTCCGGTCATGTCCGGTCATGTCCGCCGGCTCATTGACCGAGTGGTAGAGTGTTCAGCCAATAGGCCTGGGAGACCTGGGTTCAATCCCTGTTCGAGTCATACCAAAACTTAAAAATGGTACCTTTGATGCCTCCTTGCTGACTACTCAGCATTATAAGGTCCGGATCAAGGGTAAAGTGGAACAATCCAGGGAAAGGAGTAGCAGCCCTCCCCTACACCTCAGATGTAGTAGCTATTGAAAAGGGAGCATCAAGTCCCCCTAGACTATGGTTGCCAACTTTACTTTTTACTAGAGTGAAATACCACCAGTTAAAGCTGGCGCGAAAAAATTGCAGTGAGTAAACGAAAAATTGAAAGAAGAAGAAGAAGAAGAAGAAGAAGAAGAAGAAGAAGAAGAAGAAGAAGAAGAAGAAGAAGAAGAAGAAGAAGAGACTCCACGTTGCTTACAAACATAATGACAATTTTAACTACAACAACAACAACAACAACAATAATAATAATAATAATAATAAAAATATGCCCAGCGAAATATGCTGAAGAATGGCAAGTGTAGGTTGTGTGATGACTGAGACAAAACGGTTGAAAATATAATAAGCGAATACAGAAAACTGTTACGACAAAAAACATTAGGCACGATCCATTTGCCTAATGAGCAGAGTGTTCGCCAATGGTCGGGTTTCAATCCTAGGTCGAGTCATACCAAAGACTCAAAAAATGGTACTTGATGCCGACTTGCTTAACACTCAGAACTATAAAGTAAGGATTAGGGGTAAAGTGGAGTAATCCAGGAAATGGAGTAGCAACCTCTCCTACACCTCGGTGAAGTAGCTATTGAAAAAGGAGCCTACGGGTCAACCTCGACTAAGGTCACCAACTTTACTTACTTTATTTTACATAGGTACGATTGGGTGGGAAGACATATCTACTGGGAATTGTGCAAGAGATTAAAATTTGACCATGCTGACAAATGGTATATGTACAAAGCAGAATATTTCCGAGTAAATGAGGGGCAAATAATTCTCTGAGACATTGGAGTACGTTTGGATCACCGAATCGCGACCAAAAAAAAAAAAAAATTCTTGGGTTAATTCACAAAAATCAAAAATGAATTTGCCGCCAAGTGGATTTTGTCGTCCCAGCAGACTACAGAGTGAAAACAAAAGAAAGAGAAATCATTGAAGAATACTTGAATGTTATCAGAGAGCTGAAAAAGCTATGAAATATGAAAGTGACGGTGATACCAATTGTAGTTGGAGCACTTGGAATGGTCCCTAAAGACATGGAAATGAGACTGTGGTAAGTAGAGTTCAGAAAAGAATAGAAACCATCAAGAACTGTTGAAATTGGCTAGGATACTTGGAAAAGTCCTGAAAATCTGAGGAGATTTGCTATTGCTCAGATTTCTGTAAAAAGAGACGCCAGTTAATACTGGTGTTGAACATAAATAATAATATTCCTTCTTATTTTATCTAAAAATATGTATATTGATATATTGATATATTCCTTTAAAGATAAGAATAATTCAGTAATAAATACTACACAGTAATATCCGTTTTGATTATATATTTGGCTAGAAATAAAGTAAAGTTGGCGACCATAGTCGAGGATGACCCGAAGGCTCCTTTTTCGATAGCTACTACACCTTTCCCTGGATTGCTCGAAATCTTGATATTTTTGGTTAAGAAGAAAATTAATTGGGTGTACTTATTTTGGGCGATACCGTATATATATAAAAAGTAAAGTTGGCGACCATAGTCGAGGGTGACCCGAAGGCTCCCTTTTCGATAGCTACTACACCAAGGTGTAGGGGAGGGCGGACAGTATTGAAAAAATAGAAAATGTTCTTTTTATTCCGTGGCATCTCCTTGAAATTCAAAATATTTAAACATCACGTGCCGATCACGTGATAGTTTTTCAAAAAAGAACGCTGATTGAATGATTGCACAGTTATATGATCTTTCTTTGTACATATATACACTTTTCTTTTCCCATGTAATTGCATTTTATTAAAACACCCATTGTTGTTTATCAACACATTTTTCACCATTTCAGAGTCCTGATGAAGGTTTACTAAAACCGGAACGTTTTAACGTTGACTCTCGTTCGTAATAAATTCAACACTTTTTGATTACTTAGTTTTTCTATGTTCTCCATATATATATATATATCAACAAGTCTTAAAGTCTGGATAAATTCCCATGAAACTCTCTCTGTCTGTCTGTCTCTCTGTCTCTCTCTATTCGTACCTATTGTCCATCACTGTTAGCTGGTCCTTTAGGTGGTAGCAATAGTCTGCAGAAAGCTGACTGGGGCTATAGATTAGGGGTTATAGAATATGGGGCTATAGAATACACCGAATTAGGGGTAATAGAATATGGGGCTTTAGAATACACCGAATTAGGGGTAATAGAATATGGGGCTATAGAATACACCGAATTAGGGGTAATAGAATATGGGGCTATAGAATACACCGAATTAGGGGTAATAGAATATGGGGCTTTAGAATACACCGAATGCATTTCTGCAAAGGGGTAAGACCCCCTCCTCAGAGTGTCCTGTATATGACACTAAACAATCTGATAGTGAGGTTCCAGAAGTGCTGGAGTTTTGGGCAATGCAGAGCACCCATTCATTGCCATCGCTCTCAGGTCTACTCTTGTAGCACCAGATAGAGTCTTATCTATGGCTCAAATACAACTATTTGACTTTTAAACTGTGTGCAAATAAATGTCTAATAGTAAATTGAATTGTTAGAAATAGAACTGTTAGATCATTTAACTGTGTGTAAATAAATGACTGATATTTAATTGCATTGTTAGTGATACATAGCGATACTTGGATCTATTTAACTTTGTTGACTTACGTTAAATTAATTTCTTAGAAACTGAACGAATGATCTAACTGTATGTATCAATAAAATGTGTTTACAAATCTTATCTATTTAATATGTGGGTAAAAACATGATTTGGCATTAACTAACCATAAATGGTTGATATGCCACAAAAGCAAACCAAATGAAAATGTTCTGAATTGAAATCTTCGCTATTCGGCTGATAATGGGATGTCCATGTGTAAAAGCCCACTGAAGAACTTCACTTCGGAGTTCGTCCATATTTCTTCAGCTGTGCCCAGAATGTCTTGTTAGTCTTACTCGAATGCTTCCTGAGATGGGAAGTAAGGGGTCGTACAGCAGCTGTTTTGTTAGGTTCTCCTTCGAGGATTTTTTTTCAAAACCACTCATAGAATCCAAGAGTAGTTCGCATCTAGCTATATATATATATATATATATATATATACTTTCAGTGCATGTTTGAATGGTAAGTATTTTTCTCGTAGAATTCTAACCGTAAATTAAAATGTGAGCAAAGAAAGTTGACAACTCCAAGTATTTGCTGAGAAATGACGCTATAAATCATCTCTGATAAATTACTTGAAAAACCTATTTCTTTTTTGATGAAATCTAAAATGTTTATTTTATTATTGTTTCTGGTAGAGTCGGGTTTGTACTTTAAAATGGGAGTAATGAAGTTGAACAGTTTAGAGAATTAAACATCAAAATTTAAATGTTAATTTTTTTTTTTTGTCATTTCCTATATAATAGTATTACAATGCTGCCAGATAGAATTTCTGATTAGAAGAATTTACGAATAAATAAAGCTTTGCATGTAGACTTTAGAAAATTACACACTGAGGAAGAAAAAATCCGAGACTTTTCGATGAAGTCTTCCCATCCCATCTAAGTATAGCATCTCCTTAAAGCTGTACTTGTCAAAATCTACTGAACAAGTTTTTCACGATTTCGTTCGTATGAGATCTATTCAACAAATTAAATAAACGTTTTGAAATGTCATCCAATATTGGGGCTTAAAATTCGCTGACAATCCCCACAAACAAAACGGCAGCTGATGGTGAGGCTTCACTTCTGAAGAATTGGGAGATATGAAATACTCCTTTATTGCCATTATTCCGAAGTCTGCTGTAATTAGGTACGGCAGTACGTGTTAGGGTGTAATCGTTTTTGTTCGCTTGTTTGGGTTTTATGGCATATCAACCTTTGTAGGTTGTTTAATGCCATATCTATTTTTATTCAAATAAACAGTTCCATTTCAAACAATTCAGCTCAGCATACGTACATGGTTTAATCGTCAAAAGCATTTCTATTTCAAGATATTCAGTTTAATCAAGCAGTTCTATTTCAAACAATTCAGTTTAGTGTAAGTATAATTTTTTTAGACGCAGTTAAATGTCAAAACTGTTCTATTTCGTACAGTTTAATTTAGCGTATGTACAGTTTCAATTTTAAAAACAATTACTTTTCAAACAATTCAGTTTAGCATAAGTAAGTAGCTTAAATTTAAAAACAGTTCTATTTCAAGCAATTCAGTTTCGCATAAGAATACAGTTTAGTAC
Source organism: Sepioteuthis lessoniana (assembly GCA_963585895.1). Taxonomy (NCBI): domain Eukaryota; kingdom Metazoa; phylum Mollusca; class Cephalopoda; order Myopsida; family Loliginidae; genus Sepioteuthis; species Sepioteuthis lessoniana. Next base: position 16,972,244 of record OY757936.1, read on the forward strand.
TATTTGATCCATGGATAGGACCGAATCAGGTTCTACACCACCTCTCCGAGCCAGAATAGACCTGGGAGCAATGAGGGGGTACTCTGCGCTCTCCAAAGCTCCTGCATTACTGGAACCTCATCATCAGATTTTTTAGTATCATATCCAAGAAACTCGTTTGGAGTTCTTACTCCTCTGCAGACGAGCAGTCTGTGTGTTCTACAGCCCCGGCGAACGGAATAAGAAAATAGACCCGTTAAAGGTGTTGTTCGTATTGGATAGTACAGTGTACAAAAAAAAAAAAAAGAAAAATTATGAGATAAAGAAAAGGAAATTCAATTTACGAGGGTACAGTGCTTCAAGGGTGTAATTGTTAATAAGCTAGATATTTTTTTTCATCATCGAACTGGTGAAAGTACGTGCGAAACCCTGTCTTCATCAGCTGCCAACCAGGGTGATAACACAATTCGGTAGCTCAAGGCGGTACTGCCACTCCTGGCGCTACCAAGCAGCTTTTGCCACCGGACAGGGTATTTAACATATATATATATATATATATATATATATATATATACACCGGATCAACTAAAAGCAGAGATTACATTGGACAAATGTAATGAAGAATTAGTTCCAAACATTACGTATAAAACAATCAATCAATTAATCAAAAGCCACGAAAAAAATAAATTCAAGACCTAATATCGAAATCTGTACCTAGATTTTGCTTCCACCTAATTACTGACTGAGCCACTGCCTAACACTAGCATGACCGAACAAAAGCCAAAAAAAAAAAAAAAAGAGAGAAACATATAAAACGGTTTTATATTCATAAAAGACAAAACGAATGAACAACAATTGAAGAAATATAAAATACGAATTAGGCAACCAGAACACAAAAGCGATTGTGTTGGCCTGCTTTGCGCATATGGAACATGCAGCTCCAGTGCATTGTTCAAGTATCCTAAACAAAAGTCTACAAAAGAGTCATCTATTAAATAGAGGCCAACGGAAATACATTAATGTTAGCGAACTTACTGAAAACAATTAGAAAACAAATTAACGAATTTTAGAAACGAACAATCAAAACAATTAAACTAGACTTTGTCGAAATTGAAACCTGTATTCAGTGCGGCAGACAAGGTCAAATTTAGTTATTGACGTCTAATCACAAAGAATTCGATCCCGGCTTCGAGCGTCCTGCGTGTCTAGCCACACTGAAGAGTTCTGATAGAACGAAAAAGTCTGACTGTGGATGACAATATATACGCTCCCCCATGGGGGTTGAGCACTCTGGTGAAGGAATTGTCGGCCGCTGCTCGCATAATGCAAAGCTCTTCGGAAAAATTGAGCACTCTGGTAGCCGATAGGGTATAAAAATGTAAACAAACGGCTGCTGCTGCTGTTGCTATAATACCTTAAAAATTCCCCTAGCCAACGTGGTTCGCTTGTTGGACGAGAGGTCTGAGACTTAGTCTAACGTAAAGTTGGACGGGTTTCGATCCTGGCTTAGAGCGTCCTGCGTGTCTAGCCACACTGAAGAGTTCTGATAGAACGAAACAGTCTGTCTGTGGATGACAATATATACGCTCCCCCATGGGGGTTGAGCACTCTGGTGAAGGAATTGTCGGCCGCTGCTCGCATAATGCAAAGCTCTTCGGAAAAATTGAGCACTCTGGTAGCCGATAGGGTATAAAAATATAAACAAACGGCTGCTGCTGCTGCTGTTGGTTCGCTTGTTGGACGAGAGGTCTGAGACTTAGTCTAACGTAAAGTTGGACGGGTTTCGATTCTGGCTTCGAGCGTCCTGCGTGTCTAGCCATACTGAAGAGTTCTGATAGAACGAAACAGTCTGTCTGTGGATGACTATATATATATAATGCAAGTTGAAGAAAACTGAAACCTGGTTAAATTGTCATTATAAATTTATTTCGTTATACTCATCAGATGACTTCTCACGCTTAATTTGCGGTTGAAAAAACTGCAAATATGGATTACAATCTATTTTATATGCATGAAAAAAAAAAGAGCATGAAGAAAGAAAAATCCCTCTCTAAATTTAGATTTTCAAGCAGATAGGTAAGATCCCCCCCCACAACGAGTGTCCTGGATATGACACTAAACAATCTGAAGGTGAGCTTCTGGTTACGCTGGTGCTTTGAGGAATGCGAAATACCCCCTCATTGCCGTCGTTCACAGATTCACTCTGACCCGGAGTGATAGCACCTGATAGGATACTATCTATGGGTCAAATAGAAATAAACTGTGTACTTATGCTAAACTGAATTGTTTGATATAGAATTTTTTTTTAATTGAACCTGTGTTCTTATGCTAAACTGAATTATTTGAAATAGAACAGTTTTTGACATTGAAACTGCGCTCTTATGCTAAATTGAATTATTTGAAAAAGATCTGTTTTATGTATAAAAATGGATTTTGTATTAATAAGCAATAATAGCTGATGTATCATAAAACCAAATCAAACCAGACAAAGTAATGGTTTAGAAATCTTAGATTTTATATATATATATATATATATATATATATATATATATATATATATATATATATAAACAGAATTTGGGATGAGATTACCTATGAACACTGAAATACCATAAAACCCAAACGAGCAAGGCTGACTAAGACTGAATGATGATTAAATACGTATAAAAACATGTGATATATATATATATATATATATATATATATATATATATATAAGTAGTCGATCATATGGATCAGTACTACGTTATAGATACTCCACCTAACGAAACTCTAACGAAACCCAGGAAATGGTAGACTGTAATTACATACTGCTCTAAACAAAATCTTCGGTGCAGTACCCCACAAAAGAGCTGCTACACGGCTACTTGCCTCCCGTCTCATAGGTCATCCAAATGAGACGAGCAAGTCATATTGGCCACAGTGGTAGAGGTATGGACGAATTCATCTGACGTTCTCTAATGGGATCCAGTACACGGACACACGAGTGTTAATTGAACAGCAATGACTTGCATACGTCAGCTAGTTGCCAACAGTAGATACTATTTAAAAGACCTGCCAGTTGTGATGGACGATAGAGAGAGAACTGTGAGAGAACTGCTAATTAAAAAGATAGTGAGGTGCCTATAATGTGAGTGCGCTAATTTCATAACTTCTGTAAGTGGTTGTAACATACATATATATCTGTATTTAGTTTGCAATATATACATATATATATATATATATATATATAATCCGAGAAGAAAATTGTAGGTGTAGAAGAATTCAATTTGAGTGCTCAACGTCAACGGCTATCGACGAATAATTAATTTGGGATTAAAAATACATCGAAATTCAACGTGCAGAACGGAAAAATTATTTTTACATAAAAAGAAAAAAATCACTTTTTTGGTGTCATTATGAATTTATTTCCGGTCTTAATGACCATCATCAGATGTTACACGAAAAATATTATAATGCTTCCGGCGAGATTACAATTTGAAAAAATAAAATTTAATTAAAATTATTTTTTCAATTAAAATGATTTTTAAATATATCTTATATCGTATTTATTAATCAAGAAATTCTGTTACAGCGGATATATATCTATTATTATTGTTTTAATACAATGTTTATACATTCTTTAAAAAAAACAAACTCCGTTACCCCTAATTTAAATATTACTGAAAATTAAGAAAGAGAGATAATTCCGGAAAAGTTGAATAGTGGCTTGAGAGAGAGAGAGAGAGAGAGAGAGAGAGAGAGAGAGAGAGAGAGGGAGAGAGAGAGAGTTTGTCTAAAATTTAGGTATTTTGCAGACATTAAAGATGATAGACATTCCTTAAATATTTCAAGTTAGTCTGCGAGTTACCGGTTTGGTTAGGCATCTTTGTTTAATGGCATATCGATTTCTCGGATAATTTAATGCCAAAAAAAAAGGGCATTAGTGCAACTATTTAATCTATAACTAGGGGGATAATGGAGTTCATTCCTTTCCCAACAGTATTTTTCTAAAAGTGAACACCCCTAGTTGGTGAAGAATTCGAACTTGCTTACTACATTATAAAAGTCCAGCACGCTAGCCTCTACGCCACGGGGATTGCTCCACGGAATACCGGTTTCCTCCGCCAAAAAGAAAAAAGATTTTTATGAAAGTGTATATTCTATTTCTACTTGAATATCGTCCGTCGTCAGACTGAGGCAAATTTCTTTGTTCCGTTTTGTTTTATTGCTCGTGCAATGACAGTCTCGAGTATAATATTATCAAGCACATCTTTTTCTCAGATTTAGTTGCTCTTTAAAAGTCCCCGAAAAAGAAAGAAAGAAACTGACAGTCGCCAACTGTCAAGGAGCAAAACACTTGAGCCTTTCTGCTCCACCTGGTTCTAAAGGCTTCAATTTTCAGGCATGCCATTTTCAGAGCTAACTATAAAAAAAAAAAAAAAAAGAGAGAGAAAAAAAAAGAAATAGATAATAAAATGAATTAAGAATTAAAAACTGTTGTGATGCAATTACTAGAAATTCTTGCTATATCCTTTAATGCTAACTCAGCAGCAGGTTTGGCTGAATCGTTAAACCAGCAAATTGCAGTTGAGAGGACGGATTTTTTCTTAGGTTTGGTTTGATTTGGTTTCTCGTTTAATGGCATATCATCCTTTATCGGTTATTTAATGCCAAAGCTATTCTCGTAGAAGAACAGTAATTGTACTATTTAACCCATAGCTGGGAGGATAAGGGGGTTCCTACCTTTCCCAAGGCATTTGCCCGAAAGTGAACGTAATAGCGTGACTGGAGTATGAACTCGCCTTCTACGATTCCGTAGTCCATCGCTTTAACCATTACACCACGAGGACCCACCCCTTTTTTCTTAGGGTTAATAGTTGTTTGATTGAGTTTTATGGCATAACAACCATTGCATTTTTTTTTTACATCTAGTTAAATTATCAAACAGTTTTATTTCTAACTATTCAATATAACATAAGTCAACAAAGTTAAATCGTTTCAAGTATTGCTTTGGATCTCTAAAATTTGAATTAAACATCAGTTGTTTTTTTTACACACAGTTAAATGATCAAAGAATTCTATTTGTATCAATTCAATTTAGCATAAGCCTGTTGTTCGCACTCAGTTTAAATGTCAAACAGTTTTATTTGAACAATACATAGGACTATATCAGGTACTGCCATTCCTGGCCAAAGTGGACCAGGGAGCGATGGTAATGAAAGTGAAAGTCTACTCCGCGTTGCCTAAAGCTCCAGCATTACTGTAGCCTTACTATCAATTGTTTACTGTCATATCCAAGGCACTCATTGTGGTGTGAGGGCTTACCCCTCAACAGAGACGCCATAGATGTATTTTACAGCCTCAGCCTGCAGGGCTAATGAAGCGATGATAATGAGGGGGACATCTGCATTCCTCTAAACTCAAGCATTATTGGAGCCTCACCATCATATTGTTTAGTGTCATTATCAGGACACTCGTTGGGTGAGTTTTTCCACTCTCCAGATGTACAGAAAATATACGACCAAGACATTCAAATGCATAGAAATCCCGAAATACACACGAAACACTTTACGACTTCTTAGTTCAGGTACGAAACTTTTTATTACCTTTGAGTTAAAGGTTTTTCGACATGAGGAGAGAGAAACACAATCTTTCTATGTTGACTACTTTTACATCGTCATCTCTCAACGCAACCAACGCACGGCACCTGTAGCGCACAAAGTCGTCTGACCTCGCCCAGCTCTGAATCTCGACTCTCTCGTTCGGAGGCAGGAACTCAACTCACTGCTTTTTCTCAAATCCCAAAAATCCTCAGCCCACGCTTCCGATGCATGACGTCATTCACACCCCCTGGTTTTATTTCCTATCTGGGGTTTTATTTTGACATCTGTGAATGACGCATCCTCCTCGCGCGCGCGTGAACACCTGCTCTCATGTTTGCACCTAACTAACCCATGCACTGAGCCGAAAGGTTCTCATCCTAACTAAACCGAAAGGCGAGATATACAAAACGAAATACCTCCCCAATTATATTACACAGAGATGCAGAATATTCTAAAACTCCGGCCGACCTGAGCTACAACAATCCTCCTCGCGATGGATGTGTTAGGTAAATGCTAATCGGACACACTTCTTATTTGCTCCACTGAATTTTAAAATAATCAATAGGTTGATTTATATCAATTCGCCTAGAACTTTGGGAATTGTTTTTGTTTTTGTTTTTTTTTGTTTCATGGCATATCAACCTTCTTGGGTTATTTAATGCTAAATCTATTTTTCTAAAAGAAAAGTTGTGGTATTATTTAGCCCATCGACTGCAGGATAAAAAAAGTTCATACTTTTCCTAATAATTATCCGAAATTGTACGTACTAGCGAGACTTGAGATTGAACTCACTACGATTCCGCAGTCGACAGCTTTAACCATTACACCTTGAGGGTATCCGCTAAGAGGAATGTGTACAGTGTATATCTATATTTACATTTTCATTTTGATACTTAATTGATTATATCTTAGATATTATCTCAACTAACAATTTGAAATATCTTTCAATGGAAGACAAACGTTATTGACTTAAATCTGGGGTTGGATAAAGGGATCTTTTCCCCTAACTATCACTGAAATGGATTCGTTTAGTTTGGCTAAAAGCAGTCCAATTCGTGTTTTAGATAATGTCAGGTTAAGGAAGGTTCCCAATCGGCTGGTACAATAAAACTCAGTAATAAGTAAAGTTGTTGACCTTAGTCGAGAATGGCCCGAAGGCTCCTTTTTCAATAGCTACCACACCGAGGTGTAGGGGAGAACGCTACTTCATTTCCAGGATTCCTCCACTTTACACATGAACCTCAGTTTATAGTGCTAAATGCTAAGCAACGCGGCATCAAGTACCATTTTTTTTTAGTTTTTGGTATGACTCGACCTGGGATTGAATCCCGGTCTCCCGGACTATTGGCGAACACTACTCATTTGGCCAATGGCTGCTCTGTTTTAAATTAAAGATATTTGCATATTTTTAAGTTCGTGTATGTGTATTTGTATACATTACATTTGCGCATTATTGTGTGTAGTCATATATGTGATCGTTAGTATGTGTGTGTGTGTGTGTGTGTGTGTGAAATGATAGACACCCACACACATTTGCCTCGTGGCAATTCGAGGTTGTCTTTTAAATATAAGTGTAGCAATGTGTAGCGGACTTAGCGGGACAGACGAAGGTTTTGGCGAATAATTTCTTTTTCATGTGTGTGTGTGTGCGCGTGGTGATGATTTTGATATAGGAACTATTAATCATCATCATTGCATTATGAAGAAAATACATTTTTTTTATTTGACATATAAGTAGAATAGCCGAAAATGGATGCTGGATCTAAAACTTTGGAATAATTGGTGACATAGGAATACCGTAGTGTATGTTGGAATATATTTCATGTTAAATTGCATAAATAATTTGTATGGCTGTCTTTTTTGTAATAATATCATATTAAATATAACAATTATGAAAATTATTTCCACAGATAGGGGGGGTGCTTGGAGATGGATATAAAATATCAGAGAAGGAATAAGGTGCTTTGGGTGTGTTGTGGGTAATTCGTGAAGGGATGTGGGGATTTTAGTGACGGATGTGATATTGTTATTCTGGATTGTGAAGGTGGGGTGGATTATGTGTATGGGTCGAAATATGAGAGTTGGTTATTTGTCTCATGCCTGCATTTGGATAGCACTTGTGATTTTTTGTTTAGCAGTGTATTTTGTGATGCGTGAGTGATAGTTTTGAGTTTCTCAAACCACTCAGACACACACAGACGCATATGGACATTCGTATAAATACAAACATTCAATAGCAAATCTCATTAGAGGAGGGAGTTCTGACCCACCTGCAGAGATGCAGTCTGCATGTTATATAGCCCTGTGTGTACACTGACATAACTTGTATCTACATGTTTTCTATAACTGATTATGAACTATATATATATATATATATATATATATATGGTTGGTTGGTTATTTTGTTTTACGGCGTATCAACACCTTTTGGTTCATTCAACTCTGAATTAAGTCATTTAGATAAAAGTTCAAACAATTCAGTTCAGTATAAGTACAGATTTTTGTTTGCACGCAGTTAACTGTCCAAACAGTTCTATTTCAAACATTTCAGTTTTGCATACGTACGCAGTTTAGTTCTATTTGACCGATAGATAGGACCCTATCAGCTGCTACCACTCCAGGCCAGAGTAGACTTGGAAGCGATGGTGATGAAGAGGTACTTTGCATTCCACAAAGCTACAGCATTACTGTAAACTGACCATAAGATTGTTTAATGTCATATCTAGGACATTCGTTGGTGGTGTTTTACCCTTCGGCAGAGATGAAGTCGGTGTATTCTACAGTCAGTCGACTGGGTAATATATATATATATATATATATATATATATATTAGGAAAATGTATAGGGATGAAAAAACAAAAGGTTTTCAGAGGATGGTTTTATTTGTAGTATTATTGTGTCAATGATAAAGATTTTTATTTTGTTGAAAATATATCAAGTTACTCACCTAATGAAGGTATAAAAACTGAAACGTTTTACTTTACAAAATATTATATACATATATAATCATCCTCTTAAGTCAGATATATTTTTATGTACCGCCCCTCACATATACTTATCGGCCTATTGGCATAATGAGTAGAGTGTTCACTAATGGCTCAGTAGACCGGGTTTCAATCCCAGATCGGGTCTTACCAAAGACGCAAAAAATGGTACTCAATTATTATTCCTATAAAACAAGGAACACTGTTAATTATTTTTGATTTTATTTTTTCAAGACTCTTATTTTTCTTGTATCGGTATCTAGATTGTAAAGGAAGTGTTCCATATCTTCTGCCCAAGTGTTTTCGACCATTCTTCTGGTCGTCATCAGGAGTAGTATAGTTTTGAATTGACAGTTTGAGTTTTTATAGTGTTAATTATTCGTAGAGATAAGTTTTGAAGTTGTCGGAACGTTTTCAGCGTTTTGCTTTAAAACTTTCGGTTTGAAAAAGGTTTACTAAATAGAATTGCAATATTGAACAAGTCCTGGCGACAACACCCCACAAGACACCAACTATACGGCCACTTGCTTCTCATCACGAAAACTATACAAGTTAGACGAACCAGACACGCAGGACACTGCTGAAGAAGCAAAGACGAACTCATCAGTGATGTACTCCTATGGACCCCCACATATGGCCAAACAAAAGCAGGACGACCACCTCGAACATACATACAGCAGCTATGTGAAGATACGGGATGTAACCCTGAAGACCTGCCAGAAGCGATGAATGATAGGGAGAAGTGGCGAGAAATGGTCAGGGATATCCGTGCTGGCGGCACGACATCATGATGATGATGAAATAAAATTAGGGATTTATACTCATTACAAATATTTAATATGTTGGTGCCGGTGTTATATATATATATATATATATATATATATATATATACATTGTATGTGAAATGATATTGTTTCCTTTATGTCTGACATCCATTCTTAGTTGTGTCTTGATATATATATATTCAGATAGATAGCTCCGTTCCGTCTTAGATAGTCAGATCCGTAGAATATGTACGGACTGGAATAGATAGATAGATAGATAGATAGATAGATAGATAACAATCGACTGGGATAGATAGATAGAAAGATAGTTCTAAGGTTAAATAACCTTAAGAAGTAATGTTTCCAAAAACAATAAAATAAAAAACTTTAGAAGACGTACTAAGTCAAATGTAGACATGAAACACTAATAGGTAATAAAGAAATTCTGTTTCAAGTGGAAAAAGAAACGTTGTAAATAATAGCGTTTTCACGCTGGGAATGGAATGTGAGTATATATATATATATATATATATATATATATATGTGTGTGTGTGTGTGTGTGTATCCCTGCGTATGTGTATGTGTCTGTGTTTGTATGTGTGTACGTGTGATATGCACATGATATATATATATATATATATATATATATATATATATATATATATATATATATATATATATAGTGAGCGTGTACAAAGTTGTTGATATTAATTATGAATCCACAAAGTAAATCTGTGTGTTTTCTTACACTCATGTGTGTGTGTGTGTGTGTGTGTGTGTGTTTGTGTGTGTTTTTGCTTGTGTGTGTGTGTGTGTGTGTGTGTGTGTGTGTTCGTGCGTGCGTGAGAGTGTGGATGAATGGGTATCTTTAAGGAGTTTACATGCGTCGATACAAAGCAATTCATATCCTCATTCCTAGATATGCACAGTTAGTTTTTAATGACTTTCTTACATACCGACGGATAAACCCCGATAGAGTTACAAAACTACACATGAATATACACGTACAACTAGGCCCATATTAACACTAATAATCATGTCTTCATATGTTAGGGGTGCAATGATCACATATACTTATGCAAGCGATTTTGTTTCTCATTAAGTATGCTACCAAGTCAGATTTGACTATGTTCTAAAAACCTATAATATTTGTATAAAAGTTTACGATTAGGATTTCTTCCAAGCAGCGGTCGTGTTGATACGGCTATATGGCTGCACTACATGGGTGCTAACTAAACGTATGGAGAAAAAACTTGACGGTAACTACACAAGAATGCTACGAGCAATATTGAACAAGTCCTGGAGGCAGCACCCCACTAAGCAGCAGCTGTATAGCCACCAATAACCCATCACGAAATCTATCAAAATTAGACGAACCAGACACGCGGGACACTGCTGCAGAAATAGGGAGAGCTCATAAGTGATGTACTCATGTGGATCCCTTCACATGGCCGAGCAAAAGTAGGACGACTAGCACGAACCTACATACAGCAGCTCTGTGCCGATACGGGAGATTGCCATGAGGACCTACCGGAAGCAATGGACGATAGGGAGGGGTGGCAAGAGAGGTTCAGGGATATCTGTGCTGATGGTGCGCCAGGATGATGATGATGATATTTGTGGGGAAATACCACCAGTTAAAACTGGTGCAAAAAACTCACATATACAACAAATACTACTACTGCTACAAGTACTAAAACTACTAATAATAATGATAGTTCGGACAAGAAAATTGCCCACTCGACTGGGGGATAAGTAAACATGGACTGCTTCTCTGCAGGGAGGTAAGACCCCCCTCAACGCGTGTCCTGGATAGGACACTAAACAATCTGAGGGTGAAGTTCTAGTAATACTGGGGGTTTAGGGAATGTGGATTACCCTTCCATCGCCATCGCTCCCTGGTCCACTCTGACCCGGAGTGGTAACACCTGATAGAGTCCTATCTATGGGTCAAATAGAACTAAACTACGTACGTATGCTAACCTGAATTACCTAAATAAAACTGTTTTGATATCCCAACTACGCACTTATGCTAAACTGAACTCCCCGAAATAGGGCTACTTTAACATCTAAATAGCATACTTATGCTAAAATGAATTATCAGAAATAAAACTGTTTTTACACTTAACTTTGAGTAGTTTCTAGTCGGCTGGGGCTGTAGAATACACTGACTGCACCTCTGAAAAAGGGTAAGACCTTTGATATCTAAACTGATTACTTATGCAAAACTGAATTGTTTGAAATAGAACTGTTTTTGTCATTGAAACTGTCGTTACGCCAAACTGGATTGTTTGAAGTAGAACTGTTTTGACATTTAACTGTTTGCGGACAAAATCCAAAGTTATACTAAACTGATTTGGTTTAATTAGAACTGCTTGACTAAACTGAATAGCTTAATAATTAAACCGTGTACTCATGCTAAATTGAATAGTTTGAAATAGAACTGATTATTTGTATAAAAATGGTTTTGGCGTTAAATAACCAGCAAAAGTTGATATGGCATAAAACCTAAACAAGCAACCAACCAACCCATCGCACAAGAAGGACAAGAGGAGAAGAAAGCTAATCCCGATGCACAAGGCGTAACATCTGAGAATTATAGGCAGACTATATGTATCTAGAAGAAAAGGAATTAGAGGATTCGCCAGCAATTAAGATAACTTGGATTCGTCTATACGACGACTTGAAGACAACATTTAAAAGAGGAAAGAAAGACTGGTTACAATTATCAGAAACAACACTTATCAGAAACAGAACAAAAACTAAGAAACACAATTAGGAAGAAAAAAAACAACTGTACGGATATTTCAAGCGATAAACAGATGAAATCTCACATGAAAAGGTCTGGATATTGCTAAGAAAGGGAAACCCTTAGAGAGAAATTGATTCTTATCTAACAGGTGCATAAAACAACGCCATTCGGACTCAGTAAGTTAAAAAATCGTGATAATCGACCGAAATTAGCTTCTGGCAACTACTATTAGCTTAGACTTAAAGGTAACTTTCATATGAAGTCTAAATAGGGAAGAAAATAGAGAAGGAAGTGATGAAAAGTATTTTGATATCTATGTTAATAATATGAGTTTGCTCATAGTGGCGTTTGTGGTGTAATAGTCACTGTCATAGGAAGTGGATAAGGTGACACGAGTTCAAATCCTGGATAAGGATGCATAGATTTCAAATAGCGTTAATACTTTTGGAAATAATATGAATCTAACCATTCCCACCTTTCAACTATGAGGAAATAGTTGGGGAGACTAGGCTCTTTTATCTTCGGATGGCAACCAATTTTGGAGAAGGAAACTCTAAATTTATACCCGTTAAAATCTGCTTGAAACATTGACTTTGTTTTGGATCCGGCTCCATTCATTTGGTGTGCGTATATATATATATATATATATATCATAATGTTGCCTTCCCAGCATAGATATTCCAGACCCTCACTCGTCACCCGTCTATATCGTCCATCGCTCCTGGTAAATCCTCCGGGCCATATCCTGTATTGGCACTGAGCTGTTGCATATAGGTTCTAGCTAATCGTCCTACTTTGCTCATCCTTGTGAGGAGTTTCACAGGAGTATTACGAATATGAGCACGTCCTTACTTCTCCAGTAATGTCTCGAATGTCTGGTTCGTCTAACTTTGATAGTTTTCGTGATGGGTGGTCGGTGACCGTATACCGGCTGTTTTGTGGGGTCTTGCCCCCCCGGACTTGTTCAATACAGCCTGCAGTATTCTTATATAATTGCCGTCAAGCTTATATATATATATATATATATATATATATGTGTGTGTGTGTGTGTGTGTGTGTGTGTGTGTGTGCTTTGTAAGAATTGAGTTTTTATTGTTTGTACTGATGTATTGTTGTAGCGTTCATTTTTAAATTTTATTTTATTTATAGCAGTAGATTCCACTATATATATATATATATTTTTTTTTTTCCTTGATAAAATGTTCTATAAAGTTTTAAAACAAAAAGTTATTTCATGTTTATATTTTCTCGTAACATCATTCTGATCTTTATGTTCGCTGTTATATATATATATATATATATATATATATATATATATATATATATATATATATATATCTTCTATGCACAGTCAAATATTTTGATGTTCACACACACACACACACACACACACACACTCTCTCTCTCTCTCTTTCTCGCTTTTGCTGTCTCTGTCTCTATTTGTATATTTATATGTACATTTTTGTCTGTGTGAGTACATCCGAATGACAATCAATAAATACGGGGAATTTTTTGAAAATAGCAAAACGCATAATTTTTTCAGAATTTTTTTTTCCTGAATGTAAACTACGCATGGCTTAAAAATGGTTTATTGAAAAAAAAATTTTAATCTCGCAAAAGTCTATTCAAAATACCGACAAACCAGAGCGATTCAGGCTTGAACAGAGTTCTGTCATCAAATTTTTGGTGGTTGAAAAGAACTAATCATGTGTAATCTCCAGAAGAATGTTTAAGTCCAAAAACTTTCACAAATCGGCTAAATATAGGTTTGCCGAGTCGAAAAAACCAGTCAATGGTGTGGAAACTTACTCTCCAATAAAGAAAACGTTCCAGGCACAGTGGTCATAAAGAAGGCCATGCAGATGGTTTTCTGGGATATAAAAGAAAATGTGGTACTTCCTTTGCTTATCCACTCGGGTACGTGTGGTGTTTGTAGGCATTTATTCATTTGTAGTGCTTGCCTGTCGTGAATAGAGGTGAACTTCTTGAACCAGAAACCATGTATTCCATCATGGTCTGGCGTTTTCCAGTTTGATACCTTTTTAAGTGTCGTTTTGAGTAAATCAGTGTGTATTTCAGCTTTCGGGCCTTCTTCGAGTTCTTCTAGTTCGCTTGTGATATGGTTTATCCATTCAGCCTTTGAGTAAAAAGAGCTTACCATGTCCAACTACTTTGACAAAGTTAATTGTATTTACTGGTATATCTACTAATTTCGTATTTACCATAAGAAGCAGGGAAAGTTTAAAGGTAAAAATATTTTTTCTGATGCGGAAAATAAAGCCTTCTTCAAAAGTGGCTCTCTCGTGATAAGCCTTAATGTTCTAGATGCCATATTGCTTCAAGACGCTGTGATTAAAGGGAATTAAGGGATATTCCACACTTTTCTGGGCTCCAGAACTAGAGCCTCATAAATAGATGAATAATTGGTTTGGTCGGGCTTTATGGCATATCAATCATTGTTGGTTATTCAATGCCAAATCCTGTTTTTACATACACATTAAATATATGATTTGTTAACAAATTTTGTAGATACATACAATTAAATTATCCAAGAGCTTTATTTCTGACAATTTGATTTCATATACGCCAACACAGTTAAATGGTTTCAAGTATTGCAATGTATCACTAACAATTTAATCAAATATCAGTCATTTCTTTCTTTTCTTTGTCAACTCGAAGCCGTTCTCTCTAATTTTGTCAATCGATGTTCTAAGTACGTAGTATAGACAAATGATAAAGAGGTACGGAGCCAGCGTGTCCCCTTGTAGTACTCCTGCTATAATGTCGAAGTATTCTGTGTCTCCATCTGGTGATTGTACTTTTACTTTGGTGTTTCTATAGAGAATCGTTATTGCTGCTACGGTTTCTTTAGGTATGCCGTATGCTAGTAGGATTTGTTCCATCTTTCCTCTGTGAATGGAATCGAAGGCCTTGGTAAAGTCGACAACTATTAATGTCGCTTGTAGAGCAGAAGGTACCCCGCAAAAACAATTACCAACGCCGACAACGCCGTTGACATAGCGATACTGGCAAATACACCCAACCAAGCCGAAACACTACTGCATATTTTGGAACGAGCAGCCGCAGGCATAGGCCTCTGTGTTAATGCACACAAAACAGAATATATGTGCTATAATCAAACGGGGGACATCTCCACTCTAGACGGAACCCCTCTTAAACTAGTAGACAAATTTTTAGGAAGCAGCGTCGCATCAACCGAAAAGCAGCGTCGCATCAACCGAAAAGGACATCGACACGAGGTTAGCGAAAGCATGGACAGCTATCAATAGGCTATCGATTATATGGAAATCAGACCTAACCGATAAAATGAAACGCAGTTTCTTCCATGCAGTGGTCGCATCGATACTGCTATATGGATGCACTACATGGACTCTAACAAAACGGATGGAGAAGAAGCTAGACGGCAATTACACAAGAATGCAATCTTGAACAAGTCCTGGCGGCAACACCCCACAAGACACCAACTGTACGGCCACCTGCCTCCTATTACGAAAACTATTCAAGTTAGACGAACCAGACATGCAGGACACTGCTGGAGAAGCAGGGACGAACTCATAAGTGATGTACTCTTATGGACCCCCACACATAGCCGTGCAAAAGCAGGACGACCAGCACGAACATACATTCAGCAACTATGTGAAGATACGGGATGTTCTCCAGAAGACCCACATGAGGCGATGAACGATAGGGAAATGTGGCGAGTGAGGCTCAGGGATATCCGTGCTACCAACATGACATGATGATGATGATGATGATGAACAGTCATTTACCTTTTTGGAATGTAGGGTACATTTTTATTGTCTTTGCTCCAACATCAACTCTAAAATTCTGGGTTGGTTAGAGTGAACCTGGGAGTAATGGCAATTGTGGACAGAGTGAAACTGAGCTGTTTGACATTTAAACTGTGTGAAAACAAATGACTTACGTAAATCGAATTGTTAGAAATAGAGCTTTCTGATCATTTAACTGAACTGATGTTTAACTGAACTGTTTGTGATCATATTTACCAACCCCTCCGCTCAGGCAGGATATGACACAAGGTCAATTTTTTAGCGGAGTTTAACAGTTTTGAATATAGAGTTTTCCTTCTCCTAGACTAGTTGCCTTACCAAGGCTGAAGAACCCAGTCTGCCCTACCCATAGCTGGAGGGAGAATAATTGGATTCATACCTTCCCCAGGGGTATTATTGCTATGTGAAATGCAATCAGTGTCGTCCAGGATTTGAACTCGTGTCGCCGTGTCCATTTCCTACGACGATAACCATTACACCACGGTCACCTCTTAACTGTTTGTGATACATCGCAATACTTTGAGTGATTTTAATGTGTGTAAATAAAACTCTTAGAATTGAATCTTTAAAACCGTTTACCTGTAAGCAAATTAGAATTAGCAGTCTTACAAAGCAATTGTTGGAATCATTTGTCTATGTGCAAATAAATATTTAATATTGAATGTATTTGTCAGTGATGCACAACAATACTTGGAACTATTTAACTGTGTGCAAAAAAAAATAGATAGTGCTAAATAGAATAATTTGTGTTAACTAGCAATATATGAAACCACTTTGTTATTCGCAAACAAATAACCAATCTGGAATGGAATTATTAGTATGAGATTGCAATGTAACATCCCAATGATACGGATATGTGAAATAAACATAATGTTCATAAAATGTTCATGAACATATATAGGAATCCGAAAACATGAAATTAATTCAGGTGCGAAACTTTTATTCACCTTTTTGAGTTTAAAGGTTTTTCGGTATGAGGAGAGAGAAACACAATCTTTCTATGCTGACTGCTTTTACATCGTCAGCTCTCAACTCAACCAACGCACGGCGCCCGTAGCGCACAAAGTCGTCTGACCTCGCCCAGCTCTGAATCTCGACTCTCTCGGACGGAGGCAGGAACTCAACTCACTGCTTTTTCTAAAATCCCCCAAATCCTCAGCCCACGCTTCCGGTGCATGACGCCATTCACCCCCCCCAGGTTTTATTTCCTATCTTGGGTTTTATTTTGACGTCTGTGAATGACCCATCCTCCCCGCGCGTGCGTGAACACCTGCGCTCATGTTTGCACCTAACTAACCCATGCACAACTGTATTGGAATAATACCAATACTTGTGTGAAAACAAATTAGTTCTAATTCATTTAAAGATAAAATTACCAACAAACTATTCCTTTACGAATTATATATATATATATATATATATGTATTAAATGAGTGCATACAAGTGCAATATTCGCATTAGAAATAATTTAAACCATTTAACTGTGTGCAATAAAAATGTGTTCAAATTCGTTTAATAAAATAGTCTACAATATATGTTTCCAAATGATATATCTGATATATAAGTATAAAGAGGATTTGGCATTAAATGACTTATTATTGTTGATATGTCATTAAACCTAACCATCCAAATCCTATATATTCAATATATATGTATAAAGAGGATTTGGCATTAAATAACCTATAATAGTTGATATGCCAATTAAACCCAACCAAACCAAAGCATATATATTTAATATATAAATATATATAATATAAACCAAACCGTCCAAATCCTATATATTCAATATATATGTATAAAGAGGATTTGGCTTTATGTATATATATGCCATAAAATCAAATGAAAGAAATGAGATATATTTAATATATTTAATATATTCATAAAGAGGATCTGGCATTAAATAACCTTCAATGGTTGATACGCCATAAAAAAACAACCAACCGACCAAACTTCTAGCTTTCTCTTTGATTCACTAGAGACTAAATTGAGTCAAAAGTTTTGCAATATTTTAGTAGTCCGTGCTATTTTGCGGCGGGTATATAATGTGACTAAAGCAGTTAAAGTCATGGTGCTTACAAGCTGTGGTTGGTAGAGTCGTGGTAGTTAGTGCGCTGACATGTTAAGTATTGCTTCACTCCAGATGTGATCTAAAAGCCAGCCATACGAACGTGCAACAAAGTCTAATTCAGGATCTTATGATTTACAAGTTCGAACCGGATCATCAGGCCGCTAGAGGCAACCAAAACGTTTCTTGTGTGAAGGCGCTGTTGATCACAGTAGGGTAAGCAGATGATTGAAGGAATTTCGCTCGGGTTGCAAGAACCTCAACAATAAGGTAGGCCTAGAACAGTGTATTTCGAGGCAGTGCTCGAAGTCCTTGTGTCAAATCGGGTGTTTAGTTCTTGGAGTGTATCCGTTGAGCTTGGTATCTCACATTTTAATGAGGTTCGTCTCTTTCAGGGAATTGACAAAAGCACACAGAGCTGCTGAATTGTACCTTATGTTAGCAAAATATTGCAAAACTTTTGACTCAGCTATGAATCAAAGAAGGGTTAGTACTCTTTACTTATGCAACACAGTTTTAGTTGCGTTTTTTTTTTTTTTTTATATAAACAGTTTTCTTCTTTCGCGCAGTAAAATAATTCATATATTACTCTTGCTAACACAAGAAAAAGCACACACACAAAAATAAATAAATAAAAGGAAAATAACACTACAAGAAAAACCAATAAGCGTCTTTTGCCGGTCAGGTCCTGTCTAGACCCGTCACACAAAGACGTCTTATCAATTTAAAAACAATAGCCTAAACAGCAGCTTTCAAAGCCCGAAAAATTTTATACGCCAACTCTGGCAGCTATCTTTCCCAAGACGGACGGGGCCCAGTATGGCGAAGTTTTTATTTCGGCACATTGGTTACGCCGGACTGACCACTCTTGGTTCTGGTCAACCGGACGAAGTTTATGGGCGACGCCAAAGAAAGAAGAACGTGGTCTTGTCAGAATTACCAGGATTCGGTTTGCCGCTATTATGGTTGTCTCTGACATCAGTTCGACGCGTCTATCGCGGTGGATATCGACGCCATATTGCATTTGTTGATGGACCGGAAGAGTAGATAACACCCTTTATTTTTATCTCTTCTTTTATTATTGTTTTTGTTTCTTTACACTCAGTTTTATTTCTTTGCGAACGTTCCTCTCTGTTTTTGTATTCATTGAACTTCATTTATACATTGTCCAGCTGGCTAGGCCTGTAGAATACACCGACTGCATCTCTTCATAGGGGTAAGATCCTACTAACGAGTGTCCTGGTTATGACACTAACAATCTGATGGTGAGGTACAAGTAATGCTGAGGCTTTGACGAATGTGGAGCACCCCTTCATTGCCATTGCTCCCAGGTCCACTCTGGCTCGGATGGTAGCACTAGATAAAGGTCCTATCCATGGGTCAAATAGAACTAAACTTTGGTTTCTTGAGTTTACTTTTTTTTGCATTTAAACTGCGTATTAATGGTAAACTGAATTGTTTAAAATAGAACTGTTTTGGCATTAAAACGGCGTACTTATGCTAAACTGAATTGTTTGAAATAGAATTGTTTTGACATTTAAACTGCGTATTTAACTATATCAAGCAAAAGCCATTTCTATTTAATATTCTAATAGTGTATGTATGTGGATGTAAAAGTAACCCAGTCAAAAACGCCGCATATTTGAGTAATTTTTACTAGAGCAAAACACTTCATTTTCTTGAATAATAAACCAATTTCCACTTCAATTTTAAACTCAGTGATCATAGAGGGAGAACCTTTTTAATATCTACCTATCTATGTCAGTTTGTTCACATCTGTCTATCTATATCAGTTTGTTCATATCTATCTATCTATCTATCTATCTCTGTCAGTTTGTTCACATCTATCAATCTATCTATTTATCTATGTCAGTTTGTTCACATATATCAATGTATCGCATTTCATATCTATCTATCTATCTATCTATCTATCTATCTATCTATCTATCTATTACTAAAATTAATAGCATCATGGACACCTGTTAACTCTAAAAACTTCTTAGAATCCCTTATTGTTTCAACTCTTTTTAGGTCATTTAATTGAATTAAATTTCAAACAATTCAGTTTAGTATAAGTGTCTATTTTTTAAAACAGTTCAGTTAAATGTCAAAGCAGTTCTGTTTCAGACAGTTCAGTTTAGTATAAGTACACCGCTTAGTTCTATTTGACCCATCTATTGGAACCTATCAGGTGCTAACACTCCAGGTCAGAGTAAAGCGATTACAATAAAAGGGCACTCTGTACTGACCAAAGTTCCATCATTACTGGAACTTCATCATCAGATTGTTTAGCGTCATAAACAGGACGCTCGTTAGGAGAGGTCTAACCCCTCTGCAGAAAAGCAGCCGGTATATTGTACGGCTCAGGCCAACTGGGCAAATGGTGTGATGTCTATCAAATTTAGCGAATAAAAAGAAAATTACTATTAGTCATTTCTTATAAAATATCTTATGAAATATCTTTTTTATATTAACATAATGCAATTAATTATCCGGAAGAAAATATTATTGAAGCTGCAAAATTTTTTGTTTTGGTTTGTTTTGTTTTGTTTTGCTTTGTTTTGCAGGATGGTCCTCCACTGCTAGTGTCGTTCCTGTCTTGTTTTTTCTTCGTGCATTTCGCGAGAATCCAAATGATTTAACCGTACCATAGTAATGCCAACTTGGAAGAATTCCTGTTTTATTTTACCATAGAGATCAGATTTTAGATTCCATGATAATCCTTGATAATTCATCCACAAACCAAACAAGTCTTGAAATCGGTCAACTGCTACAGCGCAAAACGGAAGAAAAGAATCCGATACAATATTTTTCTTATGTTCATGCCTCAATTGCATTAGAGCCTGCTTGTGTAATAAAAAGATATTCTCCGATTTTCTAGTGGAAAAAGTTTAAATAATACAGTTTATATATATATATATATATATATATATATATATATATATATATATATATATATATATATATATATATATGAATTTAGAATCAATTTATCTAATTCTATTTTTATTATACTACTGCTTTTGTCTTTTTGATATTGGATTTTTTCTAAAGCTTCTTTATATAAATTTATAAATATTTTCCTAAACCGATTACATATTGCAGATTGCCTGCGTATCTACTTCCTTTGATAAAATTAAACCAAGGCGTTAAAGAAATGAAAAGTCTGCCTCTATTCATATACAGTTACATCTTTATTGTAAGTTCGTATTTTGTAGTTATCGATTTAACATTCTTTCTGCGTTGTCTGATTCTCTGGTTCTAAAACACACACACACACACATAAATATATATATGTATATATATATATGTATATGTGTGTGTGTGTGTATATGTTTTGTCTGTGTTTGATTGGCTTTTATGACATATCGACACTCGTAGGCTATTTAATACCAAATCCTCTTTATACATATATATTAAAAATTTAAAGATTCGGAAACGCATTTTCTTGATAACATTTTTACACGAACCTGCGTTCTTTTCTTTTCTTTGCAGTTAAATGTTTTTAAATATTTTTATCTAACTTGGCCATTCGGCTGGGGCTGTAGAATACACTGACTGGACCTCTGCAGAGGGGTAAGACCCCCCCCCCAATGAGTGTCCTGGATATGACACTAAACGATCTGATGGTGAAGTCCCAGTAATGCTGAGGGTTTTGGGGAATGCGGAGCACTTCTTCATTGCCATTGCTCCCAGGTCCACTCTGGCTCGGCATGGTAGTACCTGATAGGGCTCCGTCTACGGGTTAAATAGAACTAGCTGTATACTTATGCTAAACTGAATTGTTTGATTAAACTGAGTAGCTCGAAATAGAAATGCTTTTGACAATTAAACTGTACTTACATTTAAACAGCATGCTAATGCTAAGCAGGATTGTTTGAAATAGATCTGTTTTTTGACATTGAAACTGTATTTACACTAAACTGAATTGTCTAACATGGAACTGTTTTGACATTTAACAGTGTAAACAAAATCGGTACTTATACTGAACTGAATGTGCTGAATTAAAACTGCTTGATTAAACTGAATTGCTTAAAATAGAAATGCTTTTTACAGTTAAACTGTACTTACATTTTAACCGCTAAACTGAATTATTTGAAATTGAACTGTTTTTGACATTTTAAACTGTACTTAACGAAATTGAATTGTCATATATAAGTGTTTGAATAAACTGAATAGTTTGAAATAGAAATGTTTTTGACAATTAAACTGTGTATTTATGCTAAACTGAATCGTTTGAAATAGAACTGATTTTTTTCATAAGATTGGATTTGGCGTTAAATAACCTACAAAGGTTGATATGCCATTAAGCCCAACCAACCAAACAAAATCTATCTAACACTAATGGTACTATTTATACGGACAGTGAAGTGGTTATTGCCAATAAACACAAATATTTTTCATCAACATTACTCATTCATTGGCTCCGTGAGAAATTTGCCCAGTCAGCTGGGGCGATAGAATACACTGACTGCTTCTCTGCTGTGAGGTAAGGCCCCGAACGAGTGTCCTGATATGACACTAAAAATGTGATGGTGAGGCTCCAGTAATGCTGGAATTTTGAGGAATGCGGAGCACCCTTTCATTGCCATTGCTCCCAGGTCCATTCTGGCCCGGAATGGTAGTACCTAATAAGGTTCGTATCTATGGGTTAAATAGACTTAAATCGTGGTTTGAGTTTTTAGCATTTAAATTGCGTCTTTATGCTAAATTGGACTGTTTAAAATAGAACTGTTTTAACATTTAAACTGCGTATATACGCAGAAGTGAATTGCTTGAAAAAGAACTGTCTTCACCTCGAAAATGTGTACGAATGCTCAACTGAATTATCTGAAATAAAACTATTTTGACATTAACTTTGTGTATTGCCAAGTCGGCTGGCGCTGTAGAATATAATGACTGCACCTCTGCAGTTGGGTAAGACCCCACCAACGAGTGTCCTGATATGACACTAAACAATCTGGTGAGGTTCCAGAAATGCTGGGGCTTTCAGAAATGCGGATTCATTGCCATTGCTCCCAGGTCAACTCTGGCCCGGAATGATAGCACCTGATATGGCCCTATCTATGGGTCAAATAGAATTAAACTGCATATTAATGCTAAACTGAATTGTTTGAATTAGAACTGTTTGACTAAACTGAATAGCTTGAAATAGAAACATTTTTAAGAATTAAACTGTGTACTAATGCTAAAAAAGTGATGTAACTTTTGTTTTAGCATATTACTACTATGTAAGAGCGTCTTTACCGTTGAAGATTATTTTGTAATAGATCCTCCCCTGATGATGGCCCAAAGTCGGACAGAAAGTACTAGGGATTCATACAACTATGGACAATACATAAATCAATTCCCCCCGAATACGATAAAAGTAATACGGGAATTCGAACGGATCCAGAAGAAAATATGTAGACATAAAATGTTTATTATGTTTAATGAAATTTGAATTAACGAAGAAATACTGCCAAAATATACGTATATATATATATATATATATATATATATATATATATATATATATATATATATATATATATATATATGCATATCTTTATATGCATTATTCATATATATATATATATATATATATACTAACCTACTATCTACCAGCATTCATGGTTACCAGGAAAAAAGAGAAAAAAAATCAACAGTAACTAGAGATAATAATATCTCGAATTACCGCCCGGGGGAAAAAGTAAAAAAAATTCATAGGACAACAAAAAAAAAAAAAAAGAAAAGGCCAACTTCGTCATACCAGTTGAAAAAAATCAAGAGACATGCAATCAGTTGGTCAAAAGAAAAACAAAAACCCACCGTAAATTGCTGCAAAGCTACAATTACCAAGAGTGCTCAATACAAAGTCGAGCCAATAACAAAAATTAAATCGACAGTTGGAATTTTCCTACTTAAGTTTCGCCTCACTGGCTCATCAGGGACTTATGTCAGTACGAAATTCCCTGATGAGCCGGTGAGGCGAAACTTTATTAGGAAAATTCCGACTCGCGATTCAATTTATATATATATATATATATATTCAGTACATATTAATATATATCTTTACATTATCCTTAATATATTATATTCAATTATATAAATCATATGCGTAAATACATATATTATATTATATTAACTGTAATTTTTACAAGAAATGAATTTTATTTTATTTCAAAATAGGGAGTTACTTTTCAACCAAACAAACAATGAATCATTTTGTCTGTCAATATATATATATATATATATATATATATATATATTGATCTGATAAATTCTTACGATCTATTTCTTAATGGTAATTTGTATTAGGGGATAATTTTATTTTATTTTAAAATAAGGACTTTTAATCAAGAAATAGATCTATCTGTAAATCTATCCTTATATATATATATGTATATATATAAATATATGGATTTAAAGAGTGAGTGTGAGAGTGGGTGAGTGATTAATTCGTTTATACATCATGTATATTTTAAAAGGAATGAAATCCTTTCCTTGTAAAAATTGCCATTTCGAAAGAAAATATAGGAATTTTAAACTTGCAAACTTTTTTAATCAGCCAGTATATATATATATATATATGTATATATATATATATAGAGAGAGAGAGAAAGTGAGAGACAGACAGACAGAGACATAGACAGAGAGAGAGACAGACAGAGGGAGAGAGGGAGAGAGAGAGAGTGATGTGTGTGTGTGTGTGTGTGTGTGTGTGCGAGAGAGGAAATTAAAATAGATAGGTCTATTATAATTGCGCTTGGAAAAATTTTGCGATGAAATGTTCTGAACTTCTGCTTCTAATTTCAGATTTGGTCAGCATTTATTCTAGTATTTGTTTGTTATTTCTACTTTGGCGTCTCCTGTTTTGACTATCTTCCAACGTCGCCTTTAAAGAATAGAATCTTTGCTCAGAACATTCTTACTATTATTACAATATCTAAATACAGATCAAATACTATTAAGTAATTCAACCAATAGTCTCCAAAAATGTCCCTCTACGTACACACACTCACACACACACACTTATATATATATATAT
Source organism: Sepioteuthis lessoniana (assembly GCA_963585895.1). Taxonomy (NCBI): domain Eukaryota; kingdom Metazoa; phylum Mollusca; class Cephalopoda; order Myopsida; family Loliginidae; genus Sepioteuthis; species Sepioteuthis lessoniana. The sequence goes on from OY757936.1 coordinate 16,997,215, forward strand.
ATATATATATATATATATATATATATATATATATATATATGTATGTATGTATATATATATATATATATTATTGTTTCTAAAATCATCCAATCTTATCTAACATTTTTTACCTCATTACTGTTTTTGATCGGATAAGTCTAATTTTTCCTAAAATGTATTACTCTATTAACCAAAAAATATTCTCCGTAACCATTGTTTTTTGGGTTTTTTTTTTATTTTGTCTTAAGAGTAAATTTCTAATTTGAAAAGGATTTAAAAAAAAATGTAAACCATAATTAGAAATTCCATTACTTATTTTGAAAGTCTCAAGTCAATCATCGTACTCTTTTTCTAGGAAGCGAGTTTACCAGTTATAGGGCAAACAGAGTTCTTCAGCTTTGCTAAGGCAACCGGTCTTAGAGAAGGAAAAAATATGAGTTCAGAATAGCTGTATCACGCTTAAAAACTGACTTTGTATCCCATCCTTCCCGTGGCTGAGTATAAATGCATACTTATATATATATATATATATATATATAATCCGAGGAAAAAAAATCCAAAGGGTAGGAGTATCCACTTTGAATACTCAATACCAACGGCGATCGACTTTAATTAAGCGAGGTCCACTCTGACCCGGATTGATAGTACCTTTTAGAGTCCCATCCGTTGGTCAAATGAGCTAAGACTCAATTAAAAATGTTTAGTACAAACTTTTCGTTTACCAATATAATATATATATATACATATATATATGTGTGTGTGTGTGTGTGTGTGTGGTTAGGCAGGAATCGTTCATTTAAACATGTTTGATTAAATAATAAAGACACAATTTTGTCTGTATAATCTAATTAGTATCCTTTCGAGTTTCCTGATGAGTGTCTTGGTTTCAGGGTGGAATTGGTGGCTGAATTTACCAAAATTGTCCCGAGCGTGTTCTGACCTTTCATTGGCCATCATCAGGGATTGCTAGCATATGTAAAGAATGCTGTTTTTTTTACAATGAGTTTTGAAAGTTTTTGACTTTTATAACATAATAAAAACCCGCAAATGCACAGTCGGATGAAATTGAGCTGCTGATGATTTTTAAAAATAGAATGCTATCAATGGATATAGAATACTCTAGAAATACGGAATATTAAAAAAAGATATTCTAAAGGCATTTCAAAACATTGTTGCTATTTTCAAAATTAATTCCGTTTATTTTATTTTATTTTTTTTTGTTTTTATATGTAGGGCTTCTAGGATTTGTAGTCGTAGCTTATTTATTTCGTGTGCTATTATAGTGGTGTTTTTAACTTGAATTTTTCAAAACATGGATTTGGGAATAGAATGGGTTTTAAGATGTAAGGCTATGGAGCTAGAATCATTAAGGTGCATTGTAAGTCATCTAGAAAGATTTGTAGTTGTAAGACCAAAATATATTTATGTACTTATATTGTGATTTGCTTGAAGTATTGCACAAATTATTTTATTCGAATGTATTGTATTAATTTAGAGGACTATTACAATGCCCGTGGTGTAATGGTTATCGTCGTAGGTAATGGACACGGTGACACGAGTTCAAATCCTGGACGAGACTGATTGTATTTCACATAGCACTAATACCCTTGGGAAAGGTATGAATCCAATTATTCCCCATCCAGCTATGGGTAAATAGTAGGGCAGACTAGGTTCTTCAGCCTTGGTGAGGCAACTAGGAGAAGGAAAACTCTGAATCCAAACCTGTTAAACTCTGCTTAAAAATTGACCTTGTGTCATATCCTGCCCGAGCGGAGTGGTTGGGAAAATATGATTACAATGCAAAATATATTTTTTTATTCTAATTAATTTCAATGTAAAAACTGCATCGTAAGAGCCATTTTTTTAAAAAATAAACTCGATGTCGGATGTTCAAATTTTAATTTAATAACTTATTTCTTAAATTAAATAGACTCAAATAATTATCATTTCACATTGCAGTAGCCCTTTTAATTAATACAATAAAATAAGATATATAGATATATATATCATCATATCATGCTGACTCTCTCTCTCTCTCTCTCTCTCTCTCGCCATTCGTCTCTATGATCCATCGCTTGTGAAAGGTCTTCTAGTCAACACCTAGTGTCCGCACAGAGTTATTGTAGATCCAGCTTATTTGGTTGTTCAACACTTGCACGTCTTCATGCATTAGAGAAAGTCGCTTATGCAGTGGTTCTTACTTCTCCACAAGCGTTCTGCTTGTCTAATTCGTCTTATTTTGGATGGTTTTAGAGATAGGAGGTTGGTAGCCGTACAGCTAGATCTTTGTGGGATATTGCTTCCAGGATTTGTTTAATTTGGCTCTTAGCAATCATGTGCAATTCCCATCAAGCTTTTTTCTCTAGACGCTTAGTCAGCATCCACGTGGCGCATCCATATGTACACAACCACTTATCGATAGCAGTTCATGCCTTTGCAACTCGCATATTGATGCATTTATCAGTAAATAAGACGCTGCTTAATCTACAAAGGTTGATGTGATAGAAAACACAACCAACAAACCAACAATATTAGTGCATATATTATTTCATTAATGATCACCATGTCGACTGGACATAGAATATGCTGGCCTTATTCTCTGCATATGATGAGAAGCCCCCAGAAAAAAAGAGGTATCCTGGATATGATACTAAGCTGCTTTTGATGGTGAGGCTCCAGTTCTATATCTTTCTCTCTTTCTTATTTGATATGTTATCTTCTCATTTTCTTTTGGTGATAATGATTTTTCTTGTTTGTTTGTTTGTTGGGTTCTTTCTTTCTTTTTTTCTTTCTTTCTTTCTTTCTTTCTTTCTTCAAATTTCGATCATTTTCATTTTCTCGTATTTTCTTTCTTTTTCTCTTTCTAGCGTTCTTTCTTTCTTTCTTTCTTTCTTCAAATTTCCTTCATTTTCCTTTTCTCGTATTTTCTTTCTTTTTCTCTTTCTAAAATCTTTTATTCATTCAATGGTTCTTTCTTTCTTTCTTTCTTTCTTCAAATTTCCAATTTCATATGCTCGTATTTTCTTTCTTTTTCTCTTTCTAGAGTTTTTTTTTATTCATTCATGAGTTCTTTCTTTCTTTCTTTTTTTCTCCAAATTTTGAACATGCATTTTTCTTTTATGTTTCTTCATGCTTTTTTTATTCATCATTTGTTCTTCTTTCTTTCTTTCTTTCTTTCTTCAAATTTCAATCATTTTCTTTTGCTCGTATTTTCTTTCTTTTCTGTTTCTAGCTTTCTTTTTATTCTTTCTTTCTTTCTTTCTTTTTTCTTTCTTTCTTTTTTCAAATTTCCATCATTTTCATTTGCTCGAATTTTCTTTCTTTCTTTCTTTCTTTTTTTCTCTCTCTCTTTCTTTCTTTCTTTCTTTCTCCAAATTTTGATTATGCTTTTTTTTCTTTTATGTTTCTCATTCGAGCTTTTTTTATTCATCATATATTTTTCTTTCTTTTTTTTTTCATTCTTTCTTTCTTTCTTTCAGGCACTTTTTTCTTTTTGACTTACCGCTCAAACAACCAATATACCTCTGGCAAGACAAAATAAAAATAGAAATAAACACACACACACACATCCACACACACACACACATACACCCACACACACCAGAGTTTCATTCTTGAAAACGCGTCTGAGTCTAAACGTTCTGATACTAATTGGGTCATATTTTCGAAGTTAAAAAGTCTCAAAGACTGCTTGTGGCTAACAAAGGAAAACGAGGGCGCGGGTGATAAGTGCAAATTTGTCATATTGAGCTAATGGAAAAGGAAATTCTCATTAGTTCTTTGAAAGACAATTATCAAATTAATAACTAGGATGGCACTTTCGGTTATTTTAGAAATGGTCAAAATGCAATGACTGAAAGGAGGTGGGTGATGATTAATTGAGGAAAATAACAGGACCATTACAGTGGGAAACTTCTATCTTTCAATCTCTGTTATATATATATATATATATATATATAGTTTGATGGTTGGTTGGGTTTTATGGCATGTCAACCTTTGTAAGTTATTTAACGCCAAATCCATTTTTATGTAAATAATCAGTTCTATTTCAAATTATTCAGTTTAGCATAAGTACACAGTTTAATTGACAAAAACATTTCTATTTCAAACTATTCAGTTTAGTTAAACAGTTGTAATTTAGCTAATTCAGTTTAGCGTAAGTACAGATTTTGTTTACACAGTAAAATGTAGAAACAGTTCTGTATATAACAATTCAGTTTAGTGTAAGTACAGTTTCAATGTCAAAAATGGTTCAATTTCAAACAATTCAGTTTAGCATAAGCACGCTGTTTAAATGTAAGTACAATTTAAGCGTCAAAAACATTTCTATTTTAAGCTATTTAGTTTAGTCAAACAGTTCAGTTTAGCATAAGTATACCGCTTGTACTATGTAACACATAGATTGGGCCATCTCCGGTGCTACCACGCCGGGCCAGAGTGGGCTTGGGAGCAATGACAATAAAGGGGTGCTCCATATTCCCCAAAGCCACAGCTTTAATGGAACCTCATCATCAGATAGTTTAGTGTCATATCCAGGACACTCATTGGGGAGGGGTCTTACCCCTCTGCAGAGGTGCAGTCAGTGTATTCTACAGCCCCATATATATATATATATATATATATATATATATATATATATATTTGAAGAATATAAAAATACAGTATAAACTAGGAGATATAGTAATATTATTCTCCATTTTAATTCATTTTCTGAAACTAAAAGTCTTTTGGCTTTAGATTCGAATATTCTTCTTCTAGGTTTATCAACTTTCGGAAATTATTTTATGCCAAAAGAACAGTAGTGGTACAATTTCACTCATAGATAAGAATGATAGAATAGAGTTCATAACTTTCCCTAGGATGCCAGTACAAAACTGAACCATAATAGCTCAAACTGAGCTTGAACTCGTTACCACCATGTTACATTGTTAACCTCATATATATATATATATATATATATATATATATAGTCATCCACAGACAGAGCTATTTTGTTCTATCAGATTTCTTCAGTGTGGCTTGACAGGCTAGATTCCCGAAGCTGGGATTGAAATCTGGCTGACTGAAAGGCCAATTACGCTAGTGACAACCATTACTTCCTTCGCAAGAGAGCTCAACCCCACAGGGGTAGGGGTATATATATATATATATATATATATATATAAGATTATACAATGGTATTAAATTATATATATAAGATTATATATATATATATATAATTACGAATAAGTGATATGGAGAAATGGTAGATTTGGTAAATTCAATAAGATGAGAAAAATAAATCCGAAAAAATGTGGCTCAGATGTTCTAAAAAGTAATCACAGTCACAGCCAATAACCCCTGCGGCCACCACTGTGATATATATCTCTATCTTTCCCTTACTTTCTGTTTTGTCTCTCTTTCTTATGACCCCTCCCTCTTTTTTTTTATTTATCTATTTCATCCTATGCTGAACTTAAACAAAAAAACTCGTCATTCTGATGAAGTCTTATGTGAGATAAAGACGAAATATCATTTTTGAATCCGTAGTCTGTGTTTGGGTTTATTCACTAATTTTTTTACATACGCACGTACACACCGAGATAGATAGATAGATAAATTGAGAGAGAGAGAGAGAGAGAGAGAGAGAGAGAGATTGATAACAAGGTAATCCAAGCAGGAGAGATTTATTGAGAAACAAAATCGACACTATAGCGTTTCGGTTTTAATGAACCATCATCGGGACTGTCAATGATGATATTAGTGATGTTAAATCAACGATGGCTGTTTAAAAAATATTTACAAAATCCTAGGGAAAATCTATATATCGGGAAAGATTTGACCGTTTAATTAATAAATCAGCGTTTGTTGTTGAAATTACGTCATGTGACCTATAGGAATATTGTATAGAATTTATATGTTCCATTCCTTCAAGAAATATTTCAAAGGAGGAAGAAAAAAAAAGAGGAAGAAAAAGAAAGAGAAAGAAAGAAAGAAGAGAGAAAAAGAAAACGGAATAAATAAGAGATAAGACGATAGAATAAAGATGATAGAATAAAGGCGGAGGAAAAAGGAAAAAGAAGGCAGAGGAGAAAACAAATGAAACAGATATGCTAAGCAGTGAGACAAAATAATGTAAAAAAAAAGAGGATAAACGGTAGATGTGCGAAAAAAGAGAAAGAGAGAGAAAAGGAAAAGGGAGATAATTGAAAAGGTGCAGGGAAATTTTATTGAGATATCCACATGAAATATATACAACTCTTTAAAAAAAATACTCTTGACACATGCAAGTAACCCCTGATGATGGCCTATGAAGAGTTCGAAAACGCTCGTTACAATTTTGGTAAATTTATCCACCAATTCAAACCTAAAACCAGGACACTTAGGAAATTTGAAAGGATCTTAATTCAATTATATAGACAAAATGTATCTTTATTATTTAATCAAACATGCTTAAGTGAACGATTGCTGCTTAACTACACACACACACACACGTACATATATATATATATATATATAAGTACTTTGTAATTTTCTTGAAGCATTGCACAAATTATTTCATTTTATTGTTTAGCGAAGAAATATTGTTATTACGTGTGTTTGTTACGTTGTTGTTTTCCTCGCTAAATGTTGTTGGAAAATAAACGAGAGAGAGAGAGAGAAAGAGAGAGAGAGAGAGAACGAAGATACCGTAAGGTTTTTATATGAAGGTTTTAATGACTGCATGGAATAATGGGTTTTTCATTTATGCTGCAAGTCTCGTAGGAAGGAAGGAAGGAAGGAAGGAAATGAAGTTGTTATTGAGTTGAGAAGCCATTTTAGCAGCTAAATGCCTTCTTGACAAGTGCATCGATAGGTTAAGGCATTGTTGAATGCGTGAGTGAGATATAGTCGCTATAGGTGTAGCAAAAGTCGTGTATGCTGGTTAAGGACAGGAACGTTGTCACCGTCCATGAATGTGTGGTCCTGGTTGTTTGGGGAGAAAAGCATGAATGTCCCCAGAAAATGTTGCCCAGGGATGAAATGGCTGGCTGGCTGGCTGTCGGAGGGATATTGGCGTCGTAGTCGACATAGCCAAAGCTGGAGGGGACTTAAAGTTGTTTCTGTGTGTGGCGTATTGAATTCATCTAATTCATATTCAACTGGCAACCCTTGGTCTGAGAGAATAGACGCAAGGGGTCCATAAATTAGATGGCATTTCTCATGGTGGTGTGATGCTGCTGCTAAAAGGCGAGCGGACAGTAATTACATCTGCCCAGTTTGAAAGCTTGTAAGGAAGAGAAAGTGTTTGGCGGGCTTTCCCCAATTTGGCACTGCCCGGAAAAAGGATCCGGGCTGAATAGGATAAGTCATTCTGATTGGGTGAAAATATGTGTCGACCTTAACAGTCAAATTAAATTAACGCCCCAAACAAAAATACGACGTTCTTTCTTAATTTAGAGGACTAAACGCATATATATATATATATATATATATAATGCAATGGGAAATGATAATTATTTCAGTCAAATTAATTTCAAAGTAAAACTTCATCCTCAGAGACTTTGTTTTAATAAGTGAACACGATGTTAGAGTTTCAATTTTTTGAACATTGTAAACATGGTGTCACGTCGGGTGTTAGAACGCCATGTTCGGTGTTGTAACCATGGTACCACGTAGGATGTTTAAACCCTATGCGAAATAAACGTGACCTCAGTTGTCCAGATTAATTTCATTTTATTTTATTTTTATTTTACTTTTATTTTTATTTTCATTTTATTTTGCCTTTTTTTTCAATCTGTTTACCTAGCCCTTCTTTTGTTTAATATTTCAACAACCTTTTTCGCACGTCTACTGTTTATCTTCTGTTTAAATTTTTAAAAATTTATCTATAAATATCATTTTACTCTGTTTCATATCTGTCATTTACATTATTTTGCTTAAATATGCATTTAAAATATGCATGTAAATTAATGATACATTCAGTATTTAATTCTAACATCCTGTTAATCTGAGTATGTAATTAAGTAAAAATGGCGACCGTAGTCGAGGGCAACCAGAAGGCTCCCTTTTCAATATCTAATACACCGAGATGTTGGGGAAGGCGCCACTCATTGATTGCTCCATTTTACCCTTGATACGTACCTTCTGTTGCTGAGTGTTAAGCAAGGATGTATCAAGTGCCATATTTAAAGGCTTTGGTATGACTCGACCTGGGATTAAATCCAGGTCTCCCGGACCATTGGCGAACACTCTACCCACTTGGCCAATGAGCCGGTGTGTAACTTACACTATTTATCGTTTCAGTTGCTTAAATTGCTGTAATTTTTATATAGGAAGTACAATTAGACCCCGCCACATCAGAATTAAAGAATACCCCAACACACGTGCATCCTCATTTCATAAATATTAAGTTAAATGCAAAAATGATAATAATAAAAGTTTTCCCCTTAAAATAGAAGAAATAATAATCAATGCTGGTAATCCCAAAATTTAGGAGACTTTATTTATAACTATGTTACACCTTTTCGTTGCCATTGCTCCCGGGTCCCCTCAAACCAGAAGTGGTAACACCTGATAGGGTCCAATCTATGAATAAAATAGAAGTAAACTGCATACTTATACTAAACTGAATATCCTGAAATAGAACTGTTTTGAATATAAACTGCGTACTTATGCTAAACTGAATCGTATGAAAAAGAACTGTTTTTGCATGTTAAACTGACTTGTTTGAAATAGAACTGCTTTGGACATTGAAACTGTACTTACACTAAACAGAATTGTCTGAAATAGAACTGTTTTGGCAAAAAACTATACTTATGCTAAAATGAATTGTTTGAATTAGATCTGTTTATTTGTACAAAAATGGATTTGGCATTTAATAACCTACAAGGATTGATATGCCATAAAACCTAAACAAACAACCAAACATAGCGTATCTACTTAGACCAATTAAGATAATAGGTACCTAAATTGTGTGCTAAAAAGTATTACTTCACATAACTCTCAATCAACGATTGTAAAACAAATTGCACAAAAAATACGGTTGAAAATAGATAGATAGATAGATAGATAGATAGATAGATAAAAACAAAAAAATTGACTTGAAAGGAATGTTGATATGAATGCATATTGCAAATAGATTTATATTAACTGGTTTTCTGCGACGTTTAAGAAGGTACTGCTTTAAGCAAGGAATGAAAGAGCCTTATCTGAAAATCGTCTGATTTTTCCCTCCAGCTGCTCTGAGTGAAATGACGGCGAGTCACGTAATCGGACAAAATTCGAATTCAATTGCAATGTCTGACATCATCCTATAATGGCGGACAGTATAAAGACAACAAGAAAAGAATCGCCGACGTTATCTTCTATTGAAATCTGGGCTCCGACAGAACCAAGCAAATCGGTTAATGACTATTTGAAGCGGCATCATCTTATCTACTAGAGTATTTTTGATTATATTTTTATATAAATGAGTTGGAATGGATTTTTGCTGGTAGAAATAGAAATTATTTTACAGCATACAATGGCAGAGACATAGAAAAGGAAATGGTACACAGACTTAATAGAAAACCCTAAGTTTTATACGAGGCAACCGATCTGGGTCTCGGAAAATCCTAATAAAAAGACAAGCAGTTGCATTGGGTTAGCAAATTTACTCCGTAAAAAAATAACCCTGATGTTTAAAAAATAAAAACGAATAGGAAAACGGCAAATTTTTGACATGATTTTCTCACAATACTTTCCAAGCAGTGGTTAGAAGAAACGATGATGTCTTTATACACGAATTCATAATAAAGTTCATACAGGGAGAAACGTCATTAATGACATATAAATAATCCATCAAATTCGTTTCCACATATCATTCCTCTTCAATTCCGCCCGATACTCAATATATCTCTTGGGGCTGTGGATTACACTGACTGCACCTCTGGAGAGGGGTAAGTCCCCCTTCCAATGAGTGGCCTGGATATGACACTAAACATGGTGAGGTACCAGTAATGCTGGGGGCTTTGGGGTCTACAGAGCACCCCTTCATTGCCATTGCTCCCAGGTTCAATCTGGCCCGGCGTGGTAACATCTGATAGGGCCCAATCTATGAGTTAAATAGAACAAACGGCATACTTATGCTAAACTGAATTGTTTGAGTAAACTGAATAGCTTGAACTAGAAATGTGTTTGACAATTAAACCGTACTTACATTTAAACTGCGTGCTTATGCTTAACTGAATTATTTGAAAAAGAACATTTCGACATTAAAACTGTATTTACACTTAACTGAATTGTTATATGTAACTGCTTGAATAGTTTGAAATAGACATGTTTTTGACAATGAAACTGCGTACTTATGCTAAGCTGAGTTGTTTTAAATAGAACTGATTTTTTTACATAAAAATGGATTTGGCGTTAAATAACCTACAAAGGTTGATATGCCATAAAAACAACCAAATATAATGATACATTTATATATTTTCAGTCTTTGGTTTCTAACGTGTAAATAAGCGAGTTTTAAGCAAAATCTATATATCAGCTAATTTTATTAGAAAAAAAAAGTTAGTTTTGTAAAATTATGTTGCAGGAAGAAGCGCAAACTTCACTTCTTGTCGATAAATAAAAGGGTAAAGTTTCAGAGGGTTTTCCCAACAATTAACACATCCTCACTGCTACGTAATCATTGTTAAATGGCTGAGACCCCATCCAAAGAAGAAATGTTGAAAGTGACCAAACATTTCATATACTTGCTTGGAGCTATGCATTCATGTACGCGAGGGCCAACACCTAAAAAGTCACTTGTGTGTCACGTCCCGCTCGAAGTGGAGGTGTTAAGAAGCGTGAGTTCCTGCCGACAGACTGAACTGCTTGGATTAAGTTGGTAGTCCCACTTGCCAGCAAGTACTTCCTCATCCTCAAAAACAAAGATCACTTTCATTGCCTGATGCCTGCATCATCACAAAGAGTAAAGATTTGACCTTATTGTAGCATAGGACTAAAATACGTTGTGTCTGAAAGAAAGGAGTTCGCAGAAAAGAAACACTCAAAACTTGAATTTTAAGGAGTCACTTTTATTTTGGGGACTACATCGGCCTGCAGTTAAAAAAAATGTTTGTTCAATAGCGTTCTTCTACCCACCTCTTCTTAGCGATGATGGCGGCGTTGTTATCGCTGGCTTTTTGATATTTTCATATCAGTCGAATTGCTGACGGGCTGGGGATGACATGGGTCGGGGCGTCATGGGCCTCTGTTGAACCTGTTTAGAAACCTGCCTTGAACTGCCAAAATCTCGCTAGTTGGTTTCCTTATGTAGGGATTTGATAGATCAATTTGAAGGTTCAATGATCACCAGTGAAAACAGTCGTATTGCACGTGAAGGTTCACGCGTGATTATATTAAAATCACGCTTGAACTCTACAAGTCACTCGGCCTGCACGAGCGAGGTTCGTGACATTTTTGATCGTCAGACCCATGTACCCAATGGCTGATGACAGCTGATGTGCTCGCACGTTTTCCAACCTTGAGACCGCTGCAATTCAATGACGGTGCCTGTCCGTAATATTAGATTATGTCACATCCTACCCATGGCGCTGGTGTAAGGTAAATTTTAAGGTGGGAATTGGCAATTGTTTTGATGAAATAGTTTCAAGTAAGAACCGGAAGGGACAAACAGACTATCACAGCAGCTTTATATATCGATTGATATGAGCGTTGTGTTCATTTACACAAGAGCATATATCCCTTTACCACCTTTCAACAGTAATCCCCAATTGCCTCTGCGTTTATGGAAGCTAAATTATTTTCGTTTTACCAATATATTCAGTTCTTTTGACGCTGTTATCATTTTCAGTTTTCACCTGGTTTACGAAAGCTTTAATTAAAACCTGTCTTAAACCTTTTCTTGTATTATGTCATACCTGTTATTCTTCCTAACTGTATCTGTCAATACCCACTTCCTCGGTATAGCACAACATTTTCCTCTTTCATTTTATCATTTTTCAATTTTTTCCACAGGATGTTTCATAAATGACACCATACTCCAGATAAGAGGATAAAACTTACATGTACATAAATTTGATTTCGTTTCTGTTTTTCTGTGAGTAGTTTTTAATGCATATCATTTAACCCTATGAAAAAAAAAGACTCACCGCCTTTTTCAAGTTATATAGCAAGCTTCTCATTTGTGTGACGTGTGAAGGGGTTGTTTTGAAAAAAAAAGACTCACCGCCTTTTTCAAGTTATATAGCAAGCTTCTCATTTGTGTGACGTGTGAAGGGGTTGTTTTGAAAAAAAAGACTCACCGCCTTTTTCAAGTTATATAGCAAGCTTCTCATTTGTGTGACGTGTGTTGGAGTTGTTTTGGAGACATATATTTATGTTCAGTCCGGTCAATCACAGAATCAACTGACATATACAGACGTCACACACAATCACACACACACACACACACAGAGTCAAATACATATACACCCTCACTTACAAATACTCACGCACATATATACACAAATGCTTTTTAATGTCTGTAGTAAAATGGTTATCGTCGTAGGAAATGGACACGGTGACACCAGTTCAAATTCTGGACGAGACTGACTGCATTTCACTTAGCACTAATACCCTTGGGAGAGGTATGAATCCAATTATTCTCCCTCCAGCTATGGGTAAATAGTAGGACAGACTAGGTTCTTCAGTCTTGGTGAGGCAACTAGTCTAGGAGAAGGAAAACTCTGAATTGAAATCTGTTAAACTCTGCGTAAAAATTGACTTTGTGTCCGATTCTGCCTGAGCGGAGAGGTTGGTAAATATGTATATACACAATTGCTTCTATGCATCTATCTATCTATCTATCTATCTATCTCAGTCTGCTCCTATCTATCTATCTCTCTATCTATCTATCACAGTCTATTCTCGTCTAACTATCAATCTATCTATCAAGTGTCTATTTTCATCTGTCTATTTGTCTATCAATCACAATCTGTTCTCATCTATGTGAAAGTGAAAAATGAAAAGAAAGTAAGGAAGAAAGAAACACTGATCAAACTATAAATAGATCAATCTATCTATCTATCTGTCTATCCACACTCACATACACACATGTAGGTATATATGTAGCGGACGAATATTTAAATGATAGAATAAAATAATGATCTAAAAATTAATCATCACGTCGCATCATCAGTACGGATATCCATGACCCTCTCTCGCCACCCCTCTCTATCATCCATTGCTTCCGGCAGGTCTTCCAGACTACATCCTGTATCTGCACATAGCTGCTGTATGTAGGTTCAAGCTGGTCGTCCTGTCCTTGCTCGGTGATATGAAGGGGTCCACCGGAGTACATCCCTTATGAGTTCGTCCTTACTTCTCCAGCAGTGCCCCACATGTCTAGTATGTCAAACTTTGATAGTTTTCGTAATGGGTGGTATGTGGCCATACAGCTGCTGCTTTGTGGGGTGTTGCCTCCAGGACTTGTTCGGTATTGCTCGCAGAATTCTTGTGTAGTTGCCGTCAAGCTTTTTCTCTATACGTTTAGTTTAAGTCCATGTAGTGCATCCATATAGCAGTATCGATACGACCGCTGCTTGGAAGAAACAGCGTTTTATTTTATCGGTCAAGTCTAACTTCCATATGACCGATCGGCTATAGATAGCTGTCCATACCTTTGCTAGTCGCATGTTGATGTCTCTCTCGGTTGATGAGACACTGCTTCCTAGGAAGGTGAACATGTCAACTAGTTTCAGAGAGTTACCGTTTAGTGTGGAGATGTCGCCTGTTTGATTAAAGCACATATATTCAATCTTGCATGCATTGACATGGAGGCCTATGCCTGCAGCTGCTCGTCCAGACTATGTAGCAGGGTTTCGGCTTGAGTGGGCGCATTTGTCAGAAGCGCAATATCATCGGCGTAGTCGGTATCGGTAATTGTTTTTGCGGGGTACCTTCTGCTTCTTTCCTTTGTTACCTTGAAACCGTTTTATCACTTAATGTCCAAAGCACGTCTCTAGACTACGTGATTAGAACATCTAAAAATCAGTAAATTTTATTTCTTTAAATTGAGAGAAAATTTTGTTGAAAAACAGAAGTCACGAAATCTTTTCTTATTAGAAAAGGTAATATTAGTCAGAGCGTCAATAATTTGAGAGAGAATGAAGCAGTTGGCTATTGTCTAACTTTAATTAATAATGATTTATGTGTATAAAAGATATATGCGTGAGTGTGTGACTATGTAAGAGAGAAGTATATTTATACACTGGTATGTTAACAGATATTGTAACAAATTTTCTCACTTTGGAGTGGAGGTGCCCGTGGTGCAATGGTTATCGTCGACACGAGTTCAAATCCTGGACCAAACTGATTGTATTTCACATAGCACTAATACCCTTGAGAAAGGTATGAATCCAAAATATTCTCCCTCCAGCTATGGGTAAATAGTAGGACAGACTAGGTTCTTCAGCCTTGGTAAGGCAACTAGTCTAGGAGAAGGAAAACTCTGAATTAAAACCTGTTAAACTCCGCTTAAAAATGACCTTGTGTCATATCCTGCCCGAGCGGAGGGGTTGGTAAATATGAACAAATTTTCTCACTTTGGGAAAGGTTATTAGAAGGAATATATCTATAGAAGTAAACATTTTTCGTTCATTCTAAAATAATCAATCGATATTGATATTATCGATATTAATCGATAGTGACATTAAATACTTAATTGAATATTAGATTTTCACTCGAAAAGAAATACATTTGTAAATTTCTGTAAGCTTATCGAATGGATCCGTAAATCTATTGAATATTTGGTCTATTTCTGTGGTTGTTTATGAAATAAGAATTAAAAGTAGCCTCGATTTGAATATATTTTGGAAATTAAATTAAATAAAGATAATGATTCATCTAGGATTCCAGTTGGTTTAAAAATGTATTTCAAACAATCCAAGCGGGGAAAAAGTTCTTGAATTATTTTGGGTTTTAATCATTCCAAATTTTCACAGCTGATCAAATATTGTCGTTTGCGAATTTTAAAGTTTAAAAAACGGGCCCGTTGCGCCGATTGGTAAAAAATACGGATACAAAAATTATAGCTTCTCAAACGTATTTTCGTAAAAAAAATTAACATTTTTTAGTATGGAATCAGTTGATTTTCCATATATATATAAATATATATATATATGGAAAATCGACTATATATAAAGGAGCGCGTCCACTGAGTTTGGAGCCCTGGCCTCAGTGTTCGAAAAATCAGCTACAACAAAAATTACTAAAATGCAAACAAACAATATAAATAGCGACATTCAACGTTAGAACCTTAAATAGAATAGGACAATTACCGGAGCTGACTGCATCGGCTGTAGAACATAACATAGGCATAATATGCATTCAAGAACACAGACACTCACGTAGCAAGGATATTAAATATCACTATGGACGCTAGCCACAGCATCAGCATGGAAAAATTCTGTCAATGCCACGGTTGGAGGTGTAGGTATACTTATAGGACCAAGAGCCTTAAAATCACTTAATAGCATTGAGATAATACAACCTAGGATGATGGTAGCTACTTTTAATGACAACCCACGAGCAACAATAATCTCTGCTACAGCCCTACCAATGTTAGTAAAGAAACTGAACTCATCGCCTTCTACGATTAGCTATCCTCTCTAGTGCGTAGCATTCCAAAACACAACGTTCTCGTTATTGGCAGCTACATGAATGTCCAAATCGGGAAAAACGGAAACCACAAATACAGCCTACACAACTCGTCAGACAGGAATGGACAACGTCTAACAGATTTCACGAAAATAGATTAACATGTCTCAATACAAACTTTGGAAAAAAAGGAGGGAAAATTATGGACCTACACATACGTAAACAACACTAAAGCACAGATAGACTAAAAAAGAAATGGAAAAATAGCGCAATAAATTGTGAGGCATACTCCTCATTCGAGGGTATGTCCTCCGACCTCCGAATTGTCACGGCGAAAATACGACTGAACCTACGTAGAAACGCCACACGAACAGCGACAACCAAACACTATGACTGGGCCTTCCTTAATAACAACGATATAAGAGATGAATACGTAATAACATTAGAAACAAATTCGATGCACTACAGAAGACAGAAACACGTACCCCAAATGACGAATATCAGAATTTCGTCAACGCCCACCTAGAAGTAGCAGCGTAATACATACCAACAAAACATAGAACTAAATATAGAGTCCCTTGGGAGACATTAGCGGTTAGGGAAAAACGTGCAGACGTGAAAATTGCCTCCAAATGCAATAGGTTTGGTTGGTTTCTTTGTTTAATGGCATATCAACCTCTGTAGGTTATTTAATGCCAAAGCCATTCTCCTAGAAGAACAGTAGTGGTACTATTTCACCCATAGCTGGGAGGATAAGGGGGTTCATTCCTTTCCCGAAGGTATTTGCCCGAAAGTGAACGTAATAGCGCGACTGGAGTACGAACTCGCGTACTACGATTCCGCAGTCCATCGCTTTACCCATTACACCACGAGGACACCCCCAAATGCAATAGGAAGAACCCAACTAACACAAATGACCTGAAACTAAAAAAAACACAAAGTGAATTAGCAAGCATATACCTAAAAGAACAAACAGAATACATACAAAATCAGATAGATAAGATAAGAGACTCAGTGGAAGATAGGCAATCTGGGATAGCATGGCAAACGATAAACGAAGTGAGCAGAAGGAAGAGCATAGCCAAAGCTAAACGGAAAGCTACACACCAACAAGAACGAATAAAACTGTGGAAAAAAACATTTCGAGAATCTACTTGGAAACCCACCGAAAGTTACACATGAACCAATCACGAGAATTATTAGTAAGCAATTAGACATTAAACTAGGACCGTTTACTCAAGAAGAACTTGACTCAGTACTTAGAAAAATTAAAAATAGGAAAGCCGCTGGGCTTAATGAAATTCCCCCAGAATTATGGAAGACATACTGCTCCGACACTGTAATGCAGTTTATAATCAAAATCCGAGAGACAAATGGATGAAGGGATACATCCTCTCTTTCCCTGAAAAGGGCGACCTCAGATTAGCCAAGAATTACCGAGGTATAACTCTTTCATCCATAGCAGCCAAAATAAACAATGGCCAACTACGAAACCACAATCGACAACATTCTTAGGAAGGACCAAAATAAATCCATGACCTCACAAATATTGACTATCAGTAGAATCCCTGAAGGCGTACGGGCAAAAAACTAACAATACTATCTGTCGACTTTACCAAGGCCTTCGATTCCATTCACAGAGGGAAAATGGAACACATCCTACTAGCTTACGGCCTGCCAAAAGAAGCCGTCGCAGCCATAATGATTCTCTATAGAAACACCAAAGTGAAAGTAGGTTCTCTGGATGGAGACACAGACTACTTCGACATTGTAGCAGGAGTACTGCAAGGAGACACGGTAGCCCCATACCTCTTTATCATCTGTCTAGACTAGGTGCCCGTGGTGTAACTGTTATCGTCGCAGGATGTGGACACGACGACACGAGTTCAAATCCTGGACGAGCCTGAATTCATTTCACATAGCACTAATACCCTTGGGAAAGGTATGAATCCAAATATTCTCCCTCCAGCTATGGGTAAATAGTAGGGCAGACTAGGTTCTTCAGTCTTGGTGAGGGGACTAGTCTAGGAGAAGGAAAACTCTGAATTCAAACCTGTTAAACTCCGCTTAAAAATTGACCTTGTGTCATATCCTGCCCGAGCGGAGGGGTTGGTGAATATGATCATCTGTCTAGACTACGTGATTAGAACATCGATTGATAAAATTAAAGAAAATGGTTTCGCGCTGACAAAGAAAAGAAGCAGAAGGTAACCGGCAAAAAAAAATTACCGACGCCGACTACGCCGATGACATAGCGCATCTGGCAAATACCCCCGCCCGAGCCGAAGCCCTACTGTATAGTCTGGAGCGAGCCACCGCAGGCATTGGCCTCCATGTCAATGCACACAAAGCGAAATACATGACCTTTAATCAAACAGGTGACATTTCCACACTAAACGGTAGCTCTCAGAAGCTAGTTGACAAGTTCACCTACCTTGGAAGTAGTGTCTCATCAACCAGGACTGACATCGACACGCGACTAATAAAGGCATGGACAGCTCTTGATGGCTATCAGTCATATGGAAGTCAGACGAGACCGATAAAATGAAGTGCAGTTTCTTCCAAGCAGTGGTCGTGTCGATACCTCTATGTAGAAGCATTACATCGGCGCTAACTAAACGGATGGAGAAAAAGCTTGACGGTAACTACACAAGAATGCTGCGAGCAATATTGAACAAGTCATGGAGGCAACACCTCTCAAAGCAGCAGCTGTTCGACCACCGACCATCCATCACGAAAACTATCAAAGTTAGACGAATCAGACATGCAGGACACTGTTGAAGAAGTAGGGGCGAGTTCATAAGTGATTTTCTCCTATGGACCCCTTTCCATGGCCGAACAAAAGCAGGGTGACTAGCTCGAACCTACATACAGCAGCTCTGTGAGGATTCGGGATGTAGCCCTGAGGACATGCTAGAGGCGATGAACGATAGGGAGGAGTGTCGAGAGAGGGTCAGGGATATCCCTGCAAGTGGCATGACAATATGATGATGATGATGATGATGTCTATTCACACACACACACATCAGCAGTGATGCTGAGGTTGTAATAAACATAATTTATTGTTCTTGTTTTTTTCTTTTTTCCCTCTTAATTCTTTTCGTTCATCTTTTTACAAAAAATGTCTTTCTTTCTTTCTTTCTTTTCATGTCTTGCTTTTTTTTTTCCTTTTCTTGCTAAATTTATTTATTTATTCATTTTTACACAAATTCTTTCTTTTCTTTCTTTCTTTCTTTCTTTTAATATATTTTGTTTGTTATTTCTTTTTCTCGAAAAATTCATTCATCTATTTATTCGTTTTGTTCAACTTCTTTTTTTTTATTCCTTCGTTCTTTCTTTCATTCTTTTTTCTTTCTTTCCTTCCACAACGATTTTATTTTTGTTTTTTTTTTTTTGTGTGTTTTTTGTCATTTCCTTTTCTTTCTTATTTCTTTTCTTTCTTACCTTTTTCTTTAAAGAACCTTTCTTTCTTTCTTTTTCTTTTTTTTCTTTCTTTTTCTTTCTTTCTTTTTGGTATCGCTTTATTCTTTTCACTGGTGTACTTTCCAGCTTAATCATCCATTGTCTATACTCAACTTCTTTACCATTGACACCCTTCCCACAATCCCTTTCTTTTCACTTCCGTTCTTTTCCTAAGATTGCTCCAAATTAGACGCTGATTCAAAATGTCTTTTTTTCCCCTCCCATCATCAAGTCCAAAATGTTGCATGGATGATAATCACAAAAAATATGAATATAATCGATATGCACTTTCGGACTAAATACATCATGTCACGCGACACACCTACAATTGCATGTCGAACATCTCCAACAACAGATCCCACGATTTTGAAACAAAGCAAAGATGCCATTCAAACCTTAAAAGAAGAGCATCTCCGTTGCTTTTCTCGAAAAAAAAGTCTTATTTATGCGCACGCGCAGACTCACACCTGGGCAAAAGGTTTCATGAAAAATAACAATGCGCAAATCTTAGACAAAACTTATTTCATTTGATAGTGAAACTTTTATGGCATCTTGCAAAATAACTCAAATCAATTAAAATAATCTATTTTAATTAATGATTGTGATTTTCACAGTATAAGGTAGATAAAAAAAATTAAGGTATCTCAAAATTATGAAGAAAAAATTTTGAATTCACCGAAAAAAAAAAAGAAAAAAACCTCATCAGTATATTTTTCATTTATGAGAAAAAAGGAAGTACTGTTTTCTTAGAGTGGTGAGTCCATACGTTTTACACACACACACACACACACACACACACATATATATATATATATATATATATATATATATATATTATATTTTTGGTACAAGAAAATTTATATAAACAGATTAAAAGGGACATCATTGGTAACGAAAGAGGGGACACTTTACTAAAAAAGTAAAATGAACGAGGGCCCTTTCGCCTGGCACTTTTCAAGTTTATACACCGGAAACCGGTTAAAAACGGGGATATAGATTATTTAATTTGGATTGCAGGGACGAGGTGAAAAAATTTTTTTAATCACCCCTGTCTCCAGTAGTTCCCCCAAAATATTGTTTAACTGGAGATTCATAGAAATATAAATCACCACCATGACTTTGAGATGAAATTTGTCTCTAGCTCTATGCAGGACAGAGAAACAATCAACTTTATAAATGGTTCAGCAACTATTTATAGTAAGCAAATGCTCACTAATAGCTGAATCCATTGCCTGAGAGTGCTCGGATGTTAGTCGGCCTGACAAGAGAACTCTGGATATATGCTGTCAAACTCTCACTTCGAGGCGTTGACAAGACATGGCTCTATATGTCGAACTACATCGACAAACAAATTTATATATTAAATTACTTTGTTTAAAGATAGGCAACTTGTCTTATATATACAGGGTGTCCAAAAAATGTATACACATTAAAAATAATTGTAAAAGTAATGTTTAATTAGAATTTTATTATTTTGAATGTGTAAAAATATTTTACAAGTATCATATTATTGTTTTTTCACTGCCTGTTCTCAAACTGACGCCCATTTTGATCCATACACTACTGACAATGTCAAGCATTGGAATCGCACACATCATGAGACAATTCCCTTTGTATTTGGGCGCATTCATGCTCAATGGCCTCTCTTAATTCAGCGACTGTTGCTGGTTTTGTAGCGTAGAGAAGACTTTGGAGATGAAGAGTTTTATTTTCAACAAGGTGGGACACCCCCATATTACCATAGCGACGTTAGGTCCTTCTTATAAGGACACCTGAAAGACAAAGTCTACGCTACAAAACCTGCGACTGTCGCTGTTTTTACTCTTTTGAAATAATAAAATTCTAATTAAACACTCCGTTTACAATTATTTTCAATGTGTATACATTTTTGGTGACACCCTGTATATATAGTGCAATTAGAAGAAAAATCAAATCTGATTAAAACTCGTTTAAAGAACCCATAGAGTTGTTTTTCTTTCCATTTTCGTTTCCTTTAAACGTCAAATAACCGACATCTCGCACGAGGGAACCTAGGCTTGGCTAAGAAAAGGAAACTTTAAAAGTGAAACAGAATCTCTCCTAATAGCAGCACAAAACAACGCCATAAGAAACAATCAAATCAAAGCGAGAATAGACAAGACGCAACAAAATAGCAGATGCTATGTGGTGATAATGACTAAACCATCAATCACATTAGAAGCGAATGCAGCAAATTAGCACAGAAGGAGTATAAGACTAGACACGACTGGGTGGGCAAGGTGATCCACAAGGAGATATGCAAGAAATTTAAATTTGACCAAACGAACAAATTGTATAGGCACAACCCAGCAAATGTCCTGGGGAATGATACACACAAACTCCAATGGGACTTTGACATAAAAACGGATCACCTAATCTCGGCCAAAAGACCAGACCTTATAGTAATCAACAACAAAAAAAGAGAATTTGCAAATTTGTAAAATTTGCTGTACCGGCTGACCCCAGAATAAAACTGAAATAAAGTGAAAAGAAGGATAAGTACCTAAACCTTGCTAGGGAATTAAAAAAAACTATGGAACTTGAAGGTGACGATTTTACCGATTGTGATTGGTGGATTCGGTACAGTAACTAAAGGACTATTAAAGGGACTTGGAGGTTGGAGGACAAGTGGAGACCATCTAAAGTACAGTTTTGTTGAGAACGGTCAGAATACTGAGAAGAGTCCTGAAGACTCGAGGAGATTTGCTGTCCCTCAAACTCGAGTGAAAGACCATCAACTAACGCTGATGAGAAAAACTCTAAAGGAGGAAATAATAATAATAATAATAATAATAATAATAATAATAATAATAATAATAAGAATCTTCAGTAAATGATCGAACTTTTATTTTACGCATAGATGGGACTCTATAATGCTCCAGAACAGTTCCATCGCCATCAGATGCAGTTAAATGTCCTAACTGGGACACACTTTCAGGGTTGGAGGTCTTACCATTCTGCAGAGGTGCACTCAGCGTATTCTACATGACTAGCAGATATGGCAGCATATATTTACGTTCACGATCACGAACAAATTACTGTTTTGGTTTGGTTGGATTTTATGGCATATCAACCACTGTAGATTATCTAATGCCAAATCCTTTTTATACAAATATACTAAATACATATGATTTGATTTAGTTGCGTTTTATGGCATATCAACCATTAGAGATTTTTTAGCGAAACCCTCTTAATACACATGTATTACATATATATGATTTGGTTGGATTAGTTTTAGGGCATATCAAATATTATAAATTATTTTATGCAAAATCTATTTTATACATATAAACAGTTCTATTTCAAACTATTCAGTTAAACATTAGTACACAGTTTAAATGCCAGAACAGTTCTATTTCTAACAATTAATTTTAGTCAACAAAGTTAAATGTTTCCAAGTATTGCTATGAGTCAATAACAATTCAATTAAACAGTAATTTGTTTTTTGCACACAGTTAAATGTAAAAACAGTTCTATTTCAAACATTACAGTTTAGCATAAGCACATAGTTTAGTTCTTTTTGACGCATTGGTAGAATCCTATCAGGTGCAACTACTCCGATTCAGAGTGGGACCTGGGAATAATGACAATAAAGGAGTAATCTGCATTAGCCAAAGCTCCAGCATCACAGGAGCCTCTTTATCGGATGTTTTAAGGAAATAATCAGAACACTCGTTGGGGGAGTTTAACCCTCTACAGAGAAGCAATCGGTGTATTCTACAATCCTGGCAGACTGTTTTTGATATAGTTTGATACCCTATACGGAGAGTTCAAAATTTCTACTCGCAAGAACAGAATTAATAAAGTGTAATAAGATTTTCTTTGAATATTTCGTTGCAATGCGTAAATAATTAATTAGCACCGACTTTTCTTTTTTATCAAACTTCTTTATACAAAAGAAGAAATTTTCTTGGTTCAAAATATTGTCACAAATTTATGAGCTAAATCGGCGAAAAGTGGAAGAAATTGAGGATTGGTTGGTTGGTTGGTTGGTTGGTTTTAATGTCAAATCAACCCTTGTTGCCTACTTAATGCCTAATCCATCTTTATAGACATAATCAGTTCTCTTTCGAACAATTTAGTTTAGCATGCGTAAACAGTTAATTTTTTGAAAACATTTCTATTTCAAGCTATTCAGTTTAGTCAAAGTTCTAATTCAGACAATTCATTTTAGTATAAATATAGATTTTTTTCGCACACAGTTAAATGTCAAACAGTTCTATTTCAACCAGTTCAGTTTAGGATAAGTACGCAGTTTGAATATCAAAAAAGTTCTATTTCAAGTAATTCATTTTAAAATTAGTACGCACTTTAGATCTATTTGACCCATAGATAGGACCCTATCAAGTGCTACCACTTCGGGTCAGAGTGGACCTGGGAGCGATGGTAATGAAGGGGTTCTCTGCATTCCCCAAAGCTCCAGCGTTACTGAAACCTCACCATCAGATTGTTTAGTTTCATATCCAGGACACTTGTTGGGGTGAGGTCTTACCCCGTCTGCGGAGATGCAGCCGGTGTATTCTACAGCCACAGCCGACGGAGCCACAGGACACTCATTGGGGGAATTTTACCCCTATGAAGCGATGCAGTCGGTTTATTCTACAGCCCTAGCTGACTGTGCAGTTGAGCATTGATAATAACCGTATAGATATTATGAACATCAGTTACCAGGTGGGTTGGCTTATGTCGTCAGTATTAGTTTAGGTCGGACTGGAGGGTAGGTGGAGCGTACGGCGTAGTGTCCTCTTGGCAACTGGAGTCTGAGGATATGAGTACAACGACTGCTAGCACGACAACTGCAATTGTACTCCGCTTATGTGTCTTCTATAAGTGTTTTCTATAGCTATATTTGCATAGCACGTGTATATGCCTGCAAATATGTATATTCATAAGCTGGACTACTTGTGCTCTAAGAAAGCTCGTATTCTTCGAAAGAAACCATAACACTATGACCCACACACACACACACACACACACACACACACACACATAAACATGGACTCTCTCTCTCTCACTCTCTCTCTCTCTCTCTCTCTCTCACACGTGCTTGCGTGCTCACACACACACACACACACAAATGTGTTGATTTTGCCTTTTTATGAAAAATAAACAGGGCTGGAGAGATTGCTAAAATGAAGGATTTACGATTTTTCAAAAATCAGGAGAATGGAGCCCAAGAAATAATAATCGTAACTGGCAAACACATTGTAGAGATGATGTGAAGACTAAATAGTGCATTTTATTGGCACTGTATCAGTTAAATACCGAACCTACCGATAAACATCAATGGATATGTCACATTCCTTACAAATACGTTGGACACTATTGTGAGGGGGTTAATATGCTGATTAGGCCACCTGATATAGACGTCGGGTAGTTGGCATTCATGTCACCAGCTCTATTTGAGCCTCAGAAGACCGTGCCTCCTGGCACTAACCCCACTTGGATGGGCTAGATTTATCATCTGGTACCTGAGGCGCTTCCTTTTAAAAAAAAATTGACGGGGCCCGATACATCTTTGGTGCCGCTGAGATTGTCTGGGCCACGGCTCTGGGCCCACATTAAAAAAAGCCTTGTGCCGTACTCGTCTGGTTGGTTGGACATACAACAAATACTAACGTGCTGATTAAGTAGCACACCATTAGTAGTGGTTTACCTTCTTCACGCCGCTGGCAAGTATAGTATTTTGTTAATGTTATAAAGATTTCTAATTTATTTCCAACCACCGCTTTGGTTTCCTCATCAGAAACGTTTTGTTAGATTACAACATTTGGCGACGAAGATTAGAGGAAAAGAAGGAATACAGAGAGAATCAACATTAATCCGAAAAGGAAAAGATATTGAATTTCTGCAGATTTTTTGGTTTGTTTAATGATATATCAACCTTTGTAGGTTATTTAATGCCAAAGCTATTCTCCTAGAAGAACAGTAGTGGTTCTATTTAACCCATAGGTGAGCGGATAAGGGGGTTCATACCTTTCCCAAGGGTATTTGCCTGAAAGTGAACATAATAGCGCGACTGGAGTATGAACTCGCCCACTACGATCCCGCAGTTCATCGCTTTAACCATTACACCACGCGGACACCCCCCCCGAATCTGTGCAGAGTAAATCTAAAAAGTGGGGTGTTATATACCTTACCAGTGAACATTAATGGGTATGTTCCATTCTTGATAAATACTATTGTGAGGGGCTTCTGTGCTGATTAAGTAGTACGCAACTGGCAGTGGTTTACCTTCTCCACGCCGCTTGCGAGTATTGTATCTTTTTAATGTTATAAAGTTTTTCATTTCCTTTCCAACCTCCGTTTTGGTTATTTCTCATTCAATAACTTTTTCTTATGTTAGAACTCTATCAGAGTTGGTCACGTGAGGATTTGGTAAGTTCTTTTATTCCACAGTTTTCTTAAAATGACTGGTTCTTATATATATATATATATATATATATATATATATATATATTATCTCAAGACAAAAGCAATATTCGGTCACATTAGGATAATAAATTTATTTCCATCTTGTCAAGAGCATTAATATTAATCAAACCATTTAACTGTGTCCAAACAAAGGAACAATACACGATAGAATAATTCATATACGATACGAATACTTGACGGCACTTAACTTTGAGCAAACAGATGAGCTCATATTAACAAATCTTAGTCCTGTTATACCTGTTTTTCAACTATCTACTTATTTCAGTCTCTTCATATCAATCAGATAAATCTCTCTCTTTCTTTCTCTTTCTCTCTCTCTCTCTCTCTATC
>OY757936.1:17028023-17110523 GCA_963585895.1 Sepioteuthis lessoniana
TCAAAAGCACAATTATGTGGTTGTACTCCGCGTCAGTGATAGTTCGTGTGGGTTTCCAAGCTGCGGTCATGTCCATACTACTGTATGGATGCACTACTTATACGCTGAGTTATCGTATAGAGAAAAAGCATGACAGCAATTGCACAACGATGCTACCAGCTATATTAAACAAATCCTGGCGGCAACATCGCACAAAACAGCAACTGAACGGCTACCTACCACCCAGGGGGTGTCCTCGTGGTGTAATGGTTAAAGCGATGCACTGCGGAATCGTAGTACGCGAGTTCGTACTCCAGTCGCGCTATTACGTTCACTTTCGGGCAAATACCCTTGGGAAAGGTATGAACCCCCTTATTCTCCCTCCAGCTATGGGTAAATAGTAGGACGGACTAGGTTCTTCAGCCTTGGTGAGGCAACTAGTCTAGGAGAAGGAAAACTCTGAATTCAAACCTGTTAAACTCCGCTTAAAAATTGACCTTGTGTCATATCCTGCCCGAGCGGAGGGGTTGGTAAATAGTACCTACCACCCATCTCGAAGACCATTCAAATTAGACATGCGGAACACAGCAGGAGGAGCAAGGATGAACTCTGAAGCGACGTTCTCTTATGGACTCCTTTACACGGACGCTCAAGTGTAGGACGACCAGCCAGAATTAATCAACAACATCTCTGTACGGACTCAGGATGTAGGCTTGAAAACTTGTCGGAAGCGATGGATCATACAGATGGATGGCGCTCGCGCGCGTGAGAGAGAGAGAGAGAGGGAGAGAGAGTTAGGGAAGCCCGTGCTAGCAGCATGACATGATGATGATACACACATAAATGAATGTCCATAAGAATTTTTATGTAGCTAAACACAATTTACATATAGAAGTATAATCATTCTATCTTGGTTGGTTGGTTGGGTTTTATTGCATATCAACCTTTGTAGATTATTTATAGGCAAATCTATTTTTATGAAATTAATCGCTTCTATTTCAAACAATTCAGTTTAGCATAGTACACAGTTTAATTGTCAAAAACATTTCAAATTATTCACTTCATTCAAACAGTTCCAATTCAGCTAATTCAGTTTTACGTACGTACAGATTTTGTTTACACAGTAAAATGTCAAAACAGTTCTATATATAACAATTCAGTTTAGTTAAGTATAGTTTCAATGTCAAAAACAGTTCAATTTCGAACAATTCAGTTTACCAGAAGCATGTAGTTTAAATGTAAGTACAGTATAATTGTCAAAAAACATTTCTATTTCAAGCTATTCAGTTTATTCCAACAGTTCTAATTCAGCTAATTCAGTGTAGTTTAAGTACAGATTTTGTTTATACACAGTTAAATTTCAAAAAAGTTCTATATTAAACAATTCAGTTTAGTGCAAGTACAGATTCCATATCAAAAACAGTTCAATTTCAAATAATTCAGTTTAGCATAAGGATGCAGTTTAAATGTAAGTACGCTTTAATTGTCAAAAACATTTCTACTTCAAGCTATTCAGTTTAGTCAAACAATTCAGTTTAGCATAAATATGCCGTTAGTTGCTACCACGCTGGGCCAGATTGGAGCTGGGAGCGATGGCAATGATGGGGTGCTCCGCATTCCTCAATACTCCCGAATTACTGGACCTCACCGTCAGATTTTTTAATGTCATAACTAGGACACTCATAGGGGGTCCTACCCCTCTGCGTGGGTGCAGTTGGTGTATCTTACAGTCCCAGCCGACTGGGCAATATTCTATCTTGGTAGAAGACGTTAGAATTGTGGTATCTGTGCGAATTGAACAATTTACAAACACTCCGCCATAGGGACGTAGTATTTAGAGACCTAAGGTAGCAGATAATAAATTCGATGGTCCCTTACTGCAGCATACTTCCGGCCTTGAACCTAACTATAGGAATTTTTGTAAATCTCGAACATTTATTGTGGCCAGCATCGTTAAACCTCTTTCGATAAGAATAGCTGTTTGAACACAGACATTCTGTGAGTTTGTGGGTGTAGACAAGAAAGTTCGTTGAGTTATTCATAATCAAATTTTATCTATCTATTTAATAGATAGCTAACAATATTGCTTTTGACACGATGAAGTGGACACATAGATATCTTTTAAAAGTAAAGTCATTATCCGTCTCGATACAGACGAATACACTTAGACGATACTTTGATTAAAATACAAATCGACATTTAAGATTGTATTGGTACTAGTTTTAAAAAAATGCAGACATATATGAATTTCTATAAGATTAATCATTTAAAAAATATACGAAATAACTTCAAAAGTATTCCGTATATATACATATATATATATATATATATATATATATATATATATATATATATATATATATATCAACTAATGTGGCACTGACAAATCGGGTACAGGGATGTTAAAAATTTATAGCTACTAGTGAATTCACCCTACGTAGGGTGACTTTGCGCTAGACCAAGTTTGTTGGATTTGGTTTGGTTTTATAGCATATCGACCATTGTAAGTTATTTAATACCAAATCCTTTTAATACATATATATTGAATATATGATTTTTAAACTCATTTTATAGATTACGTTTTCAATCGAACCTGAGTTTATTTTTTACACACACTTAAATGGTTCCAATTATTCTAACAAAATTAATTTTATTTCCTATTAATCATTTATTTGCACACAGTTAAATGCTTTCAAGTATTGCTATGTGTCACTAGCAATTCAATTAAACATCAATCATTTGTTTCTACTCAGCTAAATGTACAAACAGTTCTACTTCAAACAATTCTGTTTAGCATGTCAACAAATTAAATGCTTTCAAGTATTGCTATGTATCACTAGCAATTCAATTTAACATCCAACATTTGTTTCCACTCAGTTAAATGTACAAACAGTTCTATTTCAAACAATTCTGTTTTGCATGTCAACAAAGTAAATGGTTTTAAGTATTTACCAATTCAATTAAACATCAGTCATTTGATTACACACAGTAAAATGATGAAAAAGTTCTTTCTCAAGCAATTTATTTTGGCTGAAGTTATTCCTTTGCTCTCAGCTTCACTGACAAAGTACAGTTTAAATGCCAAACAGTTTTATTTGACCAATAGATAAGATGTGGTCCTATGATAGTCACGGATCCCAATGTGGTGTGACTACTAGTCACAGTACTTTTTGTGGCTGTTGTGTTCGTTACTACCCCATTTGCTTCCGACTGTTTTGTCTTGAGAAATGGTAAATGCACAAATCAGGATCCTTCCTTGAAATATTCAAGGGCTTTAAGATACAAACAGATCCTCAAGTACCAACCAGAAGACCAGACTTATAGTTAATTCATCATCATCATATGGTGCCGCTAGCATGAATATCACTGACCCTCTCTCGACACTTCTCCCTATCGTTCATCGTCTCTGGCATGTCTTCAGGGCTACATCCCGTATCCTCGTAGCTGCTGTATGTATGTTCGAGCTGGCAGTCCTGCTTTTGCTTGCCCATATGTGGGGATCGATAGGAGTACATCACTTATGAGCTCGTCCCTGCTTCTCCAGCAGTGTCCTGCATATCTGGTTCGTCTAACTTAGATAGTTTTCGTGATAGGATATAAGTAGCCGTATAGTTGATACTTTGTGGGGTGTTGCTTCCAGGAGTTGTTCAATATTGCTCGCAGCCTTCTTGTGTAGTTGCCGTCTAGCTTTTTCTCCAGCCGTTTTGTTAGCTCCAGCGGACTACGGAGTAAAAAGAAAAAAAGAAAAGAAACGGTAGCGAAATACTTAGACCTTTCCAGAGAGCTAAAAATCTATGGGACATCAAGATGACGGTGATACTAACTGCAATTGGCGCGCTTGGAACAGGCCCTAAGGGCTGGATAAAAAGATCGTAGGAATTAGTGATCAGATGAAGAATAAAGATCCCCTAAATCACAGCAGTGTTAAGATCAGTTAGTAAGATTCTGGAGACACTTGGAGAATTCTTGTAACTAAGACATCGAGTAAAATAAAATAAAATTAGACCTAGTTTGAAAGTGTGTGAAATCCTCACAAGAAGTTGCCGTAGAGGAAAAACGCCCTCCTCAGTGTTGTAGCTGTCGAAAACGGAGCCTTCGGGTTACCCTCGACTAAGGTCACCAACAAATTATATGTAGACCTGCAAATCCTCAAAGAAGCCAAAGTTAGGCGAGAAAATGTCGTAATGGCATGATTGATAACAAAAAGGTCTTTGGTATGACCGGGTAAATTTGGACCATAGAATGTCTGAAAATGTGTACAATATCCGACGGAATCATAAATTGATCTCGAATGCCGTGGAAAGCTGGTGATAGGAAATAACTGGTGGAGGCAAACTTTAGCAGAGGTAAGGGTCCTAAGAGGTATCTTCTAGCGAGACTAACACTCACAGCTATTTTTTATTGCAATGAAGCCACTCTACTTCGTACCTGGGAACTGAAGTAGGAGCTACAAATTTACAAAATCACATGAAAAAAATCCATAGGCAGTATACAAAATAATAATAATAATAATAATACAACCAGACCAAGAGATAGTCAACGAAAAAGAAAAAAAGAAAAAAGCAGAAACATACCAAATAGTGGATTTGCCGTCCCGGTCGAACACAATAAAATTAAAAAAACGCGAAAAGAGAGATAAATATCTAAACTTTGCTTGAGAACTGAAATAACAATAGAACGTAAAGGTGACGGTGATACCAACTGTAATTGGTGCACTTGGAATGATCTGTAAGGTATTGACAAAGAGATTGGAAGACATGGAAATTAGAGGTTCAGTGGAGACCGTCGAAACTACTGCATTATTGAGATCGGTCAGAATACTGAGGAGAGTCCTAATGACTTGAAGAGTCTTGCTCTCACTCAAACTCCAGTAAATGATCATCAGCTTACACAGGTATGAAAAACTCTCAAGGAGTAACAACAACAACAACAATAATAATGATAATAATAATTTTTGATTCATTGGAAAAGATTAATCCCCTAATATATATTGATGATATAAAGATATATGCAAAATTACGAAAAGGAACTGAAGAACCTGATGAAAACAATAAGAACATACAGCCAATATATAGGGCTGGAATTTAGCATTGAAAAATGTGTTGAACTGTTAAACGTTCCGGTGACAGTGATACCAGTTGTTATTAGAGCACTTCGAATGGCCTCCAAAGGATTGGATTGCAAGTTGGAACAATTGGAAATCAGAAGAAGATTCGAGATCATTCAGATTAGAACTGTATTGAGATTAGCCATGATACAAAGAAGAGTCCTGGAGACCTGAGGAGACTTGCTGTCACTCAGACTCGAGTGAAAACTCAAAAGGAGTATCATCATCATCATCATGTCATGCCACCAGCACGGATCTTCCTGACCCTCTCTCGCCGCCTGTCCCTATCGTCCATCGCTCCAGGTAGGTCTTCTAGGCCACATCCTGTATCGGCACAGAGCTGTTGTATATAGGTTCTATCTGGTCGTCCTGCCTTTGTTAGTCATTGTGAAGTGATCCACTGGAGTATGTCGCTTATGAGTTCTTCCCTACTTCTCCAGCAGTGTCCTGCATATCTGGTTCCTGTAACTTTGATAGTTTTCGTGATGGGTGGTATGTGGACACTTGCTGCCCTTCAAACTCCAGTGAAAAATCTGCAAGTGATATATTAAATTCGATAATAAAGATAATAATAATAAGAATCATTATAAAAGTAATAATAATAATAATAATGATAATATTTTGAGATACAAACGGATCATCTAATCTTGGCCAGACGCGCAGACCTAATAATAGTAACAAAAAAGGAACTTGCCGAAATGTAGACTTTGCTGTCTTGGTTGACCACAGAGTAAAATTAAAACAAAGCGAAAAGAAAGATAAGTACCTGGACCTTGCAAGGGAATTGGAAAAACCGAGGAACATGAAAGTGACGGTTATACCAATGGTAATAGGTGCACTCGGTACAGTCACCAAAAGATTATCAAAGGAACTGGTGGACTTGTTCATAAGAGGACGAGCGAAGACCAACCAAACTACAGCATTATTGACGTCGGCCAGAATACCGAGATGAGTCCTGGAGACTTGAGGAGACCTGCTGTCACCCAAACCCCTGTGAGAAACTATCGGATAACGCTGGTGTGAAAAACTCTCAAAAGAGTAATAAGAATACTTTCTTCTTTTACGGGAAAAAACTTGTTTGCGTCCTCTCCATACTATAAAAACATTTGCCTATGATGCTACTAATGTCCTGCTCTTTTTCGCTGGTTTTATTATTTTTTTTTCTTTTTCTTTCAGTCATGACAGATCTTATAGAAGAAAAATTGCGAATTCAAAACACCGGGGGGTAGTTGAATCGGTGATAAATTGGTGAATTATTCTTCTGTTATCAACTCATTAAAATATTTGACTCTTCTCTACGGAGGCGTTACCATTATAAACAAGTTCGGTGGGTGTCCTCGTGGTGTAATGGTTAAAGCGATGGACTGCGGAATCGTAGTAAGCGAGTTCGTACTCCAGTCGCGCTATTACGTTCACTTTCGGGCAAATACCCTTGGGAAAGGTATGAACCCCCTTATCCTCCCAGCTATGGGTGAAATAGTACCACTACTGTTCTTTTAGGAGAATAGCTTTGGCGTTAAATAACCTATAAAGGTTGATATGCCATTAAACAAAGAAACCAAACCAAACCTATAAACAAGTTGCCTACATAAGATATCTAGTACGTCTTATCTCTAACTGAATTGTTGGTCACGCATGCTGTGTGCAAAGGAGTGGTGCTGACACGATGTGCATTGCATCATTCGGCGTGTGTTTTAAAAACTGTGCAGAAAAATGGCAATTACGCTTTACAAAAACTGGATCATAAATCAGAGGAACCAAATAAAAGCAAAGCAAAGAGTGAGAAAGGTGAAGGAATGGTTGGTTGGTTGGTTTTCATGAACTATCAGCCTTTCTAGGTTATTTAATACCAAATCCTATTTATATATAAATATATGTAGTCACCCACAGACAGACTGTTTCGTTGTATCATAATTCTGCCAGGATGCTTGACACGCAGGAGGCTTCAAGCTGGGATCGAACCTCTTTAACATTACGCTATACTTGGTATCTTATCGCTCAACCAATTCGGCGACTTACATCAGCTCGGGAGATTAACGCATTTTGTATTAGCTTTCGTTCGTTTACATTTTGGGCGATCGAATACCGGAGTACTCACTTCGTTTGAAGAGCTTTGCATTATTGTTATCCACAGAGAGGCTGTTTCATTGTATCACAACTGTTCAGTGTGTTTAGACACGTGAGATGTTTCAAGCTGGAATCGAAACCCACGTGACCTCACGTCAAATTTAATGACATATAATGTAGATATTTATGTGTGTATACATAATGTATATTTATATGCACACACACACACACACACAAACACACACACAAACACATATATATATATATATATATATATATATATATTTGTAAACTATGAGTTTACAGTTCATAATATATGTATTTATATAGATATTAGATATGATTTGCAAACGCATAGTTAGCTGATAACATTTTAAAACTAGCCAGAGCATATTAGTTTTCACATAGTTAAATGGTTTTAAGAATTACTATGTAAGACAAACAATTTAATCTAGTGTTTAGTTATGGCGTTAAAGCTACTTAGATCAAGGGATGAAATCAGTTTTGAAGTAATACTAATGTTCCGATTTCTGTCAACTGAAAGATATACTGTCACTGATCAGATCGTAAAGAAAGAGTTTTATTTTTGGTGCTTTAACCCAACCTGCTATCCGTTTCCCACGGACAGTTACAGTCGTAACCAGACATTTGTTTC
Source organism: Sepioteuthis lessoniana (assembly GCA_963585895.1). Taxonomy (NCBI): domain Eukaryota; kingdom Metazoa; phylum Mollusca; class Cephalopoda; order Myopsida; family Loliginidae; genus Sepioteuthis; species Sepioteuthis lessoniana. Next base: position 17,035,832 of record OY757936.1, read on the forward strand.
TAATGTTTTAAAAAATGACGATAAATCTATTGAGATATTTTATTTCCAGAGTTACAGGGTAAGGTTACGAACAAAGCGTGTGGCCGATATTAATAAAACGGCAAAGATACGAAGTAATAAAATATTTGGGTGATAAAGTATTGATTCATTAAATGCCACTTAAAAAAAACGTTTGTTACTTGGGTCTTTTGGTACATTTTGGTTCTTGGATATTGAAATATGCCCGACTGAAATATTGTTGTAGACTCACAGTTTATGTTTTGGCAGGCGTTGACCCACAGACAAGTCTTGGACCATTATCGAAAACCCCTGATTAAATACCAAAAAAACGTTTGTTACTTGGGTCTTTTGGTACATTTTGGTTCTTGGATATTGAAATATGCCCGACTGAAATATTGTTGTAGATTCACAGTTTATGTTTTGGCAGGCGTTGACCCACAGACAAGTCTTGGACCATAATCGAAAACCCCTGATTAAATACCAAAAAAACTTTTGTTACTTAGGTCTTTTGGTGCGTTTTAGTTCTTGGATACTGTCTAAATTCCTGACTGAAATATCATTATAGACTCCCAATTTATGTTTTGGAGGGAGTTGACCCTACAAATATCTTATATTGACCTACAAGGATTTCATGAATCCTTATTGGGAACCACTGATTAAATACAAAAAAAAACTTTTGTTACTTGAGTCTTTTGGTGTTTTTTGCTTTTTGGATTCAGTCTAAATGCCCGACTGAAATATTATCATAGACTCCCAATTTATGTTTTCGAATGCGTTGACCCTACAAATATCTTATATTGACCCACTAGGATTTCATGAATCCCTATTGAGAACCACTGATTTTCTACCAAAAAAACTTTTGTTACTTGAGTCTTTTAGGTTCTTGAATACTGGTCACTTGACCAACTAAAATATTGTGGACTCCTATTTTACTATTTTGCTTGCGTGTACACTCGAAATATCTTATATGGGCCACAAGGACCAAATGAACCCCTGTTGATAACCACTGATTAAAAGCCACATAAGCAACTTTTGTTTCTTGGACATTTTGGTCTTTGGGGTTCTTTAAAACTGGTCTAAAATATTATTCTGAACCCCAGTTTACAATTTTGCTTGTATGTACCCACACCAAATATTTCAAATGGACCATAAAGACAATATGGACCCCTGCTAAGGATCTGTGATTAAAAGCCACATAAAAAGAGCCTTTATTATGATAATAGGAGTACATTCACCGGTGCAAATAACTTACCTATAGGATGATGTGTTTGTGATGTAATTTTCCTTTCATAGAAATATAAAACAGACTTATTTATTTTGATGAGATTCAAAAATTATTTCAAAAAGTCAGGGAAAGACTTGTACTAAACGTACTTTCAAAATTTCAAAACAAAAAGTAAGCAGGTTCTCCATGTTGTTGGTGTTAGTTGATGCATTGATCCATTTAAAATCATGGCATCCTGATCAAACTCTTGCCCGCCTGCAAGGGTTGAAAGGTCAAATCTGGGCTTTGGATAGATTAATCAGACCTTTCATTTTTTTTTCAGTTAATTTGAAAATGGATACTCCTCTCACAAGGGGTGGACTGAGACACTTAATGAACCAAGTCTTCATATTGGCCCTTGATTAGATTATAATTAAAATATAATACATGGAAGAGATACTCTTTGTATAGTCTTATAGGAGTAAAGGAGTACCGACTGATCTCTGATTGGTCAGCCAATCCGGAATGCTGGTTTCCCGGGGAATCCTCTAAAAAAAAGGAGAGAAAGTTAGAAGACCATACCGAAAAGAGCATAAGGAAAGTAATTGTGAATTGAATTACCATGACCAGAAAATCCGGCGAACACTTACGCACGACATACGGAAACACTGGACAACTGTTTCGACTTTATTAGTGATACCTAATATCAGCAGTGTATACCGTGATCTTCACCACTGGATATCAAACCAGCGACCATAGATTTCAGAGCCGAAACTCTACAACTGATCCACAGTCCATATCGCACACAAGTGACACCAAATTATAGTAAGACTTATTAAGGTGGAAACAACTGTCCAGTGTTTCTGTATGTCGTACGAAGGTGTTCCCCGGATGTTCTGGTCATGGTAATTCAATTCACAATATAATTCCTCAACTTAGAAAAGAAAAATGTAGAAGAAAAGTTATCTCTCCAAGAACTTTAACCTCTCAAGTAAATCCTTCATTTACTAAACTATTGACTAACATTTATCGTATCAGCCAGATATTCAATTTGTCTCTCTCTCTTAAATACAAAAACAGCAATAGAATTTCCATATACATATACTGAATATGTTATTGGTACACCATTATTTAAATAAATAGTTGTTAATTATTAACGGGGAGTTTTTCTTACATTTGAGTCGCTGATAACTTATATCAGCCCCCTTTTGTGGGCCTTTCAAATACAACGTGGGCACAGAGGGAACTCATAAAAAGACTTAGTGGAAACGCATGTTGTGGTCCAAGAACTAAAGGCATATCAAGTACCGTCACTTGTATAGGACCACATTGCTTCTATTTATTTATTTATTTATTTATTTTTGCTGTGTCTGATTATTGAAACTGGTCAGTTGGCCGACTAAAAAATTATTGTGGACTCCCAACATACTATTTTGCTTGCTAGTAACTCTGAAATATCTTAAATGAACAACAGGGACCATAAGGACCCCTTCCCCAAAAATATTAGTCCGAAATTAAATATGTCAGCACGAATGGAGTTCGAAGACACTTTAAGGCCGTTGTCCAGCTCTTTAACCATTACGCCACTGGGACTCACCAGAAATTTGACGGGCATAAGTCTAGTGCTTCTTGAGTTATGAGAGGACAGAATACAAAAAACAAACAAACAGCAAGCATACAAAAAAAAGACATGTGGTGAATTATAGTAAGTTGCCCCAAAAATTGTGGTACATTCACCAAACTGACATTTACACTCCTGTAAAATAAAAGACGGAAAACAGATAAAAAGCAAAAAGCGGAAAAAGACGGTCAGAGTCCCCACTGGGCATAAAATGCCGATTTAATCACAACATGTCGGTAGGGAGCACAATCTTTCACGGATTGGCGACACAGACAGCAGGTGTCCATTTAAGACACAATGCAAAAGTTAACGCGGTCAATGAAATGGGTGACTTATCGGTACAAGAAGTCGTACCTTCAGCAGTCGATGTACGTGTGAACTGTCAGCTGGGAGAGGCTGAGCAAAAAAAAAAAAAAAAAATGAAAATCGTCGATGGAGAAGGTTGGGGCTTTCTTTAGAGTTTAAATAATTGCTGAGGTCTTTCAAATATTTGAAAGCAACAATCCCCAACACGTCGTACCGGTTAAAGAATTTAAAAAAATCTACGGTAAACTGGCCGACGTGAATTACAACCACGAGCAGAGTACGACACAGGGCCAATTTTTAAGCGGGATACAATAGTTTTGAATTCAGAGTTTTCTCCGAGACCAGTTGCCGTGCCAGAGTTAAAAAGCCCACTTTGTCCTCCTATAGATCCAGAACAGGCAAGAGAATTGTTAGATTTATACAATTCCCAAAGGTATTAGCGCTATGTGAAATACAAATAGTCTCGTTCCAAATTTGAACTCAGGTCTCCGACTTCATATCACACAATGATAACCGTTACGCTACATCCTAAGTTGAACATGTGATAACTCGAACATAAACCTCACCCTGACAGAGTTTAACAAGCTTGAATTTAAACGTGTTATCCTCCTAGATCGGTTGCCATACCGAAGCTGAAGAGCTCATTATGCCCTGCTATTTACACTTGGAGGGAGTAAAGTTGAATCCATGCATTTTCTCGGGGTCTTAGCAGCATGTCAAATGAAAACATTCTCGTCCAGGATTTGAACTCGGTCCACTCTGCTTATATGAAATGACAAAAACATGATATCACCACCCCGACCCCATCTGATAGTAATTCCACAATTTTGGAAATTTAACTGGCTATACTTTTATACTCTAGGTTGAAGCATCTTAACAAATTTTCCAAATAAAAATCTCGAGTTGTTTATAAAGAATATATATATATATATATATATATATATATATATATATAATAAACGACTCTATCATAAAACAAGATTAATTTAATTTTAAAAAATAAACATAAAATTAATATTGCTCAGTCGGCTGGGGCTACAGAATACACCGACTGCTTCTTTGCAGAGGGGTTAAGACCCTCCCAACGAGTGTCCTAGATATGACACTAAACAATTTGATAGTGAGGTTCCGGTAATGCTGGGGCTTTGGGGAATGCGGAGTACCCCTTCATTACCATCGCTCCCAGGTCCACCCTTATCAGATAGAACCTGATAAGGGTCCTATCTATGGGTTAAATAGAACTAACAGCATACTTATGCTAAACTGATTTTTTTGAGTAAACTGAATCGCTTGAAATAGAAATGTTTTTGACACTTAAACTGTACTTACATTTAAACTGCGTGCTTATGCTTAACTGAATTATTTGAAATAGAACTGTTTTTCGACATTAAAACTGAATTGTTACACAATAATTCGACACTAAAACTGAATTGTTACATAAAACTGCTTTCAAATAGCTTGAAATAGAAATGTTTTTGACAATTAAACTGTGTACTTATGCTAAACTGAATTGTTTTAAATAGAACAGATTATTTACATAAAAATGGATTTGGCGTTAAATAACCTACAAAGGTTGATATGCCATAAAACCTAACAAACCAAACCAAATAAACTAAAATTAATAAGATAGATACAAAACAGTAAGTTTACCCAATATGACCACCATTTTTTCTCCTCTTGTATCAACATGCCTTCGAAACATTTTGCATGCTTTCAAAACAAATTCTTCAGGCATTTTATTCCATTCCTCCTCAATAGCAGTCTTAAATGAAACAATATTTGGATGGGAAATTGCATTTGTTTTGTTCTTTAAAACGTCCCATATAACGTAATCAAACGGTTAATGTCCGGGCTTGATGGAGGCAATTAAAAAGCACCAATTATTTTTGGCTTGGATTCGACATTAAGAAAATCATAGATTATTTGTCGTTTCTTTTCTTGCTCACTCATATTGGGCTGAATTTTAATGAAAAGTGCTTGAATAATAGAACAAGTTATGAAAAGTTTAGATTTATTGTGTTTTTTTTAATTGGACTTATCAGACTAAAAAATCGTTTAAAAAATTATTCCATATTTTGCTTCCGAAACCTGTACACACACACACACACACACGCACATATATATATATATATATATATATATATATATATACAGAAAGAGAGAGAGAGAGAGGGTACAATTTGAAATTTTTATCTACATTTAAGTTACGTTTTTTGGGGATTTTAAAGGCATGTCAATCCTTGATGAATTAGTGAATACCGAAGTCTTCTTGCGCAAGCAATGAAATGGTTTCCAATAAATAATAACAATGGTCTTTTGTAAAGAATCATAGCTTAAAGTAAGTATTAATGATATACAAAAATTTGCACACAGTTTCACGGGTTCAATAATTACTTTTTAAAACAAATAATTTTCGAACCTATCAATTCGACCCATCATGATACATAAAATGTAGTACCAGTCTGGACTAAAGAGAATTGGGAAATAATGTCAAGACAAAGGTAACTCCTTATTCTCCAGAAATTCAAAATTTAAACCTCACCATCAAATGCTAGTTTCAAACAATTCAGTTTAGGATAAATACACAGATTAAATATCAAAAAATTCATATCTAAAAAAAATCAGTTCCTCATAAGAACAACGTTTATGTTTACAGGCAGTTAAGTATGAAACATTTCTCTTTCAAATAATTCAGTTTTGCATAAGTACACAGTTTAGTTCTATTTGACCCATAAATAAGACGCTATCAGGCGCTACCACTCCTTGGCAGTGTGGATCTGCGAGCGATGGCAATATTAAGGTACTTCGCATACCCCAAAGCTCCGACATTACTGGAACCTCACCATCAGATTGTTTAGTGTCCTATCAAAGAGGGGGTGTCCTCGTGGTGTAATGGTTAAAGCGATGGACTACGGAATCGTAGTATGCGATTTCGTACTCAAGTCGCGCTATTACGTTCACTTTCGGGCAAATACCCTTGGGAAAGGTATGAACTCCCTTATCCTCCCAGCTATTGGTTAAATGGTACCACTACTGTTCTTCTAGGAAAATAGCTTTGGTATTAAATAACCTACAAAGTTTGATATGCCATTAAACAAAGAAACCAAACCAAACCAAACCATCCTATCCAGGACACTCGTTCAGGGAGTCTTACCCCTATGAAGAGATGTAGTCGGTGTATTCTGCAGCCCTAGCTGACAGGGCCACTACCATAACCAGGATAATATATATATATATATATATATATATATATATATATATATATATATATCGTCAATAAGGTCAATTTTTGTGAAGTTTAATAGTTTTAAATTCAGACTTTGCCCTTTTCCTACACTGGTTGCCATTACAAGGTTATGAGCTCTGTATGTCCAAAGATTTACCCATAGCTGGAGGGAGAATAATTGGATTCATAACTTTTTTAGGACATTAGCCCTATATATATATATATATATATATATATGAGATTCACGTTATGTAATGTTTACGGTCGTAGGAAATGGACACATGACACGTGGTCAAATCTTGGACCAAGCTGATTGCATTTCACATAGCGTTTATACTTATGAAATAAGCAATTATTCCACCAGCTATCAGTAAATAGTAGGGTAGACTAATCTCTTTAAACTTAGAACTCAAATATGTTAAACCCCGCTTAAAAATTGACCTTGTGTCAAATCCTGCTTCGAGGGTAGTTTTAGTGGGCGGAAATTAATTTGAAATAATAATGCACGCTGGTTTGTAGGAAATATACTGACTGGGGTTTATGAAGATTATATAGATCCAATAAATTCGATTCCCAACTGTCAACGCCGACGTCAAACACTGTATTCCCCAAACTGATTCGGAATTTATGTACGTGTTACTGGGTGCAGCCCAATAAACTCTCCCTCTCTGTCACTCTCTTCCATACAAGTGGGAGGTTGTCATCTGATGAAAACCACAACTGCGTGATCCCAGGGAGAAGATAATGCCAATTTTACACTTACAATAATAATAATAATAATAATAATAATAAGGAGAACAATGTCATAAAAAAGTTTTATGTGAATATAGGCAAACATAGCACAAGTCTATATAGACTATTCCTAATTTATTTTATGGATGAGTGTTATAGATGTGACCTTCCAAACATTGGCGTCTTTTTTTCTTTTCTTTTTGTTATGATTATTACAAACATTTCCTTTATTTCCTGTGACATACGTATATGCGTAAGTATATATATATATATATATATATATATATAGAGAGAGAGAGATAGATAGGTATGTGAGTTTATTATCTATTTTATGTTTTTTTTGTTTAAATCATTTTTGTAATTGTCGTTATAAATGTTCGCTAAGTTTCTTTGACTACACGTGATACTTATTGTATATTGATATTCATGACGTGTATGTTTTATGAGGGCTGGCCTTTGCTCAATAAAAAAGGTATTTTGAGAATGTTTTTTTCGCCTTCATATATATATATTTATATATACATACTTGTGTGTGTGTAAGCGTATACATTTGTGTGTGTATGTGTGTGTGTGTGTGTGTGTGTGTTAGCGTATATATATATATATATTTGTTTAAAGAAGAAGAAATTTAGAAATAGTATTTTATTTCCCTAACAGATTTATTTCGCTTATTCAATCTCGTCAGATATTTATATGCATATTATTATATTTTATAAGTTATTCTTGTACACGTTCCAATCGAATACGGATATTTTTACAAAGATCTGACACATAGATGGGACTATGACAGCTACTACTACTCTGAGTCAAAATGGCAATGAGAGGGTACTCAGCACTCCTTAGGATTTCCGAACTGGAGCCTCACCAACAGATATAGTTTCATATCATCATCATCATCTAGCCATGCTTATAGCATAGTGTTACCTGACTCCTTTCCTCTCTCTCTCTCTATCTGTCTATCTATCTATTTATCTCTCACACACACATACACCATCCGTCACTTATCAGCCATCGGACTTGGCAGGTCCTCTACACTGTATCCCGTGTCTGCATAAAGCTAATGTATTTATCCTACATAGTCCAGGAGTAGGGGTTCATAAAAGAATGTCGTTCTTGTGTTCGTCCTTACTTCTCAAGCCGTGCATAGCATGGCTGCTTTGAGTTACTTGGATGGTTTGTAAGATGGGAATTAAGTAGCCATACATAGGCCACCTGATTTTGTATGAGCTGGTGTTCTTTCCTCTCTACAATGGAAAAAAATCTCTATACTACGATACAGGTAATACAATAATTATATATAAAACCAATAATAAAAACTATAACTAATCCTAGATGCAATATGAAAGAAATAAAAAAAAAACACAAATAGAATAGCATTTAACATAGTAACATATTAGATATTTTTTAATAATCAAAAATCACTATTTCTATTAGTGTTGGTATCACCCACCTTTTCCACACAATGAGCTAGTCCATCAGCCATATATAGCAGTAGCTACTAATACGGGGCGGACTAGAAGGTGGAGAGCCGCTTCTTATAACGGAAGCCAATACTATCGTTGGACTATATCCTTATTCTGTAATCACTAATCCTATGTTCTTGTCTACTAATTGTCTCTCTATTGTATATACTTTTCCTGAGAATGTATCTCTATTTCCTCTCATATCGTAGTTTGTCCTCTATTTAATATTACAAGCGTTCACTAATCCTCTGTTCTTGTCTACTAACAGTCTCTCTATTGTATATACTTTTCCTGAGAATATATCTCTATATTTCCTCACATATCGTGGTTTGTCCTTTATTTAATACAACAAGCGTTCACTAACCAGAACGCAACAATTGGTAAACCTTTTTCCCGCCGAAAGTTTTAAACATCAAAAATACCAATATGGTTAAAGATAGAGATTAGTTCTAACTTGAAAGTAGTTAATTTTTTTAGATGTAACTCTCAATTCAAATGACAATTCTTATAAACCATTTAGTAAAACTAATGTAATACCAACATAGAATAATGTTAGTTCTACTCACCCTGCATCCATAGTTAAACGAATTCCTAACGCAATTAATATTAGAATAAACAGATTTGCATCTTCTAAAAATAGACCTAATAATCATAAGGAATTTTATAATGACGCTTTATATAACAGCGGTTATAAAAATGAACTTAAGTATTCATAAGCCAAAATGCATAATAAAAATAGAGACAATAACATAGAAAACAATAATCCCCAAAATAGGGTCAATAATATAGGGAACATTAGAACTAATAATAATATAAATATGGATAATAAAATAAAGAAAAATATTAATAAAAGCAGACGTAGAAATATTATCGGGTTAACCCAATTTTTGGCAAACTCTAATATCAATATAGGCAAATATTTTCTAGGTTTAATTAACAAAAATTTTGAAGATGATAACCTCCAAAGAAAAATAATTAATAAGAATGATATAAAAATTAGTTATTCTTGGACTAACAATATTTCTAAAATAATTAACAATCACAACAAGAAATTAATAAATAAACTGGACTGGAATAACAATGACAAATTAAAACATTCATGTAATTGTAAAATAAAAAATGAATGCCCGCAAGGAAATAAATATAACCTTCATAATATTATATATCAAGCTAAAATATCAACTAAAGAAAATGATACTAATGAAAAGGGGGTTCGATTTTTTTAACCGTATATAAACAATTGACTGATGTTTAATTGAATCGTTAGTGATACATAACAATACTTGGAACTATTTAACTTTGTTGACTTATGCTAAATTGAATTGTTTGAAATAGAACTGTTTGATCATTTAACTGTGTGAAAACAATTGACTGATGTTTAATTGAATCGTTAGTGATACATAACAATACTTGGAACTATTTAACTTTGTTGACCTATGTTTACAAATCATATATATCTAATCTATCTCATATAAACCAGATTTGGCATTTAATTACCCGCAATGATTGATATGCCATTAAACCAAATCAAACCAAAACTTTTAGTTCTTTCTTTAAATTTAATCTTTTTTTATTTTTTTAAACACGGCCATATTGAATAATTTTAATCACACAGGTAGAGGGAGTACCCATGGTGTCACGCTTAAAGTGTTGGACTGCGGCTTTGTAGTGAGTTCGAACTCCAATCATGCAATTATTTTCAGTTTCGGACCTCATCAAAGGCATAAACCCCCTTTTCCCTCCAGTTATATGTTGAATAGTATCACTGCCATTCTTCTATAAGGATTGATTTGGCATTGAATAGCCCATGAAGTTTGAACTGCCATCTGAAATCAGTTTCACATTTGTGGTCATTAATTATATACGGCGTAAAAATATATATAAATCATTTTGAACGCATAATCATTTACTGATCGCAAACAGACCTATTTGACCCATAGATATAGGCCCTAACAGATACTTTCACTCAGGTTTAGAGTAGACTTGGGAGTAAGTAAGTAAAGTTGGCGACCGTAGTCGAGGGTGACCAGAAGGTAAGTGTAAGGGAGGGCGCTACTCTTTTCCCAGGATTGCTCCACTTTACTCATGATACGTACCTTATATTTCTGAGTGTTAAGCAAGGGGGTATCAAGTACCATTTTAAAAGTCTTTGGTATGACGCGACCTTGGATTTAACCCAGGTCTCCAGGGCCATTAGCGAACACTCTACCCACTGGGCAATGAAGGGTTCCACATTCTCCAAATCTCTAGAACTGTATTGTTTTGTTGGTTGAGTTTTATGACATGTCAACCCTGGAAAATTATCTAATGTCAAATCCTGGTTACATACATACATACATACATACATACATACATACAAACATGATGACTGCAGCATCTCCACTGATGATTGCCGTCTATAGTTTCATGTTCCGCATCAAATAGCCCCTCATGTGTCCTCAGGTGGCTCTGAAGGCCGGCAGCTGATTTACAAGGACGATGACAGACATGACACACAAAAGTCTTTGTGTACAACCATATGCCTTTTCAGTCCAGATGCAGACCTGTGCTATCAGGTCGCTGCAGAACACTGGATGACGATGGCCTGTCAATGTGAGGTAACCAGTCTTGGAGATGCAACACTCTAAATTCAAACTAGTATTACTCCGCTTAGAAAGTAACCTTGCTTGACATCTAGTCCTTGGCTGAGGGTGGGTACATTTACACATATATATATATATATATATATATATATATATATATATACATTGAAACAGACTGAGATAGATAGATAGATAGATAGATAGATAGATAGATAGATAGATGATGATTGCAGGATCTCTACAGATGATTGCCGTCTTGAGTTTCTTGTTCCGCATCAGATAGCACCTCATGTGTCCTCAGGTGGCTCTGAAGGCCGGCAGCTGATTTACAAGGACGATGACAGACATGACACACAAAAGTCTTCGTGTACAACCATATGCGTTTTCAGTCCAGATGCAGACCTGTGCTATCAGATAGATAGATAGATAGATAGATAGATGATTGCAGCATCTCCACAGATGATTGCCGTCTCAAGTTTCATGTTCCGCATCAAATAGCCCCTCATGTGTCCTCAGGTGGCTCTGAAGGCCAGCAGCTGATTTACAAGGATGATGACAGACATGACACACAAAAGTCAATGTCTTAACAGGGTTGATTAGATCTGCATGAGAAATACCGTCTTTGTGCACAATCAAATGCCTTTTCAGTCCAGAAGCAAAGTTGAATACCTTACCGCATATAACACACAGTGCTATCAGGTTGCTGCGGAACACTGGATGACGATGGTCTGTCAATCTGAGACATACATACATACATACATACATAATTTGTAGACGAATAGTTTGTGGTGAACATTATTTTTTAACGAGCCAGAGCTCGTTTGCTTACATCTATTGAAATAGTTACAAATATTTCTATCACTCATAATTCTATTGCAGACGGTTAAATGGTTCAACGTATTCCTATCTAACTCATTTGCTTCTTTTTCGATACACTTATTTGTTTTCACACAGTTAAATGGTTTCAGGTATTAATCATTAATACTTCTACTGGTACACAGTAAAATTCTATTGGATATTATTGAATTTAATTTTCTTTATATATTTGTTATTTTATTGTTGTTGTTTTTTCGAAAGATTTTAATAATTTATTATATATTGAAACTAACTTTATAACGATATAAAACACGTAGGGGTTTATTGTTTTGATGTAGAATTCTATGGTAGAATTCTATGTCTAGATTTCATTATATTTTTTTAGTGGAATCAGATCAGAAATTCACAATACATAGATTAAAATGAAAGCAAAGAAAACAGACCGTTTCAAGTATTATCAAAGGAATGACGCTAAAAACATATGTGATTTAATTGCTGAAAAGTTTGGTTTTCTTTGACAATATTCAAAAGGATGATTTAATTATCGTATCAGGTGGAATAGGATTCCTACTTTACAATGGTAGCAATAAAACTGGACAGTTTAAATTGTTGATTTAATATCGTTTCTAGTAGCATAAAATCCCTGCTTTCCAACGGTAGCAATAAAATTGAACAATTATAAATGTATAAGAAATCTTCTCCCTTTCTCTCTCACTCCTTATATATATATATATATATATATATAGAGAGAGAGAGAGAGATAGAGAGAGAGAGAGAAATGGTAGATTTGATAAATCCGACGAGATGAAAAAAATAAGTAGAAAAGTGAATAAACCGAAACACTGACAACAAATTCAAAAATCATATTTCATCTTTATTTAAAAAAGACTTCATCAGAATAATAAAGACGAAATATAATTTTTGAACACGTTGTCAATGTTTCGGTTTATTCACTTTTCCTCTTATTTTTCTCATATATATATATATATATATATATAAGCAAATAACTTGTTGGGAAGCTATTTTTAAACGAGCAGCTAGTGTGGTCTGATACTAGTCACGGAGCCCAATGTGGTGTGATTTCTAGTCAGTACTTGTTGTGACTGTTGTATTCGTTACTACCACATTAGCTTCCGACTGTTTGCTCTGTCAAATCCTTCCGTGTCGACGCTGTGTTTGAAAGATCCATGAAGGGGGGGGGGTTTACACAATTCAACCGGATCTTCTGACGGTCAGGTAATATGAGTAGCTAGATTGTGTAGCAACTCAAAGAATAGAAAAAACCCGTTGTTAACAAACAAAAAATAATAGTTTTTATCGAAACACATTTGTGAGACTATAAATAACAAGCAAACGAGGTTTCCTTTCTTGGCAAAAAAAAAGAAGAAAGAATTTCGAGAGTGGAAGAATGACGATGAGATGCGTTTCGAATGATACAAATGTCTCTAAAGTCTGGGACTTTGAATTTTTGTAAAGTCTGAAGGTTGTTCGGAGTGCCTCGGGTCTAGAATGGAAGAGATGCTTCTTTGGCAGTTTTGAGTTTCTTCTTGGTCCCTTTTCTCATCCTCTCTCACGATTCGTTTTACCATCCTATTTTTATAGATCAATATCTTGACTAAAAAAGGTTTTCGATTAGTTGTACAATAAGATACAATTAGGAGTCATATTCCCAATCTTAGTTCAGGATTATATCTTACAGGTATAGGGAAAACCCTTTTTAGATGCTTTGACCCATGGGAACCGGTTTAGAGCAATGGGTTTGAATTAAAAATTCTTAGCCTCACCTAACAGGATGAGACATGCCCAGCTCACCTTTCCTTAGGGAGCGCAAAATTAAATCTCCCTTTTGACGATGACCTTTAAGATAATGACGAGAAAAATATGTTTTACGAAATGACCCGTTTCAGCATTATGATCGATGGAGTTAGTTGACAACCGAGAAATTAAATAAATTCGCTGATCTTTAAAATCAAAAACAATTGTCGCTCCTTTAGAAACAATCAACCAGCTTTTTAGGTCAATTTAAGCCTTGAACAAAAAGATACTTATTTTAAGGATCTTTTTGATTTCGAGATGTATATATATTGTTGTGGTCTTCAGATAAGACCGGTGGAAGAACAACTCCAACAACAGGTGATAGGTAAACGTTATTGTATTAGCAGAAAAAGGAAGTCATACAAAGGAAGTACTAGCCGTGCTCCGCTTGCTGTCCGTCTGTCAAATGTCATGTAGGGAACGAGAAGTTGTCTTCCCCGAGCGAGCTAAGCTCGGAGAATATGTTTAGATTGGACATATCCTCCCGGTATGGTAGGATATGTCCCCATAACATGTCCCCATAACATATATATTAATTTTAATATATTTCATAAATTTTAGTTTTTACATATTAATTAAGTATTTAGCCGCATGTCGTGACACACTAGAACTCATTCTTTTATACCCACTGAAACGGTTTCGAGTATTCCAATCTAAAACTAATCAAAATAACTTGAATTAAACTGCATAGTTTTAAATAACTTTATAATAATAATAATCTTCAGTAAATTATTAAGAAATTCTCTTTGTCTCTTTGTTAGGAAGTGAACTGATGAATACAAATCAGGGTCAGTATGGACCGAAGTGTGATGGCAGTGATGAGGTACTCCATATTCCCGAAAACACCAAAACTGGAGCATCTCCATCAGATTCAGGACACTCGATGAGGGGTGCGTCTTACTGCAGAGGTTCAGTCGTCGTAATCAATAGCCTGAACCAAAAAGGACGGTAGAAGAAAAAGTTCAAAAGAGCAAATGCAAACGAATTAAGAAAAATGTTAAAAAAAAAAAAAAGAAAAAATAAGAAAAGGAAGGAAAAATAAGTTTGGTTTGGTTTGGTTTTACGGCACATCAACTATTGTGGGTTATTTAATGCTAAATACATCTTTATACATATACAGTAAGTAAAGTTGGTGACCTGAGTCGAGGGCGACCAGAAGGCTGCTTTTTCAATAGCTACAAAACTGAGGTGTAGGGGAGGGTGCTATACCTTCCCCCGGATTACTCCTCTATACCCTTGATACATACCTTATAAAGCAGAGTGTTAAACAAGGACGTATCAAGTACCATTTTAAGTCTTTGGTATGACGTGACCAGGGACTGAATCCTAGTCTCCCGGGCCATTGGTGAACATTCTCTCCTCTAGACCGACGAGCTGGTTACAGTTCTATTTTAAACAAGTCATTTTGGTAAAAGAGCACAGGTTCAAACTCAAAAACAATGCTACTTCAAGCAATTCAGTTTAACATAAGTACACAGTTTCCATGTCCAAAATAGTTCTTTTTCAAACATTTCAATTTAGCATAAGTACACAGTTTCAATGTAAAAAAAACAGCTCTATTTCAAACAATTCCGTCCTTCATACAAAAATATTCTATTTCAAACAATTATGTTTAGCATAAGTAAGCAGTCTCAATGTAAAAACAGCACTATTTCAAACGATCCAGTTCAGCATAAGCACACAGTTTAGTGCTATTTGACCCAACAATAACATCCTATCAGGTGCTATCACACCGGGGCTGAGTAGACCTGGGAGCAATGGCAATGTAGGAGAACTCTGCAATCACCAAAGCTCCAGCATTACAGGAACATAGCCATCAGAATATTTAGTGTCATATCAAGGACACGCGTAAGGTGGGGTCTAACCCCTATGCAGAGAAACAGTTCGAACTCCAGTCGTGCTATCACGTTCAGATTCGGTCTAATCCTCTTAGGAATAATGAGAACTCCCTTATCCCTACTAATATGGGTCGGTCTAATCCTCTTAGGAATAATGAGAACTCCCTTATCCCTACTAATATGGGTCGGTCTAATCCTCTTAGGAATAATGAGAACTCCCTTATCCCTACTAATATGGGTCGGTCTAATCCTCTTAGGAATAATGAGAACTCCCTTATCCCTACTAATATGGGTCGGTCTAATCCTCTTAGGTATAATGAGAACTCCCTTATCCCTACTAATATGGGTCGGTCTAATCCTCTTAGGAATAATGAGAACTCCCTTATCCCTACTGATATAGGTCGAATAGCATCAATCATCATCATCATGTCGCGCCGCTAGCACGGATATCCCTGACCCTCTCTCGCCACTTCTCCCTATCATTCATCGCCTCCGGCAGGTCTTCAGGGTTACATCCTGTGTCCTCACATAGTTGCTGTATGCAGGTTCGTGCTGGTCTTCCTGCTTTTGCACATCCATATGTGGGGGTCCACAGGAGTACATCGCTTATGAGCTCGTCCTTGCTTCTCCAGCAGTGTCCTGCGTGTCTGGTTCGTCTAACTTGTATAGTTTTCGTGATGGGGGCAAGTGTCCGTACAGTTGGTGTCTCGCGGGGTGTTGTCGCCAGGACTTGTTCAATACTGCTCTCAACATTCTTGTGAAATTTCCGTCTAGTTTCCTTTCCAGCCGCTTAGTTAGCGTCCATGTGGTGCATCCATATAGCAGTATCGACACAACCGCTGCCTGGAAGAAACTGCGTTTCATTTTATCGGTTAGGTCAGACTTCCATATGATCGAGAGCCTATCGATAGCTGTCTATGCCTTCGTCAGTCGTGTGTCAATGTCTTTTTCGGTTGATGAGACGCTACTACCTAGGTAGGTGAATTTGTCTACTAGTTTCAGAGAGGCTCCGTCTAGAGTGGCAATGTTGCCCGTTTGGTTGTAACACATATATTCAGTTTTGTGTGCATTGACATGGAGGCCAATGCCAGCTGCGGCTCGTTCCAGACTATACAGTAGTGTCTCTGCTTGATTAGGCGTATTCGCCAGTAACGCCAAGTCATCAGCGTAGTCGGCGTCCGTGATTGTTTTTGCGGGGTACCTTTTGCTTCTCTTAGTCAGCTTGAAGCCATTTTCTCTGATTTTGTCGATCGAAGTCCTAAGCACGTAGTCTAGACAGATGATAAAGACGTACGGGGCTAGTGTGTCTCCTTGTAGTACTCCTGCAACAATGTCGAAGTATTCCGTGTCTCCATCTGGTGAACGTACTTTCACTTTGGTGTTTCTGTAGAGAATCATTATCGCTGCTACTGTTTCTTTGGTATGCCGTACGCTAGTAGGATTTGCTCCATCTTCCCTCTGTGTATGGAATCGAAGGCCTTGGTAAAGTCGACAAATACTAATGTCGCCTGAAGGTTTTTTGCCCGAATGCCTTGAAGGATTCTACGGATGGTCAGTATTTGTGATGTTGTGGATCTATTTCTCCGGAAGCCATTTTGGTTTTTCCTAAGAATGTTGTCTAAATGGGGTTCTATGCGGTTCCGTAGTAGGGCATTGTAGATTTTGGCTGCTATAGATGTAAGTGTTATCCCTCGATAGTTCTTGGCTAGTCCGAGGTCACCTTTTTTAGGGAAAGGAAGGATGCATCCCTTCGTCCATCTTTCTATCCTATTTTGTCTATAGACTGCGTTGCATTGCCGGAACAGTATATCGTCAAATTGTCTAGTCTTCCACACTTCTGGGGGGATCTCGTCTAGCCATGCAGCTTTCCTATTTTTAATTCTTCTGAGAACTGAGTCGAGTTCTTCTTTGGTGAAAGGACCTAGTTTAACGTCTAATTGCTTACTGATTATTCTGGTGATCGGTTCATCCGTTATTTTCGGTGGGTTTCCTAGTAGATTTTTTAAATGCTTTTCCCACAGTTTTACTCTTTCTTGTTGGCTTGCAGCTTTCAATTTTGCTTTGGCTGTGCTCTTCCTTCTATTTACTTCGTTTATTGTTTGCCAGGCTATCCTGGATTGTCTATCTTCCACCGAGTCTCTAATCTTATCTATCTGATTTTGTATGTATTCTGCCTGTTCTTTTAGATATATTCCTGTTAATTGATATTGTGCCTTTTCTAGTTTTCGGGCATTTGTGTTTGTTGGGTTCTTTCGATAGCTTTTGGAGGCAGTTTTCACGAGTGCACGTTTTTCTCTAACCGCTAGCGTTTCCCAGGGAACTCTATATTTAGTTCTAGGTTTTGTTGGAATACACTTTGCTGCCGCCTCAAGGTGTGCTTCTACAAAATTTTCATATTCGTCATTTGGGGTATCTTTTTCTTCCTTCTCTTGTAGTGCTTCGAATCTGTTTCTTAATTCTAATGCATATTTGTCTCTAATATCTCTGTTGTTGAGTAGGGCCCAGTCATAGTGCTTAGTTGTCGCTTTTCGTGTGGCGTTTTTTCGTAGGCTTAGTCGTACTTTGGCCGTAACTATTCGATGATCGGAGGACACACCCTCGAAAGAGGAGTATGCCTCGCAATTCATCGCACTGTTTTTCCATTTCCTGTTTATAAAGACGTAGTCTATCTGTGCTTTACTCTTATTCACGTATGTGTAGGTCCATAGTTTCCCCTCCCTTTTTTGAAAGTTTGTATTGAGGCATGTTAATCTATTTTCTATCATGAAATCAATTTGATGTTGTCCATTCCTGTTTGACGCGTTGTGTAGGCTGTATTTGTTGTTTCTGTTTTTCCCGATTTGTGCATTCATATCTCCGCCAATGATTAGCAGGTTGTGTTTCGGAATGCTACGTACGAGAGAGTATAGATCTTCGTAGAAGGTGACCATTTCGTTTTCTTCGCTAACATTGGTAGGGCTGTAGCAGGAGATAATTGTTGCTTTGGGGTTGCCATTAAACGTTGTGGCCATCATCCTAGGTTGTATTCTCTCAATGCTGTTCAGTGTTTTTAACGCTCTTGGTCCTATAAGCATTCCCACCCCTCCTACCGATGCATTGACAGAGTTTTTCCATGCCGATACAGTCACCAGCATCTATCCATTACCAGTTTCGTGATATTTGATATCTTCGGTGTGCGTGTATCGGTGCTCTTGTATGCAAATTACGTCTATCTTATGTTCTACGGCTGATGCAGTTAGCTCTGATAGTTGACCTATTCTATTTAGGGTTCTAACGTTAAATGTCGCTATCTGTATTGTTTGTTTGCATTTTAGTAGTTTTTATTTGAGCTCTGTAGCTGATTTTTCGAACACTGAGGCCAGGGTTCCAACCTCAGCAGGACGCGCCCCTTTTTTACCCGCGCGAAGAGCGATGCGGTTTATGTATGTGGTTTGAGTACGAGTCATGGAACCCGAGGAAGTTGACATGCCATTAAACAGAAACCAAACCAAACCTGCTTCTCCTTACATATTATACAATTTTCTATGAATTTCACATGTTTTGTATTTCTTATCAGATGATGATATACTTCTGTTTAAGCCTGAAGCACACTGCTTGATTTGCGGACATTTTGAATTGTCTCTAAACAAATATTTTTGTAAGATTGAAATAATTTTGGGAAGAAACCAATTTCAAAAAATGCTGAGTTTATACTTATGGATAAAAATTCTGAAAATACTATTTTATTTTCTTCAAAAACAACTTTTATAGAATGACTCAAAAAACGCTGAGGTAGCTGAATTGACAGAAAGAATGAACTGTGATAGATTTTAACATTGTTATGATCAAGGGGAGGTTCAAATGACAACACGACTCGGAAATAAATAAGAAATTTATGGAAGGAAAACAGTACATACACAAACGATAGCTGGAAGAAACCTCTCCTCAGCTTAACAACCAACAATATTACCGCTCTTGGTAACGGTTCGCTGAAACTGAGACTAAGGGTATTTGTTGCACGCCCTACCAAATCAATATTTCCCCCCACCAAAAAGGTTTCCTAGATGCGAAATTAATAGTAAGATAGAATACATTTGGTCTATCATTAAAATAATGGAAAGCAATAATCAAATAAGGTTTGCAAGAAAGCAATAAAAGCCGCTGCTGGTTGTGTTACAACGAAAACAATATGAAAGTTAAGAAAATCAATGAATGAAATATTGATAAAGACTATTGAATATAAAGAAGCACATGCAAAATAAAGACTATTGAATATAAAGAACATGCAAAATAAATATATTGAATATAAAGCACATGCAAAATAAATATATTGAATATAAAGCACATGCAAAATAAAGACTATTGAATATAAAGAAGCACATGCAAAATGATAATTTATTCAGGTATGTGAGATATTGAATGAACGAAAATTGAAAAATGAGGAAACTATAGTGGGAAAATACGGAGATAAAAACGAAAGAAAGATTCCGATCTGAAATATAGTAGATTGAGTCATTATTAATTTCTAATTTTTTAAAGCAGGTTTTTTACAATTGATTGAATTATGATTAGCGCACTTTCTCTACTGAGATTTCCAGTTATTTCAAACTTCCAATGTTTTAAACAAAACTGGAAATTACCTGATAAAAGGTGTCTTCATTGGTCATTCTTATCTCATTAGAGAAAGTGTGCAAATAATAATTCAATCAATTATCTCACGCCACCACACATGAGGAAATGAAAGTGCTTATTTAAACTGAAACATTGTGGTATGGTTTCTTTGTTTAATGGCATATCAGCCATCATGGGTTATTTAATGCCAAAACCATCCTTTTTCCCAAAATGAACGTAATAGCGTGATTGGAGTTCGAACTCGCTTACTATGATTCTGCAGTTCAGCTCTTTAACCATTACACCATGAGGACATCCCCTGCAATACTGTCGGAGTTTAAGGATAAATATAACACGTTACAAAAATAGCATAGAAAATTTGTAGTGTTTATGTCCGAGGTGTCATTACTAACCACGAACTCCGAAAATGGTTTTCAAAATATTGTTATAACGATACGTTATAGTGAGACAAACCAAGATACTTTTTAAAGCATTGGTGGAATGCAATCTAGGAAAACGTACTCAAGAATTAACACTTGACTTCAGCGCATCTCAATCAACGATTTGCCGCCACTTGAAAAAGATAGAAAAAGTGATTCATGAAAATTTTCTTCGAAAACGCCTAGAATTCGTCAACAGGAAGAACTTTCTGCTTCACAATAACACAAGACCACATTCAGCAAAATCATGCCCGAAGAAACATTGGATTTAAGTTGATCTTAAACGTTCTGCTTCTCTGATAACACGAGGCCTCATTCAGCAAAAATCATGCCGGAAAAAATACAGGATTTAAGTCGATCTTAAACGTTCTGCTTCTCTATAACATAAGGCCACATTCAGCAAAAATCACGGCGGAAAAAATACTGGATTTAAGTGGATCTTAAACGTTCTGCTTCTCTATAACACATGGCCATATTCAGCAAAAATCACGCCCAAAGAAAAATGGATTCAAGTCGATCTTAAACGTTCTGCTTCTCTATAACACAAGGCCACATTCAGCAAAAATCACGCCCGAAGAAAACTGGATTTAAATTTATCTGTTCAACTCACTCCACCTGATTCACTAAACCATGCACCAAGTGATCTCCATCTTTTTCATTCTCTCATGAATGTTCTTAAGAATATCAGGTGAAAATATTTTAATATTCGAAGCCACCTGAATTTTGCTTGAGAGGAATTAACAAGCTTCCTGATAAATGGCAAAGTATTGATTAAAATAAAGATGAACATTGATTGAAAGTATATCAGTTCGGTTTCATTGTTTAATGGTATATCCACTTTCCGGAGTTATGTAATGCCAAAGCCATTCTTTAAAAAGAAGAGCTGTGATATAACTTAACCCATAGCTGGGAGGATAAGGGGGTTCATATCTTTTCCAAGGGTATTTGTCCGAAAGAGAACATACAAGCACGACTGGCGTTCGAACTTGCTCACTTTGAAGTTGCAGTCCAGTACATTAGACTTCAGGCGCCCGGAAAGAATTCATTGTTGAATTATTCATGAATATATTATATATGACTCAACCCAATAAAAATGAATGAAATACAAAAAGAAATGAAAGAATGGTGTGAAATATTAGAAAATCAAATTAAAGTACGGAGATGTTAATAAAGATATTATGGGCTTTTCTATGTATTTGCACACACATGCACACGCATATGCACACGTATGGTTTGGTTTGATTACTTTGTGTGATTGCATATTAGCTTTTCTGGGCTAATTAATATTAAATCCACACTAGTAGCAGAAAAGTAGAGGTGCTATTTAACCCTTAATTATGGATATACGGAGCTTCATGCCTTTGACTTGGTTATTAATCCGAAAGTGAAACGAATAGCAAATTGGAGTTCGAGCTACTATTTGCATATTGACTCTTGACCAAGCCATCAATCTGATACTCTCTACACAGGACGCACACGTGAAAATAAGCGGAAAGAGTCAGTGATTGAAGGGAAATGTATGGGTGTTATGAAATGCTATATGAAAAGGCCCACGTGAGATACGGAGAGTCGTAGAGTCACAGCTCGTGGCCAGAAAGGAGCAGTCAGTCACGGGAGCACTATCGTGTGGCTGGGCGGCCCTCTGGTGCCAAGGGCCCACAACGGGCCTCCGGTTGAGTACTTCCCGGCCGAGAACCAGAAGAAGTGCTAAGTGGGGCCTTGAAGATAACACAGTGTGATTTGTCAAGAGAAGAAGTCATGGGTCAATATGGCAGTCTCAATTTCTCTCTGTCTGTCTGTCTGTCTCTCATACCATAGAATATTTGACCCCTTTCGAGTGAAAAAAAGATGCACATATATTTATAAAGAAGTGTCATGCTTACTACTTCAGCCTGTAGATAAATTCATTTCTTCATATATATTGTCCAGTCGGCTAGGGCTGTAGAATGCACCGACTACACCTCTGCAGACGAGTAAGACCACCCCCACTGAGTTTCCTGGATATGACACTAAACAATTTGACACTGAGGTTCTAATAACACTGGAACTTTAGGCAATGCGGAGTACCCCTTATTTGCCATTGCTTTCAGGTCCAATCTGGCCCGGCGTGGTTGCACCTGATAGGGCACTATCTATGGGTTAAATAGAACTAATGGCATACTTATGCTAAACTGAATTGTTTGATTAAACTGAATAGCTTGAAACAAATGTTTTTGACAATTAAACTGTACTTACATTTAAAATGTGTGTTTATGCTAAACTGAATTATTTGAAATGGAACTGTTTTTTGACATTGAAACTGTACTTACACTAAACTGTTTTGATATTTAACTGTGTGTAAGCAAAATGTGTATTTATAATAAAAAACTGAATTAGCTGAATTAGAACTGCTTGACTAAACTGAATAGCTCGAAATAGAAATGTTTTTTCACAATTAAACTGTACTTACATTTAAACTGCATACTTATTCTAAACTGAATTATTTGAAATAAAACTATTTTTATAAAAATGGATTTGGCGTTAAATAACCTACAATGGTTGATTTGCCATAAAAACCAACCAACCAACCAACCAACTTCATATATATATATATATAAGATATATACAAATGAACAAAATCTTTAGCAATGAAAATTGTTCCACTTCACTTCAGCTGAACAGAAAATTATGGAGTCATCATACGGAAAAGTGAGAATGAAAAGTGGTCTTGAGTTGCATGCTTAGATAAAATCGTGTGTGACGTACGAAGAAAAATATAAAAATATATATGTATAATTAGCATTAATTTATATTACCTTACGCTTATTTGATGAATGACAGTTTTATATTATATTGGCCTTACCTTATGAATGTCTGTTCTATATTATATTGGCCTTAACTTATGAATGTCTGTTCTATATTATATTGGCCTTACTTTATGAATGTCTGTTCTATATTATATTGGCCTTACCTTATGAATGTCTGTTCTATATTATATTGGCCTTACCTTATGAATGTCCGTTCTATATTATATTGGCCTTACTTTATGAATGTCTGTTCTATATTATATTGGCCTTATCTTATGAATGCCGTTCTATATTATATTGGCCTTACCTTATGAATGTCTGTTCTATATTATATTGGCCTTACTTTATGAATGTCTGTTCTATATTATATTGGCCTTACCTTATGAATGTCTGTTCTATATTATATTGGCCTTACCTTATGAATGTCCGTTCTATATTATATTGGCCTTACCTTATGAATGTCTGTTCTATATTATATTGGCCTTACCTTATGAATGTCTGTTCTATATTATATTGGCCTTACCTTATGAATGTCCGTTCTATATTATATTGGCCTTACCTTATGAATGTCTGTTCTATATTATATTGGCCTTACTTTATGAATGTCTGTTCTATATTATATTGGCCTTACCTTATGAATGTCTGTTCTATATTATATTGGCCTTACCTTATGAATGTCCGTTCTATATTATATTGGCCTTACCTTATGAATGTCCGTTCTATATTATATTGGCCTTACCTTATGAATGTCTGTTCTATATTATATTGGCCTTACCTCATGAATGTCCGTTCTATATTATATTGGCCTTACCTTATGAATGTCCGTTCTATATTATATTGGCCTTACCTTATGAATGTCCGGTCTATATTATATTGGCCTTACCTTATGAATGTCTGTTCTATATTATATTGGCCTTACCTTATGAATGTCCGTTCTATATTATATTGGCCTTACCTTATGAATGCCCGTTCTATATTATATTGGCCTTAACTTATGAATGTCCGTTCTATATTATATTGGCCTTACTTTATGAATGTCTGTTCTATATTATATTGGCCTTACTTTATGAATGTCTGTTCTATATTATATTGGCCTTACCTTATGAATGTCCGTTCTATATTATATTGGCCTTACCTTATGAATGTCTGTTCTATATTATATTGGCCTTACCTTATGAATGTCCGTTCTATATTATATTGGCCTTACTTTATGAATGTCTGTTCTATATTATATTGGCCTTACCTTATGAATGTCCGTTCTATATTATATTGGCCTTACCTTATGAATGTCCGTTCTATATTATATTGGCCTTAACTTATGAATGTCTGTTCTATATTATATTGGCCTTACCTTATGAATGTCTGTTCTATATTATATTGGCCTTACCTTATGAATGTCCGTTCTATATTATATTGGCCTTACCTTATGAATGTCCGTTCTATATTATATTGGCCTTAACTTATGAATGTCTGTTCTATATTATATTGGCCTTACCTTATGAATGTCTGTTCTATATTATATTGGCCTTACCTTATGAATGTCTGTTCTATATTATATTGGCCTTACCTTATGAATGTCCGTTCTATATTATATTGGCCTTACCTTATGAATGTCCGTTCTATATTATATTGGCCTTACCTTATGAATGTCCGTTCTATATTATATTGGCCTTACCTTATGAATGTCTGTTCTATATTATATTGGCCTTACCTTATGAATGTCTGTTCTATATTATATTGGCCTTACCTTATGAATGTCTGTTCTATATTATATTGGCCTTACCTTATGAATGTCCGTTCTATATTATATTGGCCTTACCTTATGAATGTCCGTTCTATATTATATTGGCCTTACCTTATGAATGTCTGTTCTATATTATATTGGCCTTACCTTATGAATGTCTGTTCTATATTATATTGGCCTTATCTTATGAATGTCCGTTCTATATTATATTGGCCTTACTTTATGAATGTCTGTTCTATATTATATTGGCCTTACCTTATGAATGTCCGTTCTATATTATATTGGCCTTACCTTATGAATGTCCGTTCTATATTATATTGGCCTTACCTTATGAATGTCTGTTCTATATTATATTGGCCTTACCTTATGAATGTCCGTTCTATATTATATTGGCCTTACTTTATGAATGTCTGTTCTATATTATATTGGCCTTACCTTATGAATGTCTGTTCTATATTATATTGGCCTTACCTTATGAATGTCCGTTCTTTATTATATTGGCCTTACCTTATGAATGTTCGTTCTATATTATATTGGCCTTAACTTATGAATGTCTGTTCTATATTATATTGGCCTTACTTTATGAATGTCTGTTCTATATTATATTGGCCTTACCTTAGGAATGTCCGTTCTATATTATATTGGCCTTACTTCATGAATGTCTGTTCTATATTATATTGGCCTTACCTTATGAATGTCCGTTCTATATTATATTGGCCTTACTTTATGAATGTCTGTTCTATATTATATTGGCCTTACCTTATGAATGTCCGTTCTATATTATATTGGCCTTACCTTATGAATGTCTGTTCTATATTATATTGGCCTTACCTTATGAATGTCCGTTCTATATTATATTGGCCTTACTTTATGAATGTCTGTTCTATATTATATTGGCCTTACCTTATGAATGTCTGTTCTATATTATATTGGCCTTAACTTATGAATGTCTGTTCTATATTATATTGGCCTTACTTTATGAATGTCTGTTCTATATTATATTAGCCTTACTTTATGAATGTCTATTCTATATTATATTGGCCTTACCTTATGAATGTCTGTTCTATATTATATTGACCTTACCTTATGAATGTCCGTTCTATATTATATTGGCCTTACCTTATGAATGTCTGTTCTATATTATAATGGCCTTACTTTATGAATGTCTGTGCTATATTATATTGGCCTTACCTTATGAATGTCTGTTCTATATTATATTGGCCTTACCTTATGAATGTCCGTTCTATATTATATTGGCCTTACCTTATGAATGTCCGTTCTATATTGTATTGGCCTTACCTTATGAATGTCTGTTCTATATTATATTGGCCTTACTTTATGAATGTCCGTTCTATATTATATTGGCCTTACCTTATGAATGTCCGTTCTATATTATATTGGCCTTACCTTATGAATGTCCGTTCTATATTATATTGGCCTTACCTTATGAATGTCTGTTCTATATTATATTGGCCTTAACTTATGAATGTCTGTTCTATATTATATTGGCCTTACCTTATGAATGTCCGTTCTATATTATATTGGCCTTACCTTATGAATGTCTGTTCTATATTATATTGGCCTTAACTTATGAATGTCTGTTCTATATTATATTGGCCTTACTTTATGAATGTCTGTTCTATATTATATTAGCCTTACTTTATGAATGTCTATTCTATATTATATTGGCCTTACCTTATGAATGTCTGTTCTATATTATATTGACCTTACCTTATGAATGTCCGTTCTATATTATATTGGCCTTACCTTATGAATGTCTGTTCTATATTATAATGGCCTTACTTTATGAATGTCTGTGCTATATTATATTGGCCTTACCTTATGAATGTCTGTTCTATATTATATTGGCCTTACCTTATGAATGTCCGTTCTATATTATATTGGCCTTACCTTATGAATGTCCGTTCTATATTGTATTGGCCTTACCTTATGAATGTCTGTTCTATATTATATTGGCCTTACTTTATGAATGTCCGTTCTATATTATATTGGCCTTACCTTATGAATGTCCGTTCTATATTATATTGGCCTTACCTTATGAATGTCCGTTCTATATTATATTGGCCTTACCTTATGAATGTCTGTTCTATATTATATTGGCCTTAACTTATGAATGTCTGTTCTATATTATATTGGCCTTACCTTATGAATGTCCGTTCTATATTATATTGGCCTTACCTTATGAATGTCCGTTCTATATTATATTGGCCTTACTTTATGAATGTCTGTTCTATATTATATTGGCCTTACTTTATGAATGTCTGTTCTATATTATATTGGCCTTACCTTATGAATGTCCGTTCTATATTATATTGGCCTTACCTTATGAATGTCCGTTCTATATTATATTGGCCTTACCTTATGAATGTCTGTTCTATATTATATTGGCCTTACCTTATGAATGTCCGTTCTATATTATATTGGCCTTACTTTATGAATGTCTGTTCTATATTATATTGGCCTTACCTTATGAATGTCCGTTCTATATTATATTGGCCTTACCTTATGAATGTCCGTTCTATATAATATTGGCCTTACCTTATGAATGTCTGTTCTATATTATATTGGCCTTACCTTATGAATGTCTGTTCTATATTATATTGGCCCTACCTTATGAATGTCCGTTCTATATTATATTGGCCTTACTTTATGAATGTCTGTTCTATATTATATTGGCCTTACCTAATGAATGTCCGTTCTATATTATATTGGCTTTACCTTATGAATGTCCGTTCTATATTATATTGGCCTTACCTTATGAATGTCTGTTCTATATTATATTGGCCTTACCTTATGAATGTCCGTTCTATATTATATTGGCCTTACCTTATGAATGCCCGTTCTATATTATATTGGCCTTAACTTATGAATGTCCGTTCTATATTATATTGGCCTTACTTTATGAATGTCTGTTCTATATTATATTGGCCTTACTTTATGAATGTCTGTTCTATATTATATTGGCCTTACCTTATGAATGTCCGTTCTATATTATATTGGCCTTACCTTATGAATGTCCGTTCTATATTATATTGGCCTTACCTTATGAATGTCCGTTCTATATTATATTGGCCTTACCTTATGAATGTCCGTTCTATATTATATTGGCCTTACCTTATGAATGTCCGTTCTATATTATATTGGCCTTAACTTATGAATGTCTGTTCTATATTATATTGGCCTTACCTTATGAATGTCCGTTCTATATTATATTGGCCTTACCTTATGAATGTCCGTTCTATATTATATTGGCCTTACCTTATGAATGTCTGTTCTATATTATATTGGCCTTACCTTATGAATGTCCGTTCTATATTATATTGGCCTTACTTCATGAATGTCTGTTCTATATTATATTGGCCTTACCTTATGAATGTCCGTTCTATATTATATTGGCCTTACTTTATGAATGTCTGTTCTATATTATATTGGCCTTACCTTATGAATGTCCGTTCTATATTATATTGGCCTTACCTTATGAATGTCTGTTCTATATTATATTGGCCTTACCTTATGAATGTCCGTTCTATATTATATTGGCCTTACTTTATGAATGTCTGTTCTATATTATATTGGCCTTACCTTATGAATGTCTGTTCTATATTATATTGGCCTTAACTTATGAATGTCTGTTCTATATTATATTGGCCTTACTTTATGAATGTCTGTTCTATATTATATTAGCCTTACTTTATGAATGTCTATTCTATATTATATTGGCCTTACCTTATGAATGTCTGTTCTATATTATATTGACCTTACCTTATGAATGTCCGTTCTATATTATATTGGCCTTACCTTATGAATGTCTGTTCTATATTATAATGGCCTTACTTTATGAATGTCTGTGCTATATTATATTGGCCTTACCTTATGAATGTCTGTTCTATATTATATTGGCCTTACCTTATGAATGTCCGTTCTATATTATATTGGCCTTACCTTATGAATGTCCGTTCTATATTGTATTGGCCTTACCTTATGAATGTCTGTTCTATATTATATTGGCCTTACTTTATGAATGTCCGTTCTATATTATATTGGCCTTACCTTATGAATGTCCGTTCTATATTATATTGGCCTTACCTTATGAATGTCCGTTCTATATTATATTGGCCTTACCTTATGAATGTCTGTTCTATATTATATTGGCCTTAACTTATGAATGTCTGTTCTATATTATATTGGCCTTACCTTATGAATGTCCGTTCTATATTATATTGGCCTTACCTTATGAATGTCTGTTCTATATTATATTGGCCTTAACTTATGAATGTCTGTTCTATATTATATTGGCCTTACTTTATGAATGTCTGTTCTATATTATATTAGCCTTACTTTATGAATGTCTATTCTATATTATATTGGCCTTACCTTATGAATGTCTGTTCTATATTATATTGACCTTACCTTATGAATGTCCGTTCTATATTATATTGGCCTTACCTTATGAATGTCTGTTCTATATTATAATGGCCTTACTTTATGAATGTCTGTTCTATATTATATTGGCCTTACCTTATGAATGTCTGTTCTATATTATATTGGCCTTACCTTATGAATGTCCGTTCTATATTATATTGGCCTTACCTTATGAATGTCCGTTCTATATTGTATTGGCCTTCCCTTATGAATGTCTGTTCTATATTATATTGGCCTTACTTTATGAATGTCTGTTCTATATTATATTGGCCTTATCTTATGAATGCCGTTCTATATTATATTGGCCTTACCTTATGAATGTCTGTTCTATATTATATTGGCCTTACTTTATGAATGTCTGTTCTATATTATATTGGCCTTACCTTATGAATGTCTGTTCTATATTATATTGGCCTTACCTTATGAATGTCCGTTCTATATTATATTGGCCTTACCTTATGAATGTCCGTTCTATATTATATTGGCCTTACCTTATGAATGTCTGTTCTATATTATATTGGCCTTACTTTATGAATGTCTGTTCTATATTATATTGGCCTTACTTTATGAATGTCCGTTCTATATAATATATTGGCCTTATCTTATGAATGCCGTTCTATATTATATTGGCCTTACCTTATGAATGTCTGTTCTATATTATATTGGCCTTACTTTATGAATGTCTGTTCTATATTATATTGGCCTTAACTTATGAATGTCTGTTCTATATTATATTGGCCTTACTTTATGAATGTCTGTTCTATATTATATTGGCCTTACCTTTTGAATGTCCGTTCTATATTATAGTGGCCTTACTTTCTGAATGTCTGTTCTATATTATATTGGCCTTACCTTATGAATGTCCGTTCTATATTATATTGGCCTTACCTTATGAATGTCCGTTCTATATTATATTTGCCTTACCTTATGAATGTCTGTTCTATATTATATTGGCCTTACTTTATGAATGTCTGTTCTATATTATATTGGCCTTACTTTATGAATGTCCGTTCTATATTATATTGGCCTTATCTTATGAATGCCGTTCTATATTATATTGGCCTTACCTTATGAATGTCTGTTCTATATTATATTGGCCTTACTTTATGAATGTCTGTTCTATATTATATTGGCCTTACCTTATGAATGTCTGTTCTATATTATATTGGCCTTACCTTATGAATGTCCGTTCTATATTATATTGGCCTTACCTTATGAATGTCCGTTCTATATTATATTGGCCTTACCTTATGAATGTCTGTTCTATATTATATTGGCCTTACCTTATGAATGTCTGTTCTATATTATATTGGCCTTATCTTATGAATGTCCGTTCTATATTATATTGGCCTTACTTTATGAATGTCTGTTCTATATTATATTGGCCTTACCTTATGAATGTCCGTTCTATATTATATTGGCCTTACCTTATGAATGTCCGTTCTATATTATATTGGCCTTACCTTATGAATGTCTGTTCTATATTATATTGGCCTTACCTTATGAATGTCCGTTCTATATTATATTGGCCTTACTTTATGAATGTCTGTTCTATATTATATTGGCCTTACCTTATGAATGTCTGTTCTATATTATATTGGCCTTACCTTATGAATGTCCGTTCTTTATTATATTGGCCTTACCTTATGAATGTTCGTTCTATATTATATTGGCCTTAACTTATGAATGTCTGTTCTATATTATATTGGCCTTACTTTATGAATGTCTGTTCTATATTATATTGGCCTTACCTTAGGAATGTCCGTTCTATATTATATTGGCCTTACTTCATGAATGTCTGTTCTATATTATATTGGCCTTACCTTATGAATGTCCGTTCTATATTATATTGGCCTTACTTTATGAATGTCTGTTCTATATTATATTGGCCTTACCTTATGAATGTCCGTTCTATATTATATTGGCCTTACCTTATGAATGTCTGTTCTATATTATATTGGCCTTACCTTATGAATGTCCGTTCTATATTATATTGGCCTTACTTTATGAATGTCTGTTCTATATTATATTGGCCTTACCTTATGAATGTCTGTTCTATATTATATTGGCCTTAACTTATGAATGTCTGTTCTATATTATATTGGCCTTACTTTATGAATGTCTGTTCTATAGTATATTAGCCTTACTTTATGAATGTCTATTCTATATTATATTGGCCTTACCTTATGAATGTCTGTTCTATATTATATTGACCTTACCTTATGAATGTCCGTTCTATATTATATTGGCCTTACCTTATGAATGTCTGTTCTATATTATAATGGCCTTACTTTATGAATGTCTGTGCTATATTATATTGGCCTTACCTTATGAATGTCTGTTCTATATTATATTGGCCTTACCTTATGAATGTCCGTTCTATATTATATTGGCCTTACCTTATGAATGTCCGTTCTATATTGTATTGGCCTTACCTTATGAATGTCTGTTCTATATTATATTGGCCTTACTTTATGAATGTCCGTTCTATATTATATTGGCCTTACCTTATGAATGTCCGTTCTATATTATATTGGCCTTACCTTATGAATGTCCGTTCTATATTATATTGGCCTTACCTTATGAATGTCTGTTCTATATTATATTGGCCTTAACTTATGAATGTCTGTTCTATATTATATTGGCCTTACCTTATGAATGTCCGTTCTATATTATATTGGCCTTACCTTATGAATGTCTGTTCTATATTATATTGGCCTTAACTTATGAATGTCTGTTCTATATTATATTGGCCTTACTTTATGAATGTCTGTTCTATATTATATTAGCCTTACTTTATGAATGTCTATTCTATATTATATTGGCCTTACCTTATGAATGTCTGTTCTATATTATATTGACCTTACCTTATGAATGTCCGTTCTATATTATATTGGCCTTACCTTATGAATGTCTGTTCTATATTATAATGGCCTTACTTTATGAATGTCTGTGCTATATTATATTGGCCTTACCTTATGAATGTCTGTTCTATATTATATTGGCCTTACCTTATGAATGTCCGTTCTATATTATATTGGCCTTACCTTATGAATGTCCGTTCTATATTGTATTGGCCTTACCTTATGAATGTCTGTTCTATATTATATTGGCCTTACTTTATGAATGTCCGTTCTATATTATATTGGCCTTACCTTATGAATGTCCGTTCTATATTATATTGGCCTTACCTTATGAATGTCCGTTCTATATTATATTGGCCTTACCTTATGAATGTCTGTTCTATATTATATTGGCCTTAACTTATGAATGTCTGTTCTATATTATATTGGCCTTACCTTATGAATGTCCGTTCTATATTATATTGGCCTTACCTTATGAATGTCCGTTCTATATTATATTGGCCTTACTTTATGAATGTCTGTTCTATATTATATTGGCCTTACTTTATGAATGTCTGTTCTATATTATATTGGCCTTACCTTATGAATGTCCGTTCTATATTATATTGGCCTTACCTTATGAATGTCCGTTCTATATTATATTGGCCTTACCTTATGAATGTCTGTTCTATATTATATTGGCCTTACCTTATGAATGTCCGTTCTATATTATATTGGCCTTACTTTATGAATGTCTGTTCTATATTATATTGGCCTTACCTTATGAATGTCCGTTCTATATTATATTGGCCTTACCTTATGAATGTCCGTTCTATATAATATTGGCCTTACCTTATGAATGTCTGTTCTATATTATATTGGCCTTACCTTATGAATGTCTGTTCTATATTATATTGGCCCTACCTTATGAATGTCCGTTCTATATTATATTGGCCTTACTTTATGAATGTCTGTTCTATATTATATTGGCCTTACCTAATGAATGTCCGTTCTATATTATATTGGCTTTACCTTATGAATGTCCGTTCTATATTATATTGGCCTTACCTTATGAATGTCTGTTCTATATTATATTGGCCTTACCTTATGAATGTCCGTTCTATATTATATTGGCCTTACCTTATGAATGCCCGTTCTATATTATATTGGCCTTAACTTATGAATGTCCGTTCTATATTATATTGGCCTTACTTTATGAATGTCTGTTCTATATTATATTGGCCTTACTTTATGAATGTCTGTTCTATATTATATTGGCCTTACCTTATGAATGTCTGTTCTATATTATATTGGCCTTACCTTATGAATGTCCGTTCAATATTATATTGGCCTTACCTTATGAATGTCTGTTCTATATTAAATTGGCCTTACCTTATGAATGTCCGTTCTATATTATATTGGCCTTACCTTATGAATGTCCGTTCTATATTATATTGGCCTTACCTTATGAATGTCTGTTCTATATTATATTGGCCTTACTTTATGAATGTCTGTTCTATATTATATTGGCCTTACCTTATGAATGTCTGTTCTATATTATATTGGCCTTACCTTATGAATGTCCGTTCTATATTATATTGGCCTTACCTTATGAATGTCCGTTCTATATTATATTGGCCTTAACTTATGAATGTCTGTTCTATATTATATTGGCCTTACCTTATGAATGTCTGTTCTATATTATATTGGCCTTACCTTATGAATGTCTGTTCTATATTATATTGGCCTTACCTTATGAATGTCCGTTCTATATTATATTGGCCTTACCTTATGAATGTCCGTTCTATATTATATTGGCCTTAACTTATGAATGTCTGTTCTATATTATATTGGCCTTACCTTATGAATGTCCGTTCTATATTATATTGGCCTTACCTTATGAATGTCTGTTCTATATTATATTGGCCTTACCTTATGAATGTCTGTTCTATATTATATTGGCCTTACCTTATGAATGTCCGTTCTATATTATATTGGCCTTACTTCATGAATGTCTGTTCTATATTATATTGGCCTTACCTTATGAATGTCCGTTCTATATTATATTGGCCTTACTTTATGAATGTCTGTTCTATATTATATTGGCCTTACCTTATGAATGTCCGTTCTATATTATATTGGCCTTACCTTATGAATGTCTGTTCTATATTATATTGGCCTTACCTTATGAATGTCCGTTCTATATTATATTGGCCTTACTTTATGAATGTCTGTTCTATATTATATTGGCCTTACCTTATGAATGTCTGTTCTATATTATATTGGCCTTAACTTATGAATGTCTGTTCTATATTATATTGGCCTTACTTTATGAATGTCTGTTCTATATTATATTAGCCTTACTTTATGAATGTCTATTCTATATTATATTGGCCTTACCTTATGAATGTCTGTTCTATATTATATTGACCTTACCTTATGAATGTCCGTTCTATATTATATTGGCCTTACCTTATGAATGTCTGTTCTATATTATAATGGCCTTACTTTATGAATGTCTGTGCTATATTATATTGGCCTTACCTTATGAATGTCTGTTCTATATTATATTGGCCTTACCTTATGAATGTCCGTTCTATATTATATTGGCCTTACCTTATGAATGTCCGTTCTATATTGTATTGGCCTTACCTTATGAATGTCTGTTCTATATTATATTGGCCTTACTTTATGAATGTCCGTTCTATATTATATTGGCCTTACCTTATGAATGTCCGTTCTATATTATATTGGCCTTACCTTATGAATGTCCGTTCTATATTATATTGGCCTTACCTTATGAATGTCTGTTCTATATTATATTGGCCTTAACTTATGAATGTCTGTTCTATATTATATTGGCCTTACCTTATGAATGTCCGTTCTATATTATATTGGCCTTACCTTATGAATGTCTGTTCTATATTATATTGGCCTTAACTTATGAATGTCTGTTCTATATTATATTGGCCTTACTTTATGAATGTCTGTTCTATATTATATTAGCCTTACTTTATGAATGTCTATTCTATATTATATTGGCCTTACCTTATGAATGTCTGTTCTATATTATATTGACCTTACCTTATGAATGTCCGTTCTATATTATATTGGCCTTACCTTATGAATGTCTGTTCTATATTATAATGGCCTTACTTTATGAATGTCTGTGCTATATTATATTGGCCTTACCTTATGAATGTCTGTTCTATATTATATTGGCCTTACCTTATGAATGTCCGTTCTATATTATATTGGCCTTACCTTATGAATGTCCGTTCTATATTGTATTGGCCTTACCTTATGAATGTCTGTTCTATATTATATTGGCCTTACTTTATGAATGTCCGTTCTATATTATATTGGCCTTACCTTATGAATGTCCGTTCTATATTATATTGGCCTTACCTTATGAATGTCCGTTCTATATTATATTGGCCTTACCTTATGAATGTCTGTTCTATATTATATTGGCCTTAACTTATGAATGTCTGTTCTATATTATATTGGCCTTACCTTATGAATGTCCGTTCTATATTATATTGGCCTTACCTTATGAATGTCCGTTCTATATTATATTGGCCTTACTTTATGAATGTCTGTTCTATATTATATTGGCCTTACTTTATGAATGTCTGTTCTATATTATATTGGCCTTACCTTATGAATGTCCGTTCTATATTATATTGGCCTTACCTTATGAATGTCCGTTCTATATTATATTGGCCTTACCTTATGAATGTCTGTTCTATATTATATTGGCCTTACCTTATGAATGTCCGTTCTATATTATATTGGCCTTACTTTATGAATGTCTGTTCTATATTATATTGGCCTTACCTTATGAATGTCCGTTCTATATTATATTGGCCTTACCTTATGAATGTCCGTTCTATATAATATTGGCCTTACCTTATGAATGTCTGTTCTATATTATATTGGCCTTACCTTATGAATGTCTGTTCTATATTATATTGGCCCTACCTTATGAATGTCCGTTCTATATTATATTGGCCTTACCTTATGAATGTCTGTTCTATATTATATTGGCCTTACCTAATGAATGTCCGTTCTATATTATATTGGCTTTACCTTATGAATGTCCGTTCTATATTATATTGGCCTTACCTTATGAAAGTCTGTTCTATATTATATTGGCCTTACCTTATGAATGTCTGTTCTATATTATATTGGCCTTACCTTATGAATGTCTGTTCTATATTATATTGGCCTTACCTTATGAATGTCCGTTTTATATTATATTGGCCTTACTTTATGAATGTCCGTTCTATATTATATTGGCCTTACCTTATGAATGCCGTTCTATATTATATTGGCCTTACCTTATGAATGTCTCTTCTATATTATATTGGCCTTATCTTATGAATGCCATTCTATATTATATTGGCCTTACCTTATGAATGTCCGTTCTATATTATATTGGCCTTACTTTATGAATGTCTGTTCTATATTATATTGGCCTTACTTTATGAATGTCTGTTCTATATTATATTGGCCTTACTTTATGAATGTCTGTTCTATATTATATTGGCCTTACCTTATGAATGTCTGTTCTATATTATATTGGCCTTAACTTATGAATGTCTGTTCTATATTATATTTGCCTTACTTTATGAATGTCTGTTCTATATTATATTGGCCTTACCTTATGAATGTCTGTTCTATATTATATTGGCCTTACCTTATGAATGTCCGTTCTATATTATATTGGCCTTACCTTATGAATGTCCGTTCTATATTATATTGGCCTTAACTTATGAATGTCTGTTCTATATTATATTGGCCTTACTTTATGAATGTCTGTTCTATATTATATTGGCCTTACCTTATGAATGTCTGTTCTATATTATATTGGCCTTACCTTATGAATGTCCGTTCTATATTATATTGGCCTTACCTTATGAATGTCCGTTCTATATTATATTGGCCTTAACTTATGAATGTCTGTTCTATATTATATTGGCCTTACTTTATGAATGTCTGTTCTATATTATATTGGCCTTACCTTATGAATGTCCGTTCTATATTATATTGGCCTTACCTTATGAATGTCCGTTCTATATTATATTGGCCTTAACTTATGAATGTCTGTTCTATATTATATTGGCCTTACTTTATGAATGTCTGTTCTATATTATATTGGCCTTACCTTATGAATGTCTGTTCTATATTATATTGGCCTTACCTTATGAATGTCTGTTCTATATTATATTGGCCTTACCTTATGAATGTCTGTTCTATATTATATTGGCCTTACCTTATGAATGTCCGTTTTATATTATATTGGCCTTACTTTATGAATGTCCGTTCTATATTATATTGGCCTTACCTTATGAATGCCGTTCTATATTATATTGGCCTTACCTTATGAATGTCCGTTCTATATTATATTGGCCTTACTTTATGAATGTCTGTTCTATATTATATTGGCCTTACCTTATGAATGTCCGTTCTATATTATATTGGCCTTACTTTATGAATGTCTGTTCTATATTATATTGGCCTTACTTTATGAATGTCTGTTCTATATTATATTGGCCTTACTTTATGAATGTCTGTTCTATATTATATTGGCCTTACCTTATGAATGTCTGTTCTATATTATATTGGCCTTAACTTATGAATGTCTGTTCTATATTATATTGGCCTTACTTTATGAATGTCTGTTCTATATTATATTGGCCTTACCTTATGAATGTCTGTTCTATATTATATTGGCCTTACCTTATGAATGTCCGTTCTATATTATATTGGCCTTACCTTATGAATGTCCGTTCTATATTATATTGGCCTTAACTTATGAATGTCTGTTCTATATTATATTGGCCTTACTTTATGAATGTCTGTTCTATATTATATTGGCCTTACCTTATGAATGTCTGTTCTATATTATATTGGCCTTACCTTATGAATGTCCGTTCTATATTATATTGGCCTTACCTTATGAATGTCCGTTCTATATTATATTGGCCTTAACTTATGAATGTCTGTTCTATATTATATTGGCCTTACTTTATGAATGTCTGTTCTATATTATATTGGCCTTACCTTATGAATGTCCGTTCTATATTATATTGGCCTTACCTTATGAATATCCGTTCTATATTATATTGGCCTTAACTTATGAATGTCTGTTCTATATTATATTGGCCTTACTTTATGAATGTCTGTTCTATATTATATTGGCCTTACCTTATGAATGTCTGTTCTATATTATATTGGCCTTACCTTATGAATGTCCGTTCTATATTATATTGGCCTTACCTTATGAATGTCTGTTCTATATTAAATTGGCCTTACCTTATGAATGTCCGTTCTATATTATATTGGCCTTACCTTATGAATGTCCGTTCTATATTATATTGGCCTTACCTTATGAATGTCTGTTCTATATTATATTGGCCTTACTTTATGAATGTCTGTTCTATATTATATTGGCCTTACTTTATGAATGTCTGTTCTATATTATATTGGCCTTACCTTATGAATGTCTGTTCTATATTATATTGGCCTTACCTTATGAATGTCCGTTCTATATTATATTGGCCTTACCTTATGAATGTCTGTTCTATATTAAATTGGCCTTACCTTATGAATGTCCGTTCTATATTATATTGGCCTTACCTTATGAATGTCCGTTCTATATTATATTGGCCTTACCTTATGAATGTCTGTTCTATATTATATTGGCCTTACTTTATGAATGTCTGTTCTATATTATATTGGCCTTATCTTATGAATGCCGTTCTATATTATATTGGCCTTACCTTATGAATGTCTGTTCTATATTATATTGGCCTTACCTTATGAATGTCCGTTCTATATTATATTGGCCTTACCTTATGAATGTCCGTTCTATATTATATTGGCCTTACCTTATGAATGTCCGTTCTATATTATATTGGCCTTACATTATGAATGTCTGTTCTATATTATATTGGCCTTAACTTATGAATGTCTGTTCTATATTATATTGGCCTTACCTTATGAATGTCCGTTCTATATTATATTGGCCTTACCTTATGAATGTCCGTTCTATATTATATTGGCCTTACCTTATGAATGTCTGTTCTATATTATATTGGCCTTACTTTATGAATGTCTGTTCTATATTATATTGGCCTTATCTTATGAATGCCGTTCTATATTATATTGGCCTTACCTTATGAATGTCTGTTCTATATTATATTGGCCTTACTTTATGAATGTCCGTACTATATTATATTGGCCTTACCTTATGAATGTCCGTTCTATAGTATATTGGCCTTACCTTATGAATGTCCGTTCTATATTATATTGGCCTTACCTTATGAATGTCTGTTCTATATTATATTGGCCTTAACTTATGAATGTCTG
Organism: Sepioteuthis lessoniana; assembly: GCA_963585895.1. Lineage (NCBI taxonomy): Eukaryota > Metazoa > Mollusca > Cephalopoda > Myopsida > Loliginidae > Sepioteuthis > Sepioteuthis lessoniana. Next base: position 17,075,658 of record OY757936.1, read on the forward strand.
TTCTATATTATATTGGCCTTACCTTATGAATGTCCGTTCTATATTATATTGGCCTTACCTTATGAATGTCCGTTCTATATTATATTGGCCTTACCTTATGAATGTCCGTTCTATATTATATTGGCCTTCCCTTATGAATGTCTGTTCTATATTATATTGGCCTTACTTTATGAATGTCTGTTCTATATTATATTGGCCTTATCTTATGAATGCCGTTCTATATTATATTGGCCTTACCTTATGAATGTCTGTTCTATATTATATTGGCCTTACTTTATGAATGTCTGTTCTATATTATATTGGCCTTAACTTATGAATGTCTGTTCTATATTATATTGGCCTTACTTTATGAATGTCTGTTCTATATTATATTGGCCTTACCTTTTGAATGTCCGTTCTATATTATAGTGGCCTTACTTTCTGAATGTCTGTTCTATATTATATTGGCCTTACCTTATGAATGTCCGTTCTATATTATATTGGCCTTACCTTATGAATGTCCGTTCTATATTATATTTGCCTTACCTTATGAATGTCTGTTCTATATTATATTGGCCTTACTTTATGAATGTCTGTTCTATATTATATTGGCCTTACTTTATGAATGTCCGTTCTATATTATATTGGCCTTATCTTATGAATGCCGTTCTATATTATATTGGCCTTACCTTATGAATGTCTGTTCTATATTATATTGGCCTTACTTTATGAATGTCTGTTCTATATTATATTGGCCTTACCTTTTGAATGTCCGTTCTATATTATAGTGGCCTTACTTTCTGAATGTCTGTTCTATATTATATTGGCCTTACCTTATGAATGTCCGTTCTATATTATATTGGCCTTACCTTATGAATGTCCGTTCTATATTATATTTGCCTTACCTTATGAATGTCTGTTCTATATTATATTGGCCTTACTTTATGAATGTCTGTTCTATATTATATTGGCCTTACTTTATGAATGTCCGTTCTATATTATATTGGCCTTATCTTATGAATGCCGTTCTATATTATATTGGCCTTACCTTATGAATGTCTGTTCTATATTATATTGGCCTTACTTTATGAATGTCTGTTCTATATTATATTGGCCTTACCTTATGAATGTCTGTTCTATATTATATTGGCCTTACCTTATGAATGTCCGTTCTATATTATATTGGCCTTACCTTATGAATGTCCGTTCTATATTATATTGGCCTTACCTTATGAATGTCTGTTCTATATTATATTGGCCTTACCTTATGAATGTCTGTTCTATATTATATTGGCCTTATCTTATGAATGTCCGTTCTATATTATATTGGCCTTACTTTATGAATGTCTGTTCTATATTATATTGGCCTTACCTTATGAATGTCCGTTCTATATTATATTGGCCTTACCTTATGAATGTCCGTTCTATATTATATTGGCCTTACCTTATGAATGTCTGTTCTATATTATATTGGCCTTACCTTATGAATGTCCGTTCTATATTATATTGGCCTTACTTTATGAATGTCTGTTCTATATTATATTGGCCTTACCTTATGAATGTCTGTTCTATATTATATTGGCCTTACCTTATGAATGTCCGTTCTTTATTATATTGGCCTTACCTTATGAATGTTCGTTCTATATTATATTGGCCTTTACTTATGAATGTCTGTTCTATATTATATTGGCCTTACTTTATGAATGTCTGTTCTATATTATATTGGCCTTACCTTATGAATGTCCGTTCTATATTATATTGGCCTTACCTTATGAATGTCCGTTCTATATTATATTGGCCTTAACTTATGAATGTCTGTTCTATATTATATTGGCCTTACTTTATGAATGTCTGTTCTATATTATATTGGCCTTACCTTATGAATGTCTGTTCTATATTATATTGGCCTTACCTTATGAATGTCCGTTCTATATTATATTGGCCTTACCTTATGAATGTCTGTTCTATATTATATTGGCCTTACCTTATGAATGTCCGTTCTATATTATATTGGCCTTACCTTATGAATGTCCGTTCTATATTATATTGGCCTTACCTTATGAATGTCTGTTCTATATTATATTGGCCTTACTTTATGAATGTCTGTTCTATATTATATTGGCCTTATCTTATGAATGCCGTTCTATATTATATTGGCCTTACCTTATGAATGTCTGTTCTATATTATATTGGCCTTACCTTATGAATGTCCGTTCTATATTATATTGGCCTTACCTTATGAATGTCCGTTCTATATTATATGGGCCTTACCTTATGAATGTCCGTTCTATATTATATTGGCCTTACCTTATGAATGTCTGTTCTATATTATATTGGCCTTAACTTATGAATGTCTGTTCTATATTATATTGGCCTTACCTTATGAATGTCCGTTCTATATTATATTGGCCTTACCTTATGAATGTCCGTTCTATATTATATTGGCCTTACTTTATGAATGTCTGTTCTATATTATATTGGCCTTACTTTATGAATGTCTGTTCTATATTATATTGGCCTTACCTTATGAATGTCCGTTCTATATTATATTGGCCTTACCTTATGAATGTCCGTTCTATATTATAATGGCCTTACCTTATGAATGTCCGTTCTATATTATATTGGCCTTACCTTATGAATGTCCGTTCTATATTATATTGGCCTTACCTTATGAATGTCTGTTCTATATTATATTGGCCTTACTTTATGAATGTCTGTTCTATATTATATTGGCCTTATCTTATGAATGCCGTTCTATATTATATTGGCCTTACCTTATGAATGTCTGTTCTATATTATATTGGCCTTACTTTATGAATGTCCGTTCTATATTATATTGGCCTTACCTTATGAATGTCCGTTCTATATTATATTGGCCTTACCTTATGAATGTCCGTTCTATATTATATTGGCCTTACCTTATGAATGTCTGTTCTATATTATATTGGCCTTAACTTATGAATGTCTGTTCTATATTATATTGGCCTTAACTTATGAATGTCCGTTCTATATTATATTGGCCTTACCTTATGAATGTCCGTTCTATATTATATTGGCCTTACTTTATGAATGTCTGTTCTATATTATATTGGCCTTACTTTATGAATGTCTGTTCTATATTATATTGGCCTTACCTTATGAATGTCCGTTCTATATTATATTGGCCTTACCTTATGAATGTCCGTTCTATATTATATTGGCCTTACCTTATGAATGTCTGTTCTATATTATATTGGCCTTACCTTATGAATGTCTGTTCTATATTATATTGGCCCTACCTTATGAATGTCCGTTCTATATTATATTGGCCTTACTTTATGAATGTCTGTTCTATATTATATTGGCCTTACCTTATGAATGTCCGTTCTATATTATATTGGCCTTACCTTATGAATGTCCGTTCTATATTAGATTGGCCTTACCTTATGAATGTCTGTTCTATATTATATTGGCCTTACCTTATGAATGTCTGTTCTATATTATATTGGCCTTACCTTATGAATGTCCGTTCTATATTATTTTGGCCCTAATCTATGAATTTCCCTACTGAATTATATTGGCCTTACTTTATGAATGTCTGTTCTCTATTATTTTGGCCTTACTTTATGAATGTCCGTTCTACATTATATTGGCCTTACCTTATGAATGTCTGTTCTATATTATATTGGCCTTACTTTATGAATGTCTGTTCTATATTATATTGGCCTTACCTTATGAATGTCTGTTCTATATTATATTGGCCTTACCTTATGAATGTCCGTTCTATATTATATTGGCCTTACCTTATGAATGTCCGTTCTATATTATATTGGCCTTACCTTATGAATGTCCGTTCTATATTATATTGGCCTTACCTTATGAATGTCCGTTCTATATTATATTGGCCTTACCTTATGAATGTCCGTTCTATATTATATTGGCCTTACCTTATGAATGTCCGTTCTATATTATATTGGCCTTACCTTATGAATGTCTGTTCTATATTATATTGGCCTTACCTTATGAATGTCCGTTCTATATTATATTGGCCTTACCTTATGAATGTCCGTTCTATATTATATTGGCCTTACCTTATGAATGTCCGTTCTATATTATATTGGCCTTACTTTATGAATGTCCGTTTTATATTATATTGGCCTCACCTTATGAATGTCCGTTCTATATTATATTGGCCTTACCTTATGAATGTCCGTTCTATATTATATTGGCCTTACATTATGAATGTCTCTTCTATATTATATTGGCCTTAACTTATGAATGTCTGTTCTATATTATATTGGCCTTACATTATGAATGTCCGTTTTATATTATATTGGCCTTACCTTATGAATGTCCGTTCTATATTATATTGGCCTTACCTTATGAATGTCTGTTCTATATTATATTGGCCTTACTTTATGAATGTCTGTTCTATATTATATTGGCCTTACTTTATGAATGTCTGTTCTATATTATATTGGCCTTACCTTATGAATGTCTGTTCTATATTATATTGGCCTTAACTTATGAATGTCCGTTCTATATTATATTGGCCTTACTTTATGAATGTCTGTTCTATATTATATTGGCCTTACCTTATGAATGTCTGTTCTATATTATATTGGCCTTAACTTATGAATGTCTGTTCTATATTATATTGGCTTTACTTTATGAATGTCTGTTCTATATTATATTGGCCTTACCTTATGAATGTCCGTTCTATATTATTTTGGCCCTAATCTATGAATTTCCCTACTGAATTATATTGGCCTTACTTTATGAATGTCTGTTCTCTATTATTTTGGCCTTACTTTATGAATGTCCGTTCTACATTATATTGGCCTTACCTTATGAATGTCTGTTCTATATTATATTGGCCTTACTTTATGAATGTCTGTTCTATATTATATTGGCCTTACCTTATGAATGTCTGTTCTATATTATATTGGCCTTACCTTATGAATGTCTGTTCTATATTATATTTGCCTTACTTTATGAATGTCTGTTCTATATTATATTGGCCTTACCTTTTGAATGTCCGTTCTATATTATAGTGGCCTTACTTTCTGAATGTCTGTTCTATATTATATTGGCCTTATCTTATGAATGCCGTTCTATATTATATTGGCCTTACTTTATGAATGTCCGTTCTATATTATATTGGCCTTATCTTATGAATGCCGTTCTATATTATATTGGCCTTACCTTATGAATGTCTGTTCTATATTATATTGGCCTTACCTTATGAATGTCCGTTCTATATTATATTGGCCTTACCTTATGAATGTCCGTTCTATATTATATTGGCCTTACCTTATGAATGTCTGTTCTATATTATATTGGCCTTACTTTATGAATGTCTGTTCTATATTATATTGGCCTTACTTTATGAATGTTTGTTCTATATTATATTGGCCTTACCTTATGAATGTCTGTTCTATATTATATTGGCCTTAACTTATGAATGTCTGTTCTATATTATATTGGCCTTACTTTATGAATGTCTGTTCTATATTATATTGGCCTTACCTTATGAATGTCTGTTCTATATTATATTGGCCTTACTTTATGAATGTCTGTTCTATATTATATTGGCCTTACCTTATGAATGTCTGTTCTATATTATATTGGCCTTACCTTATGAATGTCTGTTCTATATTATATTGGCCTTACCTTATGAATGTCTGTTCTATATTATATTGGCCTTAACTTATGAATGTCTGTTCTATATTATATTGGCCTTACTTTATGAATGTCTGTTCTATATTATATTGGCCTTACCTTATGAATGTCTGTTCTATATTATATTGGCCTTACTTTATGAATGTCTGTTCTATATTATATTGGCCTTACCTTATGAATGTCTGTTCTATATTATATTGGCCTTACCTTATGAATGTCTGTTCTATATTATATTGGCCTTACTTTATGAATGTCTGTTCTATATTATATTGGCCTTACCTTATGAATGTCTGTTCTATATTATATTGGCCTTACCTTATGAATGTCCGTTCTATATTATATTGGCCTTACCTTATGAATGTCTGTTCTATATTATATTGGCCTTACCTTATGAATGTCCGTTCTATATTATATTGGCCTTACCTTATGAATGTCCGTTCTATATTATATGGGCCTTACCTTATGAATGTCCGTTCTATATTATATTGGCCTTACCTTATGAATGTCTGTTCTATATTATATTGGCCTTAACTTATGAATGTCTGTTCTATATTATATTGGCCTTACCTTATGAATGTCCGTTCTATATTATATTGGCCTTACCTTATGAATGTCCGTTCTATATTATATTGGCCTTACTTTATGAATGTCTGTTCTATATTATATTGGCCTTACTTTATGAATGTCTGTTCTATATTATATTGGCCTTACCTTATGAATGTCCGTTCTATATTATATTGGCCTTACCTTATGAATGTCCGTTCTATATTATAATGGCCTTACCTTATGAATGTCCGTTCTATATTATATTGGCCTTACCTTATGAATGTCCGTTCTATATTATATTGGCCTTACCTTATGAATGTCTGTTCTATATTATATTGGCCTTACTTTATGAATGTCTGTTCTATATTATATTGGCCTTATCTTATGAATGCCGTTCTATATTATATTGGCCTTACCTTATGAATGTCTGTTCTATATTATATTGGCCTTACTTTATGAATGTCCGTTCTATATTATATTGGCCTTACCTTATGAATGTCCGTTCTATATTATATTGGCCTTACCTTATGAATGTCCGTTCTATATTATATTGGCCTTACCTTATGAATGTCTGTTCTATATTATATTGGCCTTAACTTATGAATGTCTGTTCTATATTATATTGGCCTTAACTTATGAATGTCCGTTCTATATTATATTGGCCTTACCTTATGAATGTCCGTTCTATATTATATTGGCCTTACTTTATGAATGTCTGTTCTATATTATATTGGCCTTACTTTATGAATGTCTGTTCTATATTATATTGGCCTTACCTTATGAATGTCCGTTCTATATTATATTGGCCTTACCTTATGAATGTCCGTTCTATATTATATTGGCCTTACCTTATGAATGTCTGTTCTATATTATATTGGCCTTACCTTATGAATGTCTGTTCTATATTATATTGGCCCTACCTTATGAATGTCCGTTCTATATTATATTGGCCTTACTTTATGAATGTCTGTTCTATATTATATTGGCCTTACCTTATGAATGTCCGTTCTATATTATATTGGCCTTACCTTATGAATGTCCGTTCTATATTAGATTGGCCTTACCTTATGAATGTCTGTTCTATATTATATTGGCCTTACCTTATGAATGTCTGTTCTATATTATATTGGCCTTACCTTATGAATGTCCGTTCTATATTATTTTGGCCCTAATCTATGAATTTCCCTACTGAATTATATTGGCCTTACTTTATGAATGTCTGTTCTCTATTATTTTGGCCTTACTTTATGAATGTCCGTTCTACATTATATTGGCCTTACCTTATGAATGTCTGTTCTATATTATATTGGCCTTACTTTATGAATGTCTGTTCTATATTATATTGGCCTTACCTTATGAATGTCTGTTCTATATTATATTGGCCTTACCTTATGAATGTCCGTTCTATATTATATTGGCCTTACCTTATGAATGTCCGTTCTATATTATATTGGCCTTACCTTATGAATGTCCGTTCTATATTATATTGGCCTTACCTTATGAATGTCCGTTCTATATTATATTGGCCTTACCTTATGAATGTCCGTTCTATATTATATTGGCCTTACCTTATGAATGTCCGTTCTATATTATATTGGCCTTACCTTATGAATGTCTGTTCTATATTATATTGGCCTTACCTTATGAATGTCCGTTCTATATTATATTGGCCTTACCTTATGAATGTCCGTTCTATATTATATTGGCCTTACCTTATGAATGTCCGTTCTATATTATATTGGCCTTACTTTATGAATGTCCGTTTTATATTATATTGGCCTCACCTTATGAATGTCCGTTCTATATTATATTGGCCTTACCTTATGAATGTCCGTTCTATATTATATTGGCCTTACATTATGAATGTCTCTTCTATATTATATTGGCCTTAACTTATGAATGTCTGTTCTATATTATATTGGCCTTACATTATGAATGTCCGTTTTATATTATATTGGCCTTACCTTATGAATGTCCGTTCTATATTATATTGGCCTTACCTTATGAATGTCTGTTCTATATTATATTGGCCTTACTTTATGAATGTCTGTTCTATATTATATTGGCCTTACTTTATGAATGTCTGTTCTATATTATATTGGCCTTACCTTATGAATGTCTGTTCTATATTATATTGGCCTTAACTTATGAATGTCCGTTCTATATTATATTGGCCTTACTTTATGAATGTCTGTTCTATATTATATTGGCCTTACCTTATGAATGTCTGTTCTATATTATATTGGCCTTAACTTATGAATGTCTGTTCTATATTATATTGGCTTTACTTTATGAATGTCTGTTCTATATTATATTGGCCTTACCTTATGAATGTCCGTTCTATATTATTTTGGCCCTAATCTATGAATTTCCCTACTGAATTATATTGGCCTTACTTTATGAATGTCTGTTCTCTATTATTTTGGCCTTACTTTATGAATGTCCGTTCTACATTATATTGGCCTTACCTTATGAATGTCTGTTCTATATTATATTGGCCTTACTTTATGAATGTCTGTTCTATATTATATTGGCCTTACCTTATGAATGTCTGTTCTATATTATATTGGCCTTACCTTATGAATGTCTGTTCTATATTATATTTGCCTTACTTTATGAATGTCTGTTCTATATTATATTGGCCTTACCTTTTGAATGTCCGTTCTATATTATAGTGGCCTTACTTTCTGAATGTCTGTTCTATATTATATTGGCCTTATCTTATGAATGCCGTTCTATATTATATTGGCCTTACTTTATGAATGTCCGTTCTATATTATATTGGCCTTATCTTATGAATGCCGTTCTATATTATATTGGCCTTACTTTATGAATGTCTGTTCTATATTATATTGGCCTTACCTTATGAATGTCCGTTCTATATTATATTGGCCTTACCTTATGAATGTCCGTTCTATATTATATTGGCCTTACCTTATGAATGTCTGTTCTATATTATATTGGCCTTACTTTATGAATGTCTGTTCTATATTATATTGGCCTTACTTTATGAATGTTTGTTCTATATTATATTGGCCTTACCTTATGAATGTCTGTTCTATATTATATTGGCCTTAACTTATGAATGTCTGTTCTATATTATATTGGCCTTACTTTATGAATGTCTGTTCTATATTATATTGGCCTTACCTTATGAATGTCTGTTCTATATTATATTGGCCTTAACTTATGAATGTCTGTTCTATATTATATTGGCCTTACTTTATGAATGTCTGTTCTATATTATATTGGCCTTATCTTATGAATGGCGTTCTATATTATATTGGCCTTACCTTATGAATGTCTGTTCTATATTATATTGGCCTTACCTTATGAATGTCCGTTCTATATTATATTGGCCTTACCTTAAGAATGTCCGTTCTATATTATATTGGCCTTACCTTATGAATGTCTGTTCTATATTATATTGGCCTTACCTTATGAATGTCTGTTCTATATTATATTGGCCTTACCTTATGAATGTCCGTTCTATATTATATTGGCCTTACTTTATGAATGTCTGTTCTATATTATATTGGCCTTACCTTATGAATGTCCGTTCTATATTATATTGGCCTTACCTTATGAATGTCCGTTCTATATTATATTGGCCTTACCTTATGAATGTCTGTTCTATATTATATTGGCCTTACCTTATGAATGTCTGGTCTATATTATATTGGCCTTACCTTATGAATGTCCGTTCTATATTATATTGGCCTTACCTTATGAATGTCTGTTCTATATTATATTGGCCTTACTTTATGAATGTCTGTTCTATATTATATTGGCCTTACCTTATGAATGTCCGTTCTATATTATATTGGTCTTACCTTATGAATATCCATTCTATATTATATTGGCCTTAACTTATGAATGTCTGTTCTATATTATATTGGCCTTACTTTATGAATGTCTGTTCTATATTATATTGGCCTTACCTTATGAATGTCTGTTCTATATTATATTGGCCTTACCTTATGAATGTCCGTTCTATATTATATTGGCCTTACCTTATGAATGTCTGTTCTATATTATATTGGCCTTACTTTATGAATGTCTGTTCTATATTATATTGGCCTTACTTTATGAATGTCTGTTCTATATTATATTGGCCTTACCTTATGAATGTCTGTTCTATATTATATTGGCCTTAACTTATGAATGTCTGTTCTATATTATATTGGCCTTACTTTATGAATGTCTGTTCTATATTATATTGGCCTTACCTTATGAATGTCTGTTCTATATTATATTGGCCTTACTTTATGAATGTCTGTTCTATATTATATTGGCCTTACCTTATGAATGTCCGTTCTATATTATTTTGGCCCTAATCTATGAATTTCCCTACTGAATTATATTGGCCTTACTTTATGAATGTCTGTTCTCTATTATTTTGGCCTTACTTTATGAATGTCCGTTCTACATTATATTGGCCTTACCTTATGAATGTCTGTTCTATATTATATTGGCCTTACTTTATGAATGTCTGTTCTATATTATATTGGCCTTACCTTATGAATGTCTGTTCTATATTATATTGGCCTTACCTTATGAATGTCCGTTCTATATTATATTGGCCTTACCTTATGAATGTCCGTTCTATATTATTTTGGCCCTAATCTATGAATTTCCCTACTGAATTATATTGGCCGTACTTTATGAATGTCTGTTCTCTATTATTTTGGCCTTACTTTATGAATGTCCGTTCTACATTATATTGGCCTTACCTTATGAATGTCTGTTCTATATTATATTGGCCTTACTTTATGAATGTCTGTTCTATATTATATTGGCCTTACCTTATGAATGTCCGTTCTATATTATATTGGCCTTACCTTATGAATGTCCGTTCTATATTATATTGGCCTTACCTTATGAATGTCCGTTCTATATTATATTGGCCTTACCTTATGAATGTCCGTTCTATATTATATTGGCCTTACCTTATGAATGTCCGTTCTATATTATATTGGCCTTACCTTATGAATGTCCGTTCTATATTATATTGGCCTTACCTTATGAATGTCTGTTCTATATTATATTGGCCTTACCTTATGAATGTCCGTTCTATATTATATTGGCCTTACCTTATGAATGTCCGTTCTATATTATATTGGCCTTACCTTATGAATGTCCGTTCTATATTATATTGGCCTTACTTTATGAATGTCCGTTTTATATTATATTGGCCTTACCTTATGAATGTCCGTTCTATATTATATTGGCCTTACCTTATGAATGTCCGTTCTATATTATATTGGCCTTACCTTATGAATGTCTGTTCTATATTATATTGGCCTTAACTTATGAATGTCTGTTCTATATTATATTGGCCTTACCTTATGAATGTCCGTTCTATATTATATTGGCCTTACCTTATGAATGTCCGTTCTATATTATATTGGCCTTACCTTATGAATGTCTGTTCTATATTATATTGGCCTTACTTTATGAATGTCTGTTCTATATTATATTGGCCTTACTTTATGAATGTCTGTTCTATATTATATTGGCCTTACCTTATGAATGTCTGTTCTATATTATATTGGCCTTAACTTATGAATGTCTGTTCTATATTATATTGGCCTTACTTTATGAATGTCTGTTCTATATTATATTGGCCTTACCTTATGAATGTCTGTTCTATATTATATTGGCCTTAACTTATGAATGTCTGTTCTATATTATATTGGCCTTACTTTATGAATGTCTGTTCTATATTATATTGGCCTTACCTTATGAATGTCCGTTCTATATTATTTTGGCCCTAATCTATGAATTTCCCTACTGAATTATATTGGCCTTACTTTATGAATGTCTGTTCTCTATTATTTTGGCCTTACCTTATGAATGTCCGTTCTACATTATATTGGCCTTACCTTATGAATGTCCGTTCTATATTATATTGGCCTTACCTTATGAATGTCTGTTCTATATTATATTGGCCTTACTTTATGAATGTCTGTTCTATATTATATTGGCCTTACTTTATGTATGTCTGTTTATATTATATTGGCCTTACCTTATGAATGTCTGTTCTATATTATATTGGCCTTAACTTATGAATGTCTGCTCTATATTATATTGGCCTTACCTTATGAATGTCTGTTCTATATTATATTGGCCCTACCTTATGAATGTCCGTTCTATATTATATTGGCCTTACTTTATGAATGTCTGTTCTATATTATATTGGCCTTACCTTATGAATGTCCGTTCTATATTATATTGGCCTTACCTTATGAATGTCCGTTCTATATTAGATTGGCCTTACCTTATGAATGTCTGTTCTATATTATATTGGCCTTACCTTATGAATGTCTGTTCTATATTATATTGGCCTTACCTTATGAATGTCCGTTCTATATTATTTTGGCCCTAATCTATGAATTTCCCTACTGAATTATATTGGCCTTACTTTATGAATGTCTGTTCTCTATTATTTTGGCCTTACTTTATGAATGTCCGTTCTACATTATATTGGCCTTACCTTATGAATGTCTGTTCTATATTATATTGGCCTTACTTTATGAATGTCTGTTCTATATTATATTGGCCTTACCTTATGAATGTCTGTTCTATATTATATTGGCCTTACCTTATGAATGTCCGTTCTATATTATATTGGCCTTACCTTATGAATGTCCGTTCTATATTATATTGGCCTTACCTTATGAATGTCCGTTCTATATTATATTGGCCTTACCTTATGAATGTCCGTTCTATATTATATTGGCCTTACCTTATGAATGTCCGTTCTATATTATATTGGCCTTACCTTATGAATGTCCGTTCTATATTATATTGGCCTTACCTTATGAATGTCTGTTCTATATTATATTGGCCTTACCTTATGAATGTCCGTTCTATATTATATTGGCCTTACCTTATGAATGTCCGTTCTATATTATATTGGCCTTACCTTATGAATGTCCGTTCTATATTATATTGGCCTTACTTTATGAATGTCCGTTTTATATTATATTGGCCTCACCTTATGAATGTCCGTTCTATATTATATTGGCCTTACCTTATGAATGTCCGTTCTATATTATATTGGCCTTACATTATGAATGTCTCTTCTATATTATATTGGCCTTAACTTATGAATGTCTGTTCTATATTATATTGGCCTTACATTATGAATGTCCGTTTTATATTATATTGGCCTTACCTTATGAATGTCCGTTCTATATTATATTGGCCTTACCTTATGAATGTCTGTTCTATATTATATTGGCCTTACTTTATGAATGTCTGTTCTATATTATATTGGCCTTACTTTATGAATGTCTGTTCTATATTATATTGGCCTTACCTTATGAATGTCTGTTCTATATTATATTGGCCTTAACTTATGAATGTCCGTTCTATATTATATTGGCCTTACTTTATGAATGTCTGTTCTATATTATATTGGCCTTACCTTATGAATGTCTGTTCTATATTATATTGGCCTTAACTTATGAATGTCTGTTCTATATTATATTGGCTTTACTTTATGAATGTCTGTTCTATATTATATTGGCCTTACCTTATGAATGTCCGTTCTATATTATTTTGGCCCTAATCTATGAATTTCCCTACTGAATTATATTGGCCTTACTTTATGAATGTCTGTTCTCTATTATTTTGGCCTTACTTTATGAATGTCCGTTCTACATTATATTGGCCTTACCTTATGAATGTCTGTTCTATATTATATTGGCCTTACTTTATGAATGTCTGTTCTATATTATATTGGCCTTACCTTATGAATGTCTGTTCTATATTATATTGGCCTTACCTTATGAATGTCTGTTCTATATTATATTTGCCTTACTTTATGAATGTCTGTTCTATATTATATTGGCCTTACCTTTTGAATGTCCGTTCTATATTATAGTGGCCTTACTTTCTGAATGTCTGTTCTATATTATATTGGCCTTATCTTATGAATGCCGTTCTATATTATATTGGCCTTACTTTATGAATGTCCGTTCTATATTATATTGGCCTTATCTTATGAATGCCGTTCTATATTATATTGGCCTTACTTTATGAATGTCTGTTCTATATTATATTGGCCTTACCTTATGAATGTCCGTTCTATATTATATTGGCCTTACCTTATGAATGTCCGTTCTATATTATATTGGCCTTACCTTATGAATGTCTGTTCTATATTATATTGGCCTTACTTTATGAATGTCTGTTCTATATTATATTGGCCTTACTTTATGAATGTTTGTTCTATATTATATTGGCCTTACCTTATGAATGTCTGTTCTATATTATATTGGCCTTAACTTATGAATGTCTGTTCTATATTATATTGGCCTTACTTTATGAATGTCTGTTCTATATTATATTGGCCTTACCTTATGAATGTCTGTTCTATATTATATTGGCCTTAACTTATGAATGTCTGTTCTATATTATATTGGCCTTACTTTATGAATGTCTGTTCTATATTATATTGGCCTTATCTTATGAATGGCGTTCTATATTATATTGGCCTTACCTTATGAATGTCTGTTCTATATTATATTGGCCTTACCTTATGAATGTCCGTTCTATATTATATTGGCCTTACCTTAAGAATGTCCGTTCTATATTATATTGGCCTTACCTTATGAATGTCTGTTCTATATTATATTGGCCTTACCTTATGAATGTCTGTTCTATATTATATTGGCCTTACCTTATGAATGTCCGTTCTATATTATATTGGCCTTACTTTATGAATGTCTGTTCTATATTATATTGGCCTTACCTTATGAATGTCCGTTCTATATTATATTGGCCTTACCTTATGAATGTCCGTTCTATATTATATTGGCCTTACCTTATGAATGTCTGTTCTATATTATATTGGCCTTACCTTATGAATGTCTGGTCTATATTATATTGGCCTTACCTTATGAATGTCCGTTCTATATTATATTGGCCTTACCTTATGAATGTCTGTTCTATATTATATTGGCCTTACTTTATGAATGTCTGTTCTATATTATATTGGCCTTACCTTATGAATGTCCGTTCTATATTATATTGGTCTTACCTTATGAATATCCATTCTATATTATATTGGCCTTAACTTATGAATGTCTGTTCTATATTATATTGGCCTTACTTTATGAATGTCTGTTCTATATTATATTGGCCTTACCTTATGAATGTCTGTTCTATATTATATTGGCCTTACCTTATGAATGTCCGTTCTATATTATATTGGCCTTACCTTATGAATGTCTGTTCTATATTATATTGGCCTTACTTTATGAATGTCTGTTCTATATTATATTGGCCTTACTTTATGAATGTCTGTTCTATATTATATTGGCCTTACCTTATGAATGTCTGTTCTATATTATATTGGCCTTAACTTATGAATGTCTGTTCTATATTATATTGGCCTTACTTTATGAATGTCTGTTCTATATTATATTGGCCTTACCTTATGAATGTCTGTTCTATATTATATTGGCCTTACTTTATGAATGTCTGTTCTATATTATATTGGCCTTACCTTATGAATGTCCGTTCTATATTATTTTGGCCCTAATCTATGAATTTCCCTACTGAATTATATTGGCCTTACTTTATGAATGTCTGTTCTCTATTATTTTGGCCTTACTTTATGAATGTCCGTTCTACATTATATTGGCCTTACCTTATGAATGTCTGTTCTATATTATATTGGCCTTACTTTATGAATGTCTGTTCTATATTATATTGGCCTTACCTTATGAATGTCTGTTCTATATTATATTGGCCTTACCTTATGAATGTCCGTTCTATATTATATTGGCCTTACCTTATGAATGTCCGTTCTATATTATTTTGGCCCTAATCTATGAATTTCCCTACTGAATTATATTGGCCGTACTTTATGAATGTCTGTTCTCTATTATTTTGGCCTTACTTTATGAATGTCCGTTCTACATTATATTGGCCTTACCTTATGAATGTCTGTTCTATATTATATTGGCCTTACTTTATGAATGTCTGTTCTATATTATATTGGCCTTACCTTATGAATGTCCGTTCTATATTATATTGGCCTTACCTTATGAATGTCCGTTCTATATTATATTGGCCTTACCTTATGAATGTCCGTTCTATATTATATTGGCCTTACCTTATGAATGTCCGTTCTATATTATATTGGCCTTACCTTATGAATGTCCGTTCTATATTATATTGGCCTTACCTTATGAATGTCCGTTCTATATTATATTGGCCTTACCTTATGAATGTCTGTTCTATATTATATTGGCCTTACCTTATGAATGTCCGTTCTATATTATATTGGCCTTACCTTATGAATGTCCGTTCTATATTATATTGGCCTTACCTTATGAATGTCCGTTCTATATTATATTGGCCTTACTTTATGAATGTCCGTTTTATATTATATTGGCCTTACCTTATGAATGTCCGTTCTATATTATATTGGCCTTACCTTATGAATGTCCGTTCTATATTATATTGGCCTTACCTTATGAATGTCTGTTCTATATTATATTGGCCTTAACTTATGAATGTCTGTTCTATATTATATTGGCCTTACCTTATGAATGTCCGTTCTATATTATATTGGCCTTACCTTATGAATGTCCGTTCTATATTATATTGGCCTTACCTTATGAATGTCTGTTCTATATTATATTGGCCTTACTTTATGAATGTCTGTTCTATATTATATTGGCCTTACTTTATGAATGTCTGTTCTATATTATATTGGCCTTACCTTATGAATGTCTGTTCTATATTATATTGGCCTTAACTTATGAATGTCTGTTCTATATTATATTGGCCTTACTTTATGAATGTCTGTTCTATATTATATTGGCCTTACCTTATGAATGTCTCTTCTATATTATATTGGCCTTAACTTATGAATGTCTGTTCTATATTATATTGGCCTTACTTTATGAATGTCTGTTCTATATTATATTGGCCTTACCTTATGAATGTCCGTTCTATATTATTTTGGCCCTAATCTATGAATTTCCCTACTGAATTATATTGGCCTTACTTTATGAATGTCTGTTCTCTATTATTTTGGCCTTACCTTATGAATGTCCGTTCTACATTATATTGGCCTTACCTTATGAATGTCCGTTCTATATTATATTGGCCTTACCTTATGAATGTCTGTTCTATATTATATTGGCCTTACTTTATGAATGTCTGTTCTATATTATATTGGCCTTACTTTATGTATGTCTGTTTATATTATATTGGCCTTACCTTATGAATGTCTGTTCTATATTATATTGGCCTTAACTTATGAATGTCTGCTCTATATTATATTGGCCTTACCTTATGAATGTCTGTTCTATATTATATTGGCCCTACCTTATGAATGTCCGTTCTATATTATATTGGCCTTACTTTATGAATGTCTGTTCTATATTATATTGGCCTTACCTTATGAATGTCCGTTCTATATTATATTGGCCTTACCTTATGAATGTCCGTTCTATATTAGATTGGCCTTACCTTATGAATGTCTGTTCTATATTATATTGGCCTTACCTTATGAATGTCTGTTCTATATTATATTGGCCTTACCTTATGAATGTCCGTTCTATATTATTTTGGCCCTAATCTATGAATTTCCCTACTGAATTATATTGGCCTTACTTTATGAATGTCTGTTCTCTATTATTTTGGCCTTACTTTATGAATGTCCGTTCTACATTATATTGGCCTTACCTTATGAATGTCTGTTCTATATTATATTGGCCTTACTTTATGAATGTCTGTTCTATATTATATTGGCCTTACCTTATGAATGTCTGTTCTATATTATATTGGCCTTACCTTATGAATGTCCGTTCTATATTATATTGGCCTTACCTTATGAATGTCCGTTCTATATTATATTGGCCTTACCTTATGAATGTCCGTTCTATATTATATTGGCCTTACCTTATGAATGTCCGTTCTATATTATATTGGCCTTACCTTATGAATGTCCGTTCTATATTATATTGGCCTTACCTTATGAATGTCCGTTCTATATTATATTGGCCTTACCTTATGAATGTCTGTTCTATATTATATTGGCCTTACCTTATGAATGTCCGTTCTATATTATATTGGCCTTACCTTATGAATGTCCGTTCTATATTATATTGGCCTTACCTTATGAATGTCCGTTCTATATTATATTGGCCTTACTTTATGAATGTCCGTTTTATATTATATTGGCCTCACCTTATGAATGTCCGTTCTATATTATATTGGCCTTACCTTATGAATGTCCGTTCTATATTATATTGGCCTTACATTATGAATGTCTCTTCTATATTATATTGGCCTTAACTTATAAATGTCTGTTCTATATTATATTGGCCTTACATTATGAATGTCCGTTTTATATTATATTGGCCTTACCTTATGAATGTCCGTTCTATATTATATTGGCCTTACCTTATGAATGTCTGTTCTATATTATATTGGCCTTACTTTATGAATGTCTGTTCTATATTATATTGGCCTTACTTTATGAATGTCTGTTCTATATTATATTGGCCTTACCTTATGAATGTCTGTTCTATATTATATTGGCCTTAACTTATGAATGTCTGTTCTATATTATATTGGCTTTACTTTATGAATGTCTGTTCTATATTATATTGGCCTTACCTTATGAATGTCCGTTCTATATTATTTTGGCCCTAATCTATGAATTTCCCTACTGAATTATATTGGCCTTACTTTATGAATGTCTGTTCTCTATTATTTTGGCCTTACTTTATGAATGTCCGTTCTACATTATATTGGCCTTACCTTATGAATGTCTGTTCTATATTATATTGGCCTTACTTTATGAATGTCTGTTCTATATTATATTGGCCTTACCTTATGAATGTCTGTTCTATATTATATTGGCCTTACCTTATGAATGTCTGTTCTATATTATATTTGCCTTACTTTATGAATGTCTGTTCTATATTATATTGGCCTTACCTTTTGAATGTCCGTTCTATATTATAGTGGCCTTACTTTCTGAATGTCTGTTCTATATTATATTGGCCTTATCTTATGAATGCCGTTCTATATTATATTGGCCTTACTTTATGAATGTCCGTTCTATATTATATTGGCCTTATCTTATGAATGCCGTTCTATATTATATTGGCCTTACCTTATGAATGTCTGTTCTATATTATATTGGCCTTACCTTATGAATGTCCGTTCTATATTATATTGGCCTTACCTTATGAATGTCCGTTCTATATTATATTGGCCTTACCTTATGAATGTCTGTTCTATATTATATTGGCCTTACTTTATGAATGTCTGTTCTATATTATATTGGCCTTACTTTATGAATGTTTGTTCTATATTATATTGGCCTTACCTTATGAATGTCTGTTCTATATTATATTGGCCTTAACTTATGAATGTCTGTTCTATATTATATTGGCCTTACTTTATGAATGTCTGTTCTATATTATATTGGCCTTACCTTATGAATGTCTGTTCTATATTATATTGGCCTTACTTTATGAATGTCTGTTCTATATTATATTGGCCTTACCTTATGAATGTCTGTTCTATATTATATTGGCCTTACCTTATGAATGTCTGTTCTATATTATATTGGCCTTACCTTATGAATGTCTGTTCTATATTATATTGGCCTTAACTTATGAATGTCTGTTCTATATTATATTGGCCTTACTTTATGAATGTCCGTTCTATATTATATTGGCCTTACCTTATGAATGTCTGTTCTATATTATATTGGCCTTACTTTATGAATGTCTGTTCTATATTATATTGGCCTTACCTTATGAATGTCTGTTCTATATTATATTGGCCTTACCTTATGAATGTCTGTTCTATATTATATTGGCCTTACTTTATGAATGTCTGTTCTATATTATATTGGCCTTACCTTATGAATGTCTGTTCTATATTATATTGGCCTTACCTTATGAATGTCCGTTCTATATTATATTGGCCTTACCTTATGAATGTCTGTTCTATATTATATTGGCCTTACCTTATGAATGTCCGTTCTATATTATATTGGCCTTACCTTATGAATGTCCGTTCTATATTATATGGGCCTTACCTTATGAATGTCCGTTCTATATTATATTGGCCTTACCTTATGAATGTCTGTTCTATATTATATTGGCCTTAACTTATGAATGTCTGTTCTATATTATATTGGCCTTACCTTATGAATGTCCGTTCTATATTATATTGGCCTTACCTTATGAATGTCCGTTCTATATTATATTGGCCTTACTTTATGAATGTCTGTTCTATATTATATTGGCCTTACTTTATGAATGTCTGTTCTATATTATATTGGCCTTACCTTATGAATGTCCGTTCTATATTATATTGGCCTTACCTTATGAATGTCCGTTCTATATTATAATGGCCTTACCTTATGAATGTCCGTTCTATATTATATTGGCCTTACCTTATGAATGTCCGTTCTATATTATATTGGCCTTACCTTATGAATGTCTGTTCTATATTATATTGGCCTTACTTTATGAATGTCTGTTCTATATTATATTGGCCTTATCTTATGAATGCCGTTCTATATTATATTGGCCTTACCTTATGAATGTCTGTTCTATATTATATTGGCCTTACTTTATGAATGTCCGTTCTATATTATATTGGCCTTACCTTATGAATGTCCGTTCTATATTATATTGGCCTTACCTTATGAATGTCCGTTCTATATTATATTGGCCTTACCTTATGAATGTCTGTTCTATATTATATTGGCCTTAACTTATGAATGTCTGTTCTATATTATATTGGCCTTAACTTATGAATGTCCGTTCTATATTATATTGGCCTTACCTTATGAATGTCCGTTCTATATTATATTGGCCTTACTTTATGAATGTCTGTTCTATATTATATTGGCCTTACTTTATGAATGTCTGTTCTATATTATATTGGCCTTACCTTATGAATGTCCGTTCTATATTATATTGGCCTTACCTTATGAATGTCCGTTCTATATTATATTGGCCTTACCTTATGAATGTCTGTTCTATATTATATTGGCCTTACCTTATGAATGTCTGTTCTATATTATATTGGCCCTACCTTATGAATGTCCGTTCTATATTATATTGGCCTTACTTTATGAATGTCTGTTCTATATTATATTGGCCTTACCTTATGAATGTCCGTTCTATATTATATTGGCCTTACCTTATGAATGTCCGTTCTATATTAGATTGGCCTTACCTTATGAATGTCTGTTCTATATTATATTGGCCTTACCTTATGAATGTCTGTTCTATATTATATTGGCCTTACCTTATGAATGTCCGTTCTATATTATTTTGGCCCTAATCTATGAATTTCCCTACTGAATTATATTGGCCTTACTTTATGAATGTCTGTTCTCTATTATTTTGGCCTTACTTTATGAATGTCCGTTCTACATTATATTGGCCTTACCTTATGAATGTCTGTTCTATATTATATTGGCCTTACTTTATGAATGTCTGTTCTATATTATATTGGCCTTACCTTATGAATGTCTGTTCTATATTATATTGGCCTTACCTTATGAATGTCCGTTCTATATTATATTGGCCTTACCTTATGAATGTCCGTTCTATATTATATTGGCCTTACCTTATGAATGTCCGTTCTATATTATATTGGCCTTACCTTATGAATGTCCGTTCTATATTATATTGGCCTTACCTTATGAATGTCCGTTCTATATTATATTGGCCTTACCTTATGAATGTCCGTTCTATATTATATTGGCCTTACCTTATGAATGTCTGTTCTATATTATATTGGCCTTACCTTATGAATGTCCGTTCTATATTATATTGGCCTTACCTTATGAATGTCCGTTCTATATTATATTGGCCTTACCTTATGAATGTCCGTTCTATATTATATTGGCCTTACTTTATGAATGTCCGTTTTATATTATATTGGCCTCACCTTATGAATGTCCGTTCTATATTATATTGGCCTTACCTTATGAATGTCCGTTCTATATTATATTGGCCTTACATTATGAATGTCTCTTCTATATTATATTGGCCTTAACTTATGAATGTCTGTTCTATATTATATTGGCCTTACATTATGAATGTCCGTTTTATATTATATTGGCCTTACCTTATGAATGTCCGTTCTATATTATATTGGCCTTACCTTATGAATGTCTGTTCTATATTATATTGGCCTTACTTTATGAATGTCTGTTCTATATTATATTGGCCTTACTTTATGAATGTCTGTTCTATATTATATTGGCCTTACCTTATGAATGTCTGTTCTATATTATATTGGCCTTAACTTATGAATGTCCGTTCTATATTATATTGGCCTTACTTTATGAATGTCTGTTCTATATTATATTGGCCTTACCTTATGAATGTCTGTTCTATATTATATTGGCCTTAACTTATGAATGTCTGTTCTATATTATATTGGCTTTACTTTATGAATGTCTGTTCTATATTATATTGGCCTTACCTTATGAATGTCCGTTCTATATTATTTTGGCCCTAATTTATGAATTTCCCTACTGAATTATATTGGCCTTACTTTATGAATGTCTGTTCTCTATTATTTTGGCCTTACTTTATGAATGTCCGTTCTACATTATATTGGCCTTACCTTATGAATGTCTGTTCTATATTATATTGGCCTTACTTTATGAATGTCTGTTCTATATTATATTGGCCTTACCTTATGAATGTCTGTTCTATATTATATTGGCCTTACCTTATGAATGTCTGTTCTATATTATATTTGCCTTACTTTATGAATGTCTGTTCTATATTATATTGGCCTTACCTTTTGAATGTCCGTTCTATATTATAGTGGCCTTACTTTCTGAATGTCTGTTCTATATTATATTGGCCTTATCTTATGAATGCCGTTCTATATTATATTGGCCTTACTTTATGAATGTCCGTTCTATATTATATTGGCCTTATCTTATGAATGCCGTTCTATATTATATTGGCCTTACTTTATGAATGTCTGTTCTATATTATATTGGCCTTACCTTATGAATGTCCGTTCTATATTATATTGGCCTTACCTTATGAATGTCCGTTCTATATTATATTGGCCTTACCTTATGAATGTCTGTTCTATATTATATTGGCCTTACTTTATGAATGTCTGTTCTATATTATATTGGCCTTACTTTATGAATGTTTGTTCTATATTATATTGGCCTTACCTTATGAATGTCTGTTCTATATTATATTGGCCTTAACTTATGAATGTCTGTTCTATATTATATTGGCCTTACTTTATGAATGTCTGTTCTATATTATATTGGCCTTACCTTATGAATGTCTGTTCTATATTATATTGGCCTTAACTTATGAATGTCTGTTCTATATTATATTGGCCTTACTTTATGAATGTCTGTTCTATATTATATTGGCCTTATCTTATGAATGGCGTTCTATATTATATTGGCCTTACCTTATGAATGTCTGTTCTATATTATATTGGCCTTACCTTATGAATGTCCGTTCTATATTATATTGGCCTTACCTTAAGAATGTCCGTTCTATATTATATTGGCCTTACCTTATGAATGTCTGTTCTATATTATATTGGCCTTACCTTATGAATGTCTGTTCTATATTATATTGGCCTTACCTTATGAATGTCCGTTCTATATTATATTGGCCTTACTTTATGAATGTCTGTTCTATATTATATTGGCCTTACCTTATGAATGTCCGTTCTATATTATATTGGCCTTACCTTATGAATGTCCGTTCTATATTATATTGGCCTTACCTTATGAATGTCTGTTCTATATTATATTGGCCTTACCTTATGAATGTCTGGTCTATATTATATTGGCCTTACCTTATGAATGTCCGTTCTATATTATATTGGCCTTACCTTATGAATGTCTGTTCTATATTATATTGGCCTTACTTTATGAATGTCTGTTCTATATTATATTGGCCTTACCTTATGAATGTCCGTTCTATATTATATTGGTCTTACCTTATGAATATCCATTCTATATTATATTGGCCTTAACTTATGAATGTCTGTTCTATATTATATTGGCCTTACTTTATGAATGTCTGTTCTATATTATATTGGCCTTACCTTATGAATGTCTGTTCTATATTATATTGGCCTTACCTTATGAATGTCCGTTCTATATTATATTGGCCTTACCTTATGAATGTCTGTTCTATATTATATTGGCCTTACTTTATGAATGTCTGTTCTATATTATATTGGCCTTACTTTATGAATGTCTGTTCTATATTATATTGGCCTTACCTTATGAATGTCTGTTCTATATTATATTGGCCTTAACTTATGAATGTCTGTTCTATATTATATTGGCCTTACTTTATGAATGTCTGTTCTATATTATATTGGCCTTACCTTATGAATGTCTGTTCTATATTATATTGGCCTTACTTTATGAATGTCTGTTCTATATTATATTGGCCTTACCTTATGAATGTCCGTTCTATATTATTTTGGCCCTAATCTATGAATTTCCCTACTGAATTATATTGGCCTTACTTTATGAATGTCTGTTCTCTATTATTTTGGCCTTACTTTATGAATGTCCGTTCTACATTATATTGGCCTTACCTTATGAATGTCTGTTCTATATTATATTGGCCTTACTTTATGAATGTCTGTTCTATATTATATTGGCCTTACCTTATGAATGTCTGTTCTATATTATATTGGCCTTACCTTATGAATGTCCGTTCTATATTATATTGGCCTTACCTTATGAATGTCCGTTCTATATTATTTTGGCCCTAATCTATGAATTTCCCTACTGAATTATATTGGCCGTACTTTATGAATGTCTGTTCTCTATTATTTTGGCCTTACTTTATGAATGTCCGTTCTACATTATATTGGCCTTACCTTATGAATGTCTGTTCTATATTATATTGGCCTTACTTTATGAATGTCTGTTCTATATTATATTGGCCTTACCTTATGAATGTCCGTTCTATATTATATTGGCCTTACCTTATGAATGTCCGTTCTATATTATATTGGCCTTACCTTATGAATGTCCGTTCTATATTATATTGGCCTTACCTTATGAATGTCCGTTCTATATTATATTGGCCTTACCTTATGAATGTCCGTTCTATATTATATTGGCCTTACCTTATGAATGTCCGTTCTATATTATATTGGCCTTACCTTATGAATGTCTGTTCTATATTATATTGGCCTTACCTTATGAATGTCCGTTCTATATTATATTGGCCTTACCTTATGAATGTCCGTTCTATATTATATTGGCCTTACCTTATGAATGTCCGTTCTATATTATATTGGCCTTACTTTATGAATGTCCGTTTTATATTATATTGGCCTTACCTTATGAATGTCCGTTCTATATTATATTGGCCTTACCTTATGAATGTCCGTTCTATATTATATTGGCCTTACCTTATGAATGTCTGTTCTATATTATATTGGCCTTAACTTATGAATGTCTGTTCTATATTATATTGGCCTTACCTTATGAATGTCCGTTCTATATTATATTGGCCTTACCTTATGAATGTCCGTTCTATATTATATTGGCCTTACCTTATGAATGTCTGTTCTATATTATATTGGCCTTACTTTATGAATGTCTGTTCTATATTATATTGGCCTTACTTTATGAATGTCTGTTCTATATTATATTGGCCTTACCTTATGAATGTCTGTTCTATATTATATTGGCCTTAACTTATGAATGTCTGTTCTATATTATATTGGCCTTACTTTATGAATGTCTGTTCTATATTATATTGGCCTTACCTTATGAATGTCTGTTCTATATTATATTGGCCTTAACTTATGAATGTCTGTTCTATATTATATTGGCCTTACTTTATGAATGTCTGTTCTATATTATATTGGCCTTACCTTATGAATGTCCGTTCTATATTATTTTGGCCCTAATCTATGAATTTCCCTACTGAATTATATTGGCCTTACTTTATGAATGTCTGTTCTCTATTATTTTGGCCTTACCTTATGAATGTCCGTTCTACATTATATTGGCCTTACCTTATGAATGTCCGTTCTATATTATATTGGCCTTACCTTATGAATGTCTGTTCTATATTATATTGGCCTTACTTTATGAATGTCTGTTCTATATTATATTGGCCTTACTTTATGTATGTCTGTTTATATTATATTGGCCTTACCTTATGAATGTCTGTTCTATATTATATTGGCCTTAACTTATGAATGTCTGCTCTATATTATATTGGCCTTACTTTATGAATGTCTGTTCTATATTATATTGGCCTTACCTTATGAATGTCTGTTCTATATTATATTGGCCTTAACTTATGAATGTCTGTTCTATATTATATTGGCCTTACTTTATGAATGTCTGTTCTATATTATATTGGCCTTATCTTATGAATGCCGTTCTATATTATATTGGCCTTACCTTATGAATGTCTGTTCTATATTATATTGGCCTTACCTTATGAATGTCCGTTCTATATTATATTGGCCTTACCTTATGAATGTCTGTTCTATATTATATTGGCCTTACTTTATGAATGTCTGTTCTATATTATATTGGCCTTACCTTATGAATGTCTGTTCTATATTATATTGGCCTTACCTTATGAATGTCCGTTCTATATTATATTGGCCTTACCTTATGAATGTCCGTTCTATATTATATTGGCCTTACCTTATGAATGTCTGTTCTATATTATATTGGCCTTAACTTATGAATGTCTGTTCTATACTATATTGGCCTTACTTTATGAATGTCCGTTCTATATTATATTGGCCTTATCTTATGAATGCCGTTCTATATTATATTGGCCTTACTTTATGAATGTCTGTTCTATATTATATTGGCCTTATCTTATGAATGCCGTTCTATATTATATTGGCCTTACTTTATGAATGTCCGTTCTATATTATATTGGCCTTATCTTATGAATGCCGTTCTATATTATATTGGCCTTACTTTATGAATGTCTGTTCTATATTATATTGGCCTTACCTTATGAATGTCCCTTCTATATTATATTGGCCTTACTTAATGAATGTCTGTTCTATATTATATTGGCCTTACTTTATGAATGTCTGTTCTATATTATATTGGCCTTACCTTATGAATGTCCGTTCTATATTATATTGGCCTTACCTTATGAATGTCCGTTCTATATTATATTGGCCTTACATTATGAATGTCCGTTCTATATTATATTGGCCTTACCTTATGAATGTCCGTTCTATATTATATTGGCCTTACTTTATGAATGTCTGTTCTATATTATATTGGCCTTACTTTATGAATGTCTGTTCTATATTATATTGGCCTTACCTTATGAATGTCTGTTCTATATTATATTGGCCTTACTTTATGAATGTCTGTTCTACATTATATTGGCCTTACTTTATGAATGCCCGTTCTATATTATATTGGCCTTACCTTATGAATGTCTGTTCTACATTATATTGGCCTTACTTTATGAATGTCCGTTCTATATTATATTGGCCTTACCTTATGAATGTCTGTTCTATATTATATTGGCCTTACTTTATGAATGTCTGTTCTATATTATATTGGCCTTACCTTATGAATGTCCGTTCTATATTATATTGGCCTTACCTTATGAATGTCTGTTCTATATTATATTGGCCTTACCTTATGAATGTCCGTTCTATATTATATTGGCCTTACCTTATGAATGTCTGTTCTATATTATATTGGCCTTACCTTATGAATGTCTGTTCTATATTATATTGGCCTTACCTTATGAATGTCTGTTCTATATTATATTGGCCTTAACTTATGAATGTCTGTTCTATATTATATTGGCCTTACTTTATGAATGTCTGTTCTATATTATATTGGCCTTACCTTATGAATGTCTGTTCTATATTATATTGGCCTTAACTTATGAATGTCTGTTCTATATTATATTGGCCTTACTTTATGAATGTCTGTTCTATATTATATTGGCCTTACCTTATGAATGTCCGTTCTATATTATTTTGGCCCTAATCTATGAATTTCCCTACTGAATTATATTGGCCTTACTTTATGAATGTCTGTTCTCTATTATTTTGGCCTTACTTTATGAATGTCCGTTCTACATTATATTGGCCTTACCTTATGAATGTCTGTTCTATATTATATTGGCCTTACTTTATGAATGTCTGTTCTATATTATATTGGCCTTACCTTATGAATGTCTGTTCTATATTATATTGGCCTTACCTTATGAATGTCCGTTCTATATTATATTGGCCTTACCTTATGAATGTCCGTTCTATATTATTTTGGCCCTAATCTATGAATTTCCCTACTGAATTATATTGGCCGTACTTTATGAATGTCTGTTCTCTATTATTTTGGCCTTACTTTATGAATGTCCGTTCTACATTATATTGGCCTTACCTTATGAATGTCTGTTCTATATTATATTGGCCTTACTTTATGAATGTCTGTTCTATATTATATTGGCCTTACTTTATGAATGTCTGTTCTATATTATATTGGCCTTACCTTATGAATGTCCGTTCTATATTATATTGGCCTTACCTTATGAATGTCTGTTCTATATTATATTGGCCTTACCTTATGAATGTCCGTTCTATATTATATTGGCCTTACCTTATGAATGTCCGTTCTATATTATATTGGCCTTACCTTATGAATGTCCGTTCTATATTATATTGGCCTTACCTTATGAATGTCCGTTCTATATTATATTGGCCTTACCTTATGAATGTCTGTTCTATATTATATTGGCCTTACCTTATGAATGTCCGTTCTATATTATATTGGCCTTACCTTATGAATGTCCGTTCTATATTATATTGGCCTTACCTTATGAATGTCCGTTCTATATTATATTGGCCTTACTTTATGAATGTCCGTTTTATATTATATTGGCCTTACCTTATGAATGTCCGTTCTATATTATATTGGCCTTACCTTATGAATGTCCGTTCTATATTATATTGGCCTTACCTTATGAATGTCTGTTCTATATTATATTGGCCTTAACTTATGAATGTCTGTTCTATATTATATTGGCCTTACCTTATGAATGTCCGTTCTATATTATATTGGCCTTACCTTATGAATGTCCGTTCTATATTATATTGGCCTTACCTTATGAATGTCTGTTCTATATTATATTGGCCTTACTTTATGAATGTCTGTTCTATATTATATTGGCCTTACTTTATGAATGTCTGTTCTATATTATATTGGCCTTACCTTATGAATGTCTGTTCTATATTATATTGGCCTTAACTTATGAATGTCTGTTCTATATTATATTGGCCTTACTTTATGAATGTCTGTTCTATATTATATTGGCCTTACCTTATGAATGTCTGTTCTATATTATATTGGCCTTAACTTATGAATGTCTGTTCTATATTATATTGGCCTTATTTTATGAATGTCTGTTCTATATTATATTGGCCTTACCTTATGAATGTCCGTTCTATATTATTTTGGCCCTAATCTATGAATTTCCCTACTGAATTATATTGTGCTTATTTTATGAATATCCATTCCATATCAAATTGGCCTGACTTTCTGAATGTCCGTTAATTGTAATACTGTCCTTACTTTATGAATGTCCCTTCTACATTACATTGGGCTTACTTTATGAATGTCTTTTCTATATTATATTCGCCTAAATTTGTCCTATATTTTATTGGCCTTACTTTAGGAATGACAATTCTGCTATGTTGGCCTTACGCTAAAATCGGTACGCTCCCATCTTCTCACCTCTCTTCAATTAGTTCAACAGTTCTTCATATCAATTAATGTGTCCGTTTACCTCGTCTTGTCACGCAGTCGCTTTGATGTCTCTTTTCTGTCACCATACACATTCGGATTCTTTGCTAAGGAACGAAAACACGGCTGAAATTTTATGTACACATTTCACTTTTATCTAGTTGTGATATTTTAGTGTATGGCCCGCTGTGGCCTAATCGGTAAACCAGTAAAAGCTTTATAGAACGTTGAAAGTTTCTTAAAATGTGACAAACTTATTGTAGCCTGAGAATCGTCTTGGACACTTGGCTAAAACCGTTCAAACAGATCCGTGGTATAAGACTGACCACCTGCTCAACAGCTGTCTATCAAACTGATTGAACTTCCACTATCTTTCCACCCTGGATTATATATCTGACGACCTGATTTGAATGTTACGCTATATGTCAAAAATAGATTTCCACCAATCAATTTTGCAATATAAGGTCCATTCCGACCCAAAATGGTCGAAACTTTTAGATTTCCATCTATGAGTTAAATGGGTCTGTTTTTAAAAGAAATAGTGTGTAATAACGTATACCATATATTTGATCTCAAATTGTTAGTATTATGAATATTTACTTGCAGCTATAATTGCTAACTAATTTTCACTGCTAATATCAATTATTTAAAAACAGGGACTTGCGAACGATTTGTATTAGATTGGAACACATGTAAACCATCTAACACTTTGCAAAAATAAAAATTAAAATACTGAACAGGATCATTAGAGTTACATGGGGATAATTGTAATTATTTAACTATGAGTACAAAAATAATTGATTTTTAATTTTAGATTCTATAAAACATTAGTGTTAGATTCTATATATATATATATATATATATATACGTACATGTATATATATATATATATATAAAAGTATATATATATATATATATATATAAAAGTATATATATATATATGTGTGTGTGTGTGTGTGTTTGTACATATGTATATATATATTTTGGCAGCATTTCTTCGTTAATACAAATTTCATTAAAGATAATAGATATTTTATGTCTACATATTTTCTTCTGGATCCGTTCGAATATATATATGTATATATATATATATCAATGTAAATGTATATATATTTATATATATATATATGTATACATATACGTATATATAAATGTGTATATATGCATATATATATGTGTGTAAAAAAATTATATATATATATATATATATAGGTCGAGTCATAGCAAAGACTCAAAAATCGTACTTAATGCCTCCTTGCATAACACATATATATTTAAGTAAAGTAAAGATGGCGACCATAGTCGAGGGTGACCCGAAGGCTCCCTTTTCGATTGCTACTACACTACTCCTTCCCTGGATTGCTCTACTTTACCCTTGATCCGTACCTTATAATGCCGAGTGTTAAGCAAGGAGGCATCAAGTACCATTTTTTGAGTCTTTGGTATGACTCGACCTGGGATTGAACGCAGGTCTCCCGGGCCATTGGCGAACTGGCAACAGTAGCCGAGGGCAACCCGAAGGCTCCCTTTTCAATGGCTACAACACAGAGATGTCCAGGAGGGCTTATGTTCTTTCCTTGGAATGCTCCATTTAACCCTTGATAATACTTTATTATAGTAAATACAAAGGAAGGAGGAATAAAATACCATTTCTTGAGTCTTTGATATGACACACCATGGGATTGAACCCCGGTCTCTCAGGCCATTAGCGAACACTCTACCCACTATATAATATATGTGTGTGTGTGTGTGTGTGTGTGTGTGTGTGTGTGTGTGTACGTGCGTGTGGGTGCTTTCGTGTTTGTTTGTTTGCAAATATAAACTCTAAACACAACAAAATATTCGGAGGATGTATTTTTTTTTGTGATGGGAGAGAGTGTTCATTGTAAAATAGTTTTCAGATGAAGCATATAATTATCTGAGATTTTTCGCTCTAAAGAATGTTTAGCAACAAAAAAAACCCCACAAAATGTCGGCATATTTATGAAAAATGTATGCTCAGAGTATTGTGTTTTTTCCATATGTTAATGCTTATATATATATATTATATCATCATCATCATCATCATGTCACACCATCAGCACAGATATCCCTGACCCTTTCTCGCCAACCCTCCCTCTCGTCCATGCTTCCGGGAGGTTTTCAGGGCTACATTCCGAAACGTTATAGAGCTGCTGTATGTAGGTTCGAGATGGTTGTCTTGCCTTTGCTCGGCCATGTGAAGAGGTCCACAGGAGTATTTCACTTATGAGCACGTTCCTACTTCTCCAGCAGTGACCCGCATGTCTTGTTCGTCTAATTTTTGATAGTTTTTGTGATGGGCCGTAGGTGGCCTTACAGCTATTTTGTTGTGGGGTGCTGCCTCCAGGACTTGTACAATATTACTCGCAGAATTCTTGTGTAGTTGCCGTCAAGCTTTTTCTCCATACATTTAGTTAGTGTACTTGTAGTGCATCCATTTAACAGTATCAACACGTCCGATACTTGGAAGAAACTACGTTTCATTTTATCGGTCAGGTCTGATTTCCATATGACCAATTGTTAATCGATAGCTGTTCATGCCTTTGCTAGTCGCATGTTGACAAGTTCACATTCCTGGGAAGCTAGTCTCGAAAACCGACACACACACACACACATATACATATATATATATATATTATATATATATATATTATATATATATATATATTGAAGTAAATAAGGAAAGTAACCCGACAATATAAAGAAAAGTTGAAAAAACAAAATAATCCAAAATTTGATGAGTTTAATTAGGAAAGTCAACGTTGAACATTTCGGTTGTAATATCCTTCTTCAGGATTTTAAAATTCATGAAAGGTATTATTAAAATAGAGAATGTTTAACGAAATAACAGGAGAAAAAGTGCGAATAAACAGGAAGCTTCATTAGAGTATTTTTCAGCGATCTTAATTTTGAAAATATTGTTATGTTGTTACAACGTGGACTAATGTTTTGAAATTTGTTGGGTTTCTAAAGGATATGATAGAAAAATGATAACTAGAATATATTAATAAAAATACTCAATCCGTTCTCTTAGGTAAATTCATTCTAGATTGCTGCCATATATCCAATTTTAATCATTTTTCTCCTCATACATTTATACTTAAGTCTATATATATATATATATATATATATCGGAGAGATTTATGGAGGTGCCCGTGGTGTAATGGACACGGCGACACGAGTTCAAATCCTGGACGAGTCTGATTGCATTTCACATAGCATTAATACCCTTGCGAAAGGTATGAATACAATTATTCTCCCTCCAGCTATGGGTAAATAGTAGGACAGACTAGGTTCTTCAGCCTTGGTTAGGCAACTAGTCTAGGAGAAGGAAACCTTTGAATTCAAACCTGTTAAATTCCGCTTAAAATTTGACCTTGTGTCATATCCTGTCCGAGCGGAGGGGTTGGTAAAAAGGATATATTGGAGAGATTTATGGTACTCACTGGTAAAGTTACTGGTGGACCAAATTTTGCAGTATTATTAAATCGTGCTCAGTATCAATAGTAGACCTTATATATATATATAAATATATATATATATATATATATATGTTATGAGACGGGTTTCACGCTTTACTTATTCGTTAGACATATAGACTCTGTCTGACGAATGCATAAATCATGAAACCCAGGGTCAAACCCACTAACATATATATATATATATATATATACATGTGTTGCATCGTGGTAAGGAAAAGATACGCAGTGAAATAGAGTTAATTATTTATTAACTCAAATAGTGCAGTCCGACTAGTATTATAAGTCTCACGCTGTTGTTGTAGCGTCCGAAGTTGGTCTTATTACAGACCGACGTCCTTCGGAGCTACCTTTCTGCTTCTTTTTCTCCGTGCTTAAGAGACACGGCGTCTTTTGTACTTCTGCGATCCTGGAAGTCACGTTGTAAGAGCCACTATACAACAATATATATATATATATATATATATATATATATATATATATATTATATATATATATATTGTTGTATAGTGGTGTGTGTGTGTGTGTTAACTTTTCATTAAAAAATGGGAGGAGATAACGTGTGAGTGTATATATATACATATATGCATATAGGTATGTTTTAAGTTATATATACGAATATCTATACTAACGCATACAAATGTACACCGACATACACACACATACATACACATATATATACACACACTTACATATACGTATATGCGTAATCGTATCAGTGTATGAATGTGTTCATAGGCATGTTTGTTTGTGTATGTATATACTTTTGCTTATATGCATAATTATATATATATATATTAACTTATATTACGTAATGGGAAGAGTTTATGAGTTTATATATATGTGTGTGTGTGTGTGTGTGTTGGCGTCTGTGTGCATAAAAGCATGTTAAAAGGAATGTGTACAAATCCACACACAAAAGCACATATACATATACATATACGTAATTGTATTAATGTATGCATGTTTTTGTGTGCAATTGAGTGCTTGTGTGTGTGTGTGTGTGTGTGTGTGTGATTAAGAGTAAGATATAAAAGAAAAAGAATAAAAAAGAAATGGCTATTATTGTGATAAAGAATGCGCCTTTTGACGTATAGCACCGGACATATCACCGTCCATTTTCAGGTAACGTTAAACGTTCTTCCGCCCCTACACCATCCATCACCTCCACCTCCACCATCCCGTATCCTAATGAAAAGCCAAAAATGCCATTGAACGAATCGTGTTGTTAGAAAGAGCTTCGTTGCGATCGCTCTCTCTCTCTCTCCTCTCCCGTTGCCAGACTCTCTTAAGGCGAAACTTGCCAATAAAGAGACACACGCCGTAAACCAGCTGACACATACGTAAACCAAACCACCCTCGCTCCTTTTTTAGTCTATTTTAGCATATCTG
>OY757936.1:17115523-17158023 GCA_963585895.1 Sepioteuthis lessoniana
GTATTAGAGTACGTCACTGTGTTGCGTATTTTTTTAGTATGTTTGTGCGTGTTGGTGTGTTTGTTTTCAATGTCTGTATATGGGGTTGGTTGGTTGGTTGGGTTTTATGGCATATCAACCTTTGTAGGTTATTTAACGCCTAATCCATTTTGATGCAAATTGTCAGTTCTGTTTCAAACAATTCAGTTTAGCATAAGTACACTGTTTAATTGTCCAAAATATTTCTATTTTAAGCTATTCTGTTTATTCATACAGTTCTAATTTATCTAATTCAGTTTAGTATAAGTACACATTTTTTTACATACAGTTAAATATCAAAAATGTTCTATATTAAACAATTCAGTTTAGTGAGAGTACACTTTCAATGTCAAAAACAGTTCCATTTCAAACAATTTAGTTTTGCATAAGCACGCAGTTTAAATGTAAGTAAAGTTTAATTGTCAAAAACATTTCTATTTTGAGCTATTCAGTTTAGTCAAATAGATCTACTTCAATCTATTTTGAGCAATTCAGTTTAGCATAAGTACCCAGTTTAAATGTCAAAACAGTTCTATTCTAAATAATTCAGTTTAGCATAAATACGCTGTTTAAATGTAAAAAACAGTAAACTAAAAAAAACACGGCTTAGTTCTATTTAACCCTTAGAGTGGACCTGGGAACGATGGCAAAGAAGGGGTACACCGCATTCCCACAAAGTCCCAGCATCACTGGAACCTCACCATCAGTTTGTTTAGTAATCATATCCAGGATACTCGTCGGGTGGGGGTCTTAACCCTCTACAGAAAAGCAATCGGTGTATTCTACAGCTCCCCCCCAGCTAACTGGGCAAATATGTTTTTGTATGAATTGGTTCATATGTTGATGTTTCTTGGTAAGGGGTAAATGTACGTGTCTATGCGTGTGTGTGCTTGCGCATGCGCATTTGTTTGAGCCAATTGAATCGAAGGCAAGCAAGCGTGTCTGTGGTTGAGCATATAATTTTGTTAATTGTCTTTATTTATTTATTTTTATGTAAGCATTCGTTCAGGAAGCAAAAACTATCCTACACAACTCTCCGTTTCTCCACTGAAATAAAATCAAAAAACAAAAAACTAAACAACCCCCCCCAAAAAAAGCGAAAAACGATTTATCGGTAACCTATTAAAAGGCAATTAATGTTTTCTTTCTTTTCCCGTCATATCTTAAATTTTCGCGCCATTATTACACGCCTGGCTAAAAAACAAAATTCTTTTGTGATGGGCTAAAATGACACAAGGGGCGAACCCGTCTGTAATGGAAGATCTCTACCAATCTTGGCCTTTATACGTCAGTTTTGAACATATTCTAAAGTGGGTAAAAATATATGACAAAAAAAAAAAGAAGAAGAAGAAAAAAAGAAAAGTAATCGAAAAACTTAAAAAGAAAACAAAAGGAAAAATCGAAGTGGGTAATTGTATTGAAAAAGAAAAGAAAAAATCCAAAACAAGTACAATGGGTAATTTCATGTCAAAATTATTCTCATAATGACTTATATTGGAAAAAATATATGGAGTATAAAATAAAAGGAGTATAAAATAAAAGGGGTATAAAATAAAAGGATGCACTTATATTGCCACTATACTTTCGTTCTGTAATTGTTATCATCGTCTAAAAGAGAAAGAGCGACTCAAGTAAAAATCTTGGTTGCCCAATCGGCTGGAACTGTAAAATACACCGACTGCTTATCTGCAGAGGGGTAAGACCCCACCCGCAACGAGTGTCCTGTATATGACACTAAACAATCTGATGGTGAGGGTCCAGCAATGCTGGAGCTTTGGGGAATGCGGAGTACCCCATCATTGCCATCGCTCCCAGGTCCACTCTGGCACGGAGTGGTAGCACCTGATAGGGCCATATCTATGGGTTAAATAGAACTAACAGCATACTTATGCTAAAATGAATTGTTTGAGTAAACTGAATAGCTTTAAATAGAGATGTTTTTGATAATTAAACCGTACTTACATTTAAACTGCGGGCTTATGCTTAACTGAATTATTTGAAATAGAACTGTTTCTCGACATTAAAACTGTATTTACACTTAACTGAATTGTTACGTATAACTGCTTGAATAGTTTGAAATAGAAATGTTTTTGACAATTAAACTGTGTACTTATGCTAAACTGAATTGTTTTAAATAGAACAGATTATTTACATAAAAATGGATTTGGCGTTAAATAACCTGCAAAGGTTGATATGCCATAAAACCCAACAAACCAACCAACCTAAAATCTTGGATGAAGCTGTTTGCATTTTAAATAGGGCTAATACACTTTGGAAAGGTATGAATCTAATTGTTCTCCCTCCAGCTATTTGCAAGAAGTATGTCAAACTTAAATATTTAAAATTAGTATGGCAACCAGTCTAGAAGAAGGACAA
Organism: Sepioteuthis lessoniana; assembly: GCA_963585895.1. NCBI lineage: Eukaryota > Metazoa > Mollusca > Cephalopoda > Myopsida > Loliginidae > Sepioteuthis > Sepioteuthis lessoniana. Next base: position 17,117,918 of record OY757936.1, read on the forward strand.
CTGTATTCGAACCTTTTAAACTCCTCTTAAGACTGGCCAAGTGTAGCATCCAGCTTCTTTGAAGGGATATATATATATATATATATATATATATATATATATATATATATATATATCATCATCATCATCATCATGTCGTGCCACCAGCTCGAATATCCCTAACCCTCTCTCGCCACTCCTACCAATCGTTCATCACTTTTGGCAGGTCCGTATCGGCACAGAGCTGCTGTATGTAGGTTCGAGCTGGTCACCCTGCTTTTGCTCAGCCATGTGCATAGGAGAACATCACTTATGAGCTTGTCTCTGCTTTTCCAGCAGTGTCCTGCATGTCTGGTTCGTCTAACTTTGATAGTTTTCGTGATGGGAGGTAGGTGGCCGAATAGCTGTTTTTGTGGGGTGCTGCCTCCAGGACTTGTTCAATATTGCTCGCAGCATTTTTGTGTAGTTGCTGTCAAGCTTTTTCTGTAGCCGTTTTGTTAGCGTCCATGTAGTGCATCCATATAGCAGTATCGACACAACCGCTGCTTGGAAGAAACTACAATTTATTTTATCGGTCACGTCTGACTTCCATATGACTGATAGCCTATCGTTGCTGTCCATGCCTTTGTTAGTCGCGTGTCGATGTCAGTCCCGGTTGATGTGATACTGCTTCCTAGGTAGGTGAACTTGTTTCAGAGAGCTAACCTATTCCATTTTGTGTACATTGCCACCAACATTTTCCGTAGATGAGACAGAGTCCCAATGGTGCCTCCATACGGTAGTATGGACACGGCTGCTGGTGGGAAAAATTGCGTTTTATTTAATCGGATATGTCTTACTCCCCTATGATCGATAGTTTATTGATAGCTATTCATGCCATCGATAGTCACAGACTCATCTACGGAAAATGATCAATACGTGATTTCCCTATCTGACTTCCCTATAAACGTATATATATATATATATATTCTAATCATGGTAATATTCATTTCATGATATAACGTTTTTGTTGTGCAATGTTCTATTGAAATAATGACAGTCTTATATGATTGCTATTGGTCTATTGGGTAGAGTGTTCCCCAATGATCCGTGCGACCGGGGTTCAATCCAAGGTCGACTCCTACCAAAGACACAAAAAATGGAACTTGATGCCGCGATGCTTAACACTCAGCTTTATAAGGCAATGATCAAGGGTAAAGTGGAGCAAGCCAGGGAATAGAGTTGCGCCTACCCCAACATCTCGGTGTGGTAGCTATGAAAAAAAGGACACTTCGGGGCACCCTCAACAAAGGTCGCCAACTTTATTTATTTTCATGATTGGTTTGAAAGAACATTAACTTATATAAAAAATATTGGATATATACCAATTTATGGCCGAATTATATATATATATATATATATATATATATATATATATATATATATATATATATATATATATATATATATGCGTGTGCTTCTTCGTTTTTTGAAAGTGATGAGCAAAGAATGACGAAAACAGTTGATACAAAAAGTCGGAGATACATTCTTACTTCCATATATATATATATATATATATATATATGGTTTGATATTTATAAAAAAATCTTATTATTACGTGAAGCATACGTACGTGCACAAAAGACCAGTCATCCGTGTAGTAAGTTAAGATTCATCAATGAATATGGAAAGGCAATATATATATGCATGCACGAACTCCCCCCATATATAGATATATATATAATTAGATGTGTAACCATCCACACACACACACACATATATATATATATGTATATACATCCACACACACACACATATATATATAAAATTATATATATATATACATATATATATATATGTATAAGTACATGTGTCATCATATATATATATATATACACATATGTATACATATACATATACATACATCCACACACACACATATCTATATATTTAGAATTATTTATATCTATCTATATAAAAGTAGATGTGTAATCATACATATATATATGTATACATATATATATATATATATATATACCCAGACACGCACATATCTAATCTATATAATCATTTATATATATATATATATATATATATATAGATGTGTAATCATACATATATATAAACGTATATATATATATATATATAAGTAGATGTGTAATTATATATATATATATATATATATATATATATATATAATACATCCATATAAACTCACACGCACACATATATGTATATTTATGAACAGAATATTTCAGGGATTGTTTCATATATTTGCATACTCTCATATGTGTAATCTCTTGTATTATGCAAAAATATATGCGTACGTATATGTGTATGTGTGTGGGAACTAATAATTCCTACAGTAGTTTATGGCAAATCGGTATGCGTCCGCTTAAGAATATAACATTTTTCAAGAGCAAACTATATATATATATATATATATATATACATATATATATATATATACATATATATATATATACATATATATATATATATATACATATATATATATATATATATGTATGTATATATATATATATATGTGCAAATAAATATATACATATATACAATCTGAAAGGATAATGGGTTGAAATTCTCTTCCAGCCACTTTACATATTTTGAATATTTTTCGGACATATTCTTTATGTAACGCATGATTAGAGCCATGGTATTTTTTCAAGCTTCACTTATTATCACTGTGACGTAAGCGTCAGCCATTTTTTTTTTCAAAAGAAATCACGCATGCGCTCTTTTAAATTTATTCCTTTTTTCCATGTATTTTTTTTTTGTTTTTGTATCAACTTTCTCTTATTTCTGCTTCTTTTCCTTTCGACATTTTTTATCATTTTCTGTTCTCTCTTTTAAAGTATTGTATCTCTACTTTACCTCGATTTTCTCTGAATTTTGACTCCATTTTTTTTTTTTTTGCAAGCTGCTCTCTTTAACTCGTTCATTTTTATACTTTTAGTCACCACACACACACACACACACACACACACACAGGTGCTATGATCAAACGGGGGACATCTCCATTCTAGACGGAACCCCTCTAAAACTAGTAGACAAATTCACCTACCTAGGAAGCAACGTCTCATCAACCGAAAAGGACATCGATACGAGGTTAACGAAAGCATGGACAGCTATCAATAGGCTATCGATTATATGGAAATCAGACCTAACCGATAAAATGAAACGCAGTTTCTTCCAGGCAGCGGTCGCATCGATACTGCTTTATGGATGCACTACATGGACTCTAACAAAAACGGCTGGAGAAGAAGCAAGACGGCAATTACACAAGAATGCTGCGAACAATCTTGAACAAGTCCTGGCGGCAACACCCCACAAGACACCAAGTGTACGGCCACCTGCCTCCTATCACGAAAACTATTCAAGTTAGACGAACCAGACATGCAGGATACTGCTGGAGAAGCAGGGACAAACTCATAAGTGATGTACTCTTATGGACCCCACACATGGCCGTGCAAAAGTAGGACGACCAGCACGAACATACATTCAGCAACTATGTGAGGATACAGGATGTTGTCCTGAAAACCTGCCTGAGGCGATGAACGATAGGGAAAAGTGGCGAGAGAGGGTCAGGGATATCCGTGCTACCAGCGTGACATGATGATGATGATGATGATGATGATGATATATATATATATACGTTGGTCAATAATGTCAAAGGGAACTTATTTGAAAAAAAATCAAAATAAATATTTTTCGTTTTTTTTAGATAACTGCATTGTTTGGAATTGGTTAATAGCAAACATTACTTAATCTCACAAAAATGTTTTTTTTGGGGCTATTCAAAATGGTGACGAATCAAACAGATTGAGCCAGGTTTGAACAGCGGTCTGTCAACAGACTTTTATTTGCCGATAATTACAAACCATGTGATATTTTAAGACAAATGTGTGATGTGCACAAGTAGAATGCTGTTTGTTTGTTTGTTTGGGTTTTATGGCATATCAACGTTTGTAGGCTATTTAATGCCAAATCTATTTTCGGACAAATGAACAGATCCATTTTAAATTATTCATTTAGCTTAACTACACAGATTAATTGTTAAAAAACATTTCTCTTTCAAGCTATTAAAATTAGTCCAACTCTTCTATTTCAAACAATTCAGTTTAGCACAAGTACACAGAATAAAATGTCAAAAACAGTTCTACTCCAAACAATTCAGTTTAGCAAACAAAAACATTTCCATTTCAAACAATTCAGCATCACATAAGTAAGTGGTTTAAATATCAAAAGAGTTCAATTTCAGGCATTTCAGTTTAGCGTAAGTACACAGACTAAAATATCAAATACAGTTCTATATCAAATAATTCTGTTTAGCATACAAAAACAGTTCCATTTCAAATAATTCGCCCTAGCATAAGCATGTGGTTTAAATGTCAAAACAGTTCCATTTTAGGCAATTAAATTTAGCATAAATACACTGTTTAAATATCAAAATAGTTCTATTTCAAGCAGTTCATTTTAGCATAAGTACGCAGTTTAAATGCCAAAACAGTGCTATTTCAAGCAAACCAGTTTAGCATAAGTACGCAGTTTAGTTCTATTTGACCCATAGATATGACCCTATCAGAAGCTACCACTCTTCAGAGATGCAGTCGGTGTATTTTACAGCCCCATTCGACTGGGCAAGGTTACCGTCGTAGTTAAGGTATATGGTGTCACAAGTTCAAACCTGGACAAGACTGTTTAAATGTCGCAAAATGCTTGAGAAAGGTGTGAATCCAATTATTCTCTCACCATATATGGGTAAATGATAGGAGAGACAAGGCTCTTGAAGCAAAGTATGGCAAGCCGTCTAAGAGAAGGAAAATTGTGAATTCAAACCCGTTTAACACCGCTTAAAAAACTGACCTGGTTTCGCGTCCTATTCATGCGCTGGAGTCGGTAAATATATATATATATATATATATATATATATATATATATATATATATATATGTGTGTGTGTGTGTGTGTGTGTGTGTGTTGTGTAGTAAGAATGAATTCAATGTTTTAAGAATCAATATATTAATAGTTGGTTGGTTGGTTTGTTGGTTGGTTGGTTTAGTTTTATAATATATCAACCATTGTTGGTTATTTAATACTAAATACATATTTATACATACAAACAGTTCTATTTCACACAATTCAGTTTAGTTCTATTTGACCCATAGACAGGGCCCTATTAGGTGCTTTAGTTTTGGGGAATGTGGAATACCCAACATTTCCATGGCTCTTAGGTCCACTCTGGCTCAGATTATCAATCTGAGCCAGATTGGACCTAGGAGCCATGGAAATGATGGGTATTCTACATTCCCCAAAACTCGAGTATTAATGGAACCTCACCATCAGATTATTTACTGCACACTCATTGGGGGAGTCTTACCTCTTTACAGAGATTCAGTCGGTGTATTCTAAGGAGACTGAGCCACAGGACAATAATTGGGGGGGTCTTGGTTCTCTACAGAGATGTAATCGTTGTATTCTACAGCCTCAGCTGACTGGGTCGCAGGACACTTATTGTGAGAGTCTTACCTCTCTACAGAGATGAGGCCGGTGTATTGGCAACTGGACCAATACTAATTGTATGTGAACAACAGAGGGGAATATGTTGAATATTAAACCTCTTTTGGTCTCATTCCGGGAGAGTGACTTGGTCATACTATGAACTTTTCAAACCGAGCCAAGTATTAGAAAGATATGATAACTCGGAATCTAGATGATAGCGTAGAGGTCTACACGTGCCAATTCTTTTTACTTTTGATTCAAAATTTTCTTTCTTTTCCTTCTGCCAAATACAGGACTGTGCAAATTGAGAACACTCTTCACACACACCGGTGAGAGCCTCTGCTGGGATAGTGGTTGAACGGCAGCTTTGTTATATAATAGCCGAGGGATTTCGGTTCATGCCTTTGAGTTTAGTTAGGCTGAGAACCTTTCGGCTCAGCACATGGGTTAGTTAGGTGCAACATTAAGGCAGGTGTTAACGCGGGCGCGCGCGGGCGGATGGAGGTGTCACTCAGATGTCATAATAGTCCGAGACGAAACGCGGTGACTGGGTGCGGGTGACGTCACGCACCGAAAGCGCGCGGAGGTTTGTGGGATATTTGAAGAAAGTAGGAGTTGAGAATTAGACGCCAAACGAGAAGGATCGACTTTTGGAGCTCGCAGACGCGAGGCGAACTTGCGCCCTATGGGGGCCGCACGAGATGGGGGCCAAATGAATAAGACAGCATAGAAGATTGTGTCTCTCCTCCTTACGTCGAAACCTTTAACTCAAATCTTATAAAAAGGTTTCGTACCTGAACAAAAAGTCGTTACGTGTTTTCGAATTCCGAGATTCCTACGTTCTTTATATATTCTGTAGTAATGAACATTATATGTCCATTTCGCACATAGCGTTAATTGCGAATATTTGCGAATAATTGCGAATATATATATATATATATTATAACAGTGTTGGTTGTCACTTCAATATAAGTGAGTTCGATGTACTCTCGCCCTATCAAGTTCACTTCTCGACAATTCTTCCTCCGACTTCAGGGTATTATTTTTACTTCTGTAAATTCCCTTTCCACTTGTTTTTCTGTGTTATTTATATGAATCTGCATGACTCGCCATGACGTCAAATCGGGCCGAAAGTACTTGGAAACATACGGTGCCTTCCTTAATTAATTCCATCCAAAAATCAAATGATTCATTCGAAGACTTGAAAAGACCAAGGATGAAGAAGGCAAATACGAAGTAACTGTTCTTATTCATCATCATCATCATTTCGTCCCGCTAGCACTGATATCCCTGACCATCTCTCGCCATCTCTCCCTATCATTCATCGCCTCTGGTAGGTCTTCAGGGCTACATCCCGTATCCTCACATACCTGCCGTATGTATGTTCGAGCTGGTCGTCCTGCTTTTGCTCGACCATATGCAGGGGTCCATAGGAGTACATCACATATGAGCTCGGCCATATGCGGGGGTGCATAGGAGTACATTACATATGAGCTCGTCCTTGCTTCTCTAGCAGTGTCCTGCATGTCTGGTTCGTCTAACTTAGATAGTTTTCGTGATGGGAGGCAGGTGGCCGTATAGTTGGTGCCTTGTGGGGTGTTGCCGCCAGGACTTAACATGTTTAAAAGAGAAAATGCTGCACACACATATCTATCTATCTATATATATATATATATATATATTATCAATTTATAAATCTTTATATTTATTACTTTTTCCCTCTTCCTTTTGACTCTGTCTTCTTTTTCATTCGGGAGACTTCTTTTCGTCAAAAGAGTTATAGAATAAACAGAAATATAAGTTTTATGTTTTTTTATTGTTCTCAACTAGTTTAGACCGGGTTTCGATCCTCGGTCGAGTCATACCAAAGACTCAAAAAATGGTACTTGATGCCGCCTTGCTTAACTCTCAGCAGTATAAGGTACGGATCAAGAGTAAAGTGTAGCAATCCAGAGAAAAGAGTTGCACCGTCACCTACATCTCGGTGTAGCAGCTTTGGAAAAGGGACCCTTCGAGTCTCCTTAGTCTTCGTTAGCCAACTTTACTTTATTTTTACTTATATGCTACACAGGAAGCATGTAAAATTTACTTTTAGCATAATGAATCCATTGGTTTAGGAAAAAAAGTTGATCAAACACTTTTCATTTAAGCAAAGGTTTGGCAAAATCAATTTGTTACTTGGTTGGATTTTATGGCATATTAACCTTTGTAGGTTATGTAATGCCAAATCCATTATTATTATTTAAATAATTAGTTCTATTTCAAACAATTCAGTTTAGCATGAGTACACAATTTATTTGTGAAAAACATTTCTATTTCAAGAGATTCAGTTTAGTCAAGGAGTTCTAATTTAGCTAATTCAGTTTAGCATAAGTATAGATTTTGTTTACTCACAGTAAATAAATATCAAAACACTTCTATATTGAATAATTCAGTTTAGTGTAAGTACAGTTTCAATGTCAAAAAACAGTTCCATTTCAAATAATTCAGTTTAGCAAAAGCACGAAATTTAAATGTAAGTACGGTTACAGTTTAGCATAAGTATACCATCAGTTCTATTTAACCCATAGATAGGGCCCTATCAGGTGCTACCCCACCGGGCCAGAGTGGACCTGGGAGCAATGGCAATGAAAGGGTGCTCCGTATTCCATAATGCCCCAGCATGGCTGGAAATCACCATCGGATTGTTTAGTGCCATATATCAGGACACTTATTGGGGATGGGGTCTTACTCCTCTGCAGAGAAGCAGTCGGTGTATACTACAACCCCAAACTACTGGGCAATCAAAATCAACAGTATATATCACACACACACACACACACACACATATATATATATATATATATATATATATATATATATATATGTGTGTATATCATCATCATCATCTCACGCAATCAGCACGGATATCCCTGGCCCTCTCCCACCACCCATCTCTGTTATCTGGAAGGTCTTCAAGGCTTCTTTCTGTGTCGGCACAGAGCTGTTGTATGTAAGTCCTAGCAGGACGTTCTGCCTTTGCTCGTCCATGTAAAGTGGTCCAGAGGAGTACTTCACATATGAGTTCATCACTACTTGTCCAGCAGTGTCCAGCATGTCTGGTTCTTCTAACTTGGATAGTTTTCATGACGGGAGGTAAGTGGCCGTACAGCTGCTGCTTTGTGGAATGCTGCCTCCAGGACTTGTTCAATATTGTTCACAACATTATATATATATATATATATATATATATATCATACTTAATATTTACATATATATAAGTTGACCGACCCTAGTCGAGGATGATCCGAAGATTCCCTTTTCAATAGCTATTACACTGATGTGTATGGGAAAGCGCTACTCCTTTCCCTGTATTGCGCCCCTTACCCTTGATTCATACATTATAATGTAATTTTTAACAAGGACGCATTATCTACTATTTTTTGAATTTTGGTTTGGCTTTACCAGGGATTGAACCCCCGGCTTCGAAGCCATTGGCAAACACTCTAACCATTATGATAATTAAAGAGATGTCAGTTCTGTTTCTCATATTGCTGGGTATTTCATATGGTTGTAATGGTTCGCAAACTTATCTTGCAGACCATTCATATTGCGTTCAATTATCAAAAGGTACTCAATACTTCTGAACTTTTGCCCGACAAAGCAAGGAGTAGTAAATAAATCTTTGCCATCACCTAGTTTACTGAAAAAATAAAGGAAAGCTGTATCATTTGTTAAGCTTTGAGTAACAAGTTAGAACCAAAATTAATCGTAATTCTAGTTTATCATATTTACCCAACACCTCAGCTCGGGCAGGATAAGACACAAGGTCATTTTTAAGCGGAGTTTAACAGGTTTGAATTTAGAGTTTTCCATCTCCTAGACTACTTGCCTCACCAGGGCTGAAGAACCAGTCTGTCCTACTATTTAACCATAGCTGGAGGGAGAATAGTTGGATTCATGCCTTTTCCAAGGGTATTAGTGCTATGTGAAATGCCATCAGTCTCGTCCAGGATTTGAACTCGTGTCGCCGTGTCCATTTCCTACGACGATAACCATTACACCACAGGCACCTTCCCAAACTAGAATAATATTCTAGTTCATCTTGGAGTAACCCGCTCATTGTCGTAGAGGGTAGAGTGTTCGCTAAGGGTCTGGGAGACCTGGGTTTAATCCCAGGTTGCGAATTATTTGAAATAGAACTGTTTTTCTATGCTAAACGTAATTGTTTGAAATAGAACTGTTTTTTTTTTTACATTGAAACAAGGTACTCATGCTAAACTGAAATGTTTTGAAAAGGAAGTAATAAGATATCTGATGGCGAGGTCCCCGTAGTGTGAGAGCATTGGGGAATGTGGAGTACCTCTTCATTGCCATCACTCCCAGATCCAGTTTAGCCTGGAGTGGTAGTACCTGATAGGGTCCTATCTCTGGGTCAAATAGAACTCTTTGTCATTTAAACTGAGGGCAAACAAATGACTTATGCTAAACTGATTTGTTTGAAATAAGAACTGTTCAATCATTTAACAAGTGAGTAGGCAAATGACTGATTTAATTTAATTGTTAGTGGTACATAGCAACACTAGGAAAAAGTTAAATTTGTTGACTTGCACTAAACTGAATTATTAGAAATAGAACTGTTTGATCATTTAACTGTGTGTATCTACAAAATGTGTTTCCAAATCATAAATTTAATTTAGACGTAAAAACAGGATTTGACATTGCATAATCAACACCTACGGTACATATTTTGAATAAATATTTTTCTGTCACTTGACTATAAAGAGTACTGAGTAATATATATATATATATATATATATATATATATATATATATATATATATATATATATGTGTGTGTGTGTGTGTGTGTGTGTGTGTGTGTGTGTGTATTATTCCTTCATTCCTTTTCATTTTTTCTCTTTTCATTATTTTGATAGTTTAAATATCTTTCTTCGATTGGTATTTCTTTCATATTTTCTTCACACTTTCAAAGTTATATTCACTCTTCTTTTGATACAGTTGCTTTTCAAATGTCTGTATTTTTAAAATTTCAAAATCGAAACGTGATCCAAAATATTTCTGCTCAAATTCTATGCTTGAAACGTAAGTAATGCAAAAATCTTTAGTTTTCTTTCCTACAGCTTTGGAATTATAATTTTACTGCAATATATATATATATATATATATATATATATATATCTGTTTTACTTATATATTCGTGACTGGTGAAAATTTTATAGGCTGACAAAGATCGTTGCATGGAATGTGACATTGTTTATTTTTCAACATATTCTTCTTCGTTCGGGAAACACTCCTTCCACCCGTATTACAGTGTTTGGATTACGTGGTTACGAAAAGACATAAACAGTAGATCTGGTGTCACCATATGCACTTATCAGCCTCTGAATTTTTCAGTGCACTTAACAAATATATATATATATATATATATATATATATATATATATATATATATATATATATATATATATATTATAACAGTGTTGGTTGTCACTAAATCATTTTGTGGGTTTGTGTCGAACCAAGTGCAATATAATATGGAGAGTGCTCAATATCAAGGGGAGAGCTATAATAATAATAATAATAAAATGGTATATGCACAACCCAGCACCTGTCCTAGAAAATTCCACGCATAAACACCAATGGGACTTTAACATACAAACGGATCATCTAATCCCGGCCAGAATACCAGACTTAATAATAATCAACAAAAAAAAGAGAACTTGCAAAATAGTCGACTTTGCTGTCCCGGATGACCACAGAATAAAACTGAAAGAATGTGAAAAGAAGAATAAGTACCTCGACCTTGCTAGGGAATTGAAAAAACTGTGGAACATGCAGGTGACAATTATACCAATTGTAATTGGTACGTTTGGAACAGTAACTAAAAGATTACTTAAGGGACTAGGGGACTTGGAAGCTGGCGGACGAACGGAGATCATCCATACGACAGCATTATTGAGAACGGCCAGAATACTAAGAAGAGTCCTGGAGACTTGAGGAGACTTGCTGTCACTCAGACTCCAGGGAAAAACCATCGGCTAACGCTGATGTGAAAATCTCTGATGAGTAAATAATAATAAATAAATATGTTTTAGATATATATATTTAATTCATGGAATTTAGGCAGCGACCCCTGGATTTCACGGTGTTTTTTTTACAAAAAACTCCATGAAACCTAGGGCTCGCAGTCTAAATTCCATGAATTATATATATATATATTGTGGAATTAGAAGGAAACTCAAATCTGGTTAGGTTATTATAATAAATTTGTTTCGCCGGAGAATATTATTATATTCTACGTCTCGTCAGATGACTTTTTACGTTTTATTCTTGTGGTTGCGGAAGAGTAAATTCTTCGGACGCTGACCGAATATTACTTATATATATATATATATATATATATATATATATATATCCTTATATTTTCCTCCGCAAAGTCAGCCACTGGTGGTATCGATTCTTTTTTCGGAATATCTATCTACAATATCCATGTAATTCAAAATCCAAAAGAGAGCTCAACGTAAAATAATGATAAAATAAATGACAGAGCAAATAATTCCATATAAAAGAAAAACAATGAAAACTACTCATATTTTGTAATTATATTTATTCAAGCAGACTTTATATTTCAAACAATCTGCTTCTTCAGACAAAGAATTAATCTAATATACAACAACTATCACTTTGTCTGAAGATGCCGACTGTTTAAGATATAAGATCTGCTGAAATAAATATAATTACATAAAAATATGAGTAATTTTTAAAGGTTTTTCTTTTATATATATATATATATATATATATATATATAAAAGAAAAACCTATAATTAAAATGACGATATGACGATATATATATATATATATATATATATATATATCGTCATTTTAATTATTCTCGTTTGCCACTTGTCATCACATTAATAAGTCGTCTAGACAGCAATCAGTGTCCACACAGACCTAGTGAAAGTAAGTTTTTTGCCAGGTCGATTAACACTGGTATGTCCATGTTGCTGAGTCACATGTTGTGAACGTCCCTTATGTTTTGGTCCTTACTTTCCCAGTAGTACCCATCGTATCTTGCACCTCTTTCTTGAATGCTTTGTGAGATTGGAGGTAAGTGGTAGTACAGCAGGTATTTTTAGGTTACTGCTTTCAAGATTTGTTCAAAACCGTACACTGTTTACTTGCGTTGTTCCCATATATATATATATATATATATATATATGACGTTTGAGTCAACCGTGTTTCGATCCCAGCTACGGGAAGATACTGTCTAGCCACACTGATGAGTTCTGATAGAACGAAACGGATCTGTCTGTAGATGACTATAGATATATATATATACTCACCTACCCCCGTGGGGTTGAGTTCTCTGGCGAAGAGGTAATCGTGTTGCCATTAGCGATTATTGCAAGCCTCTTCGTTTGAATAGAGGTCTCGGCTACCGTTGAACGGATGTATGTAAACAATATTGTGATTCATAACCGCTTAAAATTTACTTCAGAGCTAATATCTCCTCGTGACTGAATGGTTAGAAGCTTGTGTTGACGTTTGAGTCAACCATGTTTCGATCCCAGCTACGGAAAGATACTGTCTAGCCACACTGATGAGTTCTGATAGAACGAAACAGATCTGTCTGTGGATAATTATATATATACATATAGTGGTTAGACAAAATTATGAAAACACCTACAATCTTAGTATCATAATTTTGAAACTTCAATTAAATCATCAAAACTTTGTTTTTTTTTAATTTATTATTAATTAATCTTGTCTTATTTTACTATAATTTTGGATTTTTTTCCCGAAGAATTGCCCTGTCGGCTGGGGCTGTAGAATACACCGACTTCACCTCTACAGAGAGATAAGACCCCCAATGAGCGTCCAGGATATGACACTAAACGATCTGATGGTGAGGCTCCAGTGATGCTGAAGCTTTGGGTACTGCGGAACACGACTTCATTACCATTACTCCTAGGTTCACTCTGGCCCGGGGTGGTAGCACCTGATCTATGGGTTAAATAGACCTAACTGCATACTTGTGAGAAACTGAATTTTTGAATTAGAACTCTTTGACAAAACTGAATGGCTTGAAATAGAAATATTTTAGACAAATAAACTGTGTACTTACATTTAAATTGCGTGCTTATGCTAAACTGAATTGTTTGAAACGGAACAGTTTTTAACATTGAAACTATAATTACACTCAATTGAATTGTTTAATATAGAACTGTTTTGACTTTTAAATGTGTGTAATCAAAATCTGTACTTATACTAAATTGAATTAGCTGAATTAGAACTGTTTGGCTTAACTGAATAGCTTGAAATGAAAACGTTTTTGACACTTAAACTGTGTACTCATGCTAAACAGAATTGTTTGAAGTAGAACTGACTATTTTCATAAAAATGTATTTGGTGTTAAATAACACACAGTGGTTGATATGCCATAAAACCCAACCAAACAACCAACCACCCGAAAAAATTAATCAAAATTCATTAAAATGACAGAACTATCAGACTTTAAAAGTGGTACATGTATGGCAGGCGCAAGTGTAACAAAAACCGTTGAACTATTTAATGTAGCAAGGAGTACTGTCTCGAAAATAATAATAGAAAGAAGAAAAAACCTCTTCACAGAAGCAAAATTCTGGAAGAAAGCGAAAGCTGTCTGATAGTGACCGCCGGACTCTTACGGGGATTGTTAGGAAGGATCACAAGAATACAGCTCCGAAAATAATAGCTAAGCTTAATGATCATATCGAGAACCCATTTTCCTCAAACACTATCAGAAGGGAGCTGTACAAAGCCGGATTTTAATAACATATCCAGAAATACTAGTGCTTGCAGCTATTCATAGTAAAAAAAAGACAATTCATGGATCTCTAAAAAACATTATTTTCGAAAGAACTCAGTCCATGACAGTCTTTTTTTTACCCATTGGGAAGCAATAGACTTTTTACCTTAAAACCTTCACAGTCCAGTCGGCTGGGGCGGTAAAATACACTGACTGCATCTCCCACCACAAGAGTCCAAGATATGATATTAAGAAATTTGGTGGTGAAGCTCCATAAATGCTGAAACTTCGGAGAATGCCATCACTTTTAGGTCCATTCAGACCCGGAGTGGTAACACATAAAAAGGTAGAATCAATGGGTCGAAAAGAACTGTTTGATATTTAAACTATGTACAAACAAGTTACTTATGCTAAATTGAATTTTTAGAAATAGAACTGTTTGATCATTTAATTGTGTGTCGACAACTGATGGATATTTTATTGAATTGTTAGTGATACTTTGGAATATTTTGAAGCATTCAAATTTTTTAACTAAATTGAATGGTTAGAAATAGAACTGTTTGATTATTTAACTGTGTCTTCCCACAAGATTTATTTACAGATCATATATTTGATATATATGTAAAACAGGATTTTTTAAAAATAACAAACAATGATTGATATGTCATAAAACCAAACCAAACCAATGAAACCTTCAGCTGCGACCTATTATTTACATATACTGAATTTGGTAACCTTGCATAAAACTGTTTGGTTTTCTATGGAGGACAGACAAACAAACCCCGTTTAATTATTAATATAGATTCAAAATTGCGCTTGGGTGTCTAAAAACCATTTCCATCATAAATCACATTACCTCTGATACATTACGAGAATCATGAGTCGTATTGAAGTAAGGAAATTTTAATTAAAAGAATCGTAATGTAATAATAAAAGACCCGAAGTGATTGAAGTCATCTAGCGATCTGTTGGTCCGTTGGTGGTGGGTTTAAATATTGTATGAAAAGCACGAGACAATTGAGAAAACAGATTGCCATTCTGATAGGAGCAGAGTGTGATCGATAGATACGATGAGATTGAAAAAGGTTTACATAATCGTGTAAAAAGAAGAAAAAAAATGAAGTCATTGAAAGGAAAAAGGAAAAATCAAAAATGAATATAAATGTTTTTCAGAAAGAAAAAAAAACAGATGAAAGAAAAATGAAATGAATTAAGAATGAAAGAAAGAATAATCGAATAAAGAAAGAAAGAAAGAAAGAAAATGAATTAAAAGAATAAAAGTAAAAGGAATAAATGAATAAAAAACCCATAAACATGAAAGAAAGAAAGAAAGAAAGAGTAATCGAATAAAGAAAGAAAGAAAGAAAGATAGAATAAAAATGAATAAAAGATAAAAGAATGCATGAATAAAAAGCTCATAAAAATAAATAATTTGAGATAACAATAAAGAAAATAAAAAAGAATAGAACATCCAATGAAAACAGCGGAAGAAGAATAAAACTAAACAGAAAGAAAACCCAAGTTTACAAATTCATAGGGAAAGAAAGAAATTGAATGTGAAGAAATAATCAATTGGGAAAGAAAGAAAGAAAGAAAGAACGTTCTGACAAAGAAGGAAAGAAAGAAAAAAAGAAAGAAAGAAAGAAAGAAAGAGAATAAATGAGAGTAAGACTAAAATATGGGCCTAAGAGTCAAAAAGAAAGAAAAATGATCGCAAAAGAACAAAAAAAAAAGAAAGAAAGAAGAAAATTAGTCGCGAAAGGAAGAAAGAAAATAGAAGAGAGGAAGATTAAGATATGGGCCTGAGAGTCAAAAAGAAAGAAAATTAGTCGCAAAGAAAGAAAGAAAGAGAGAAACTGGTCACAAAAGAAAGAAAGAAAGAACATAATAGAGAGAAAGACTAAAATATGGGCCTGTGAGTCAAAAAGAAAAAAAATTGGTCGCAAAAGAAAGAAAGAAAGAAAGAAAGATAATAAAAAACTGCAAGATTAGAATATGGGCCAGAGAGTCAAAAAGAAATAAAATTGGTTGCAAAATAAATATAAAAATAAATAAACAAATAAATCAAGAAAGAAAGAAAGAAAGAAAGAAAGCAATCTATCTTAGAAACCGTTGAAGAGAATGAAAAAATAAAACAAAAGAATAGAGAATGCATAAAAAAAAATGCATCAAAATGACTGAAATATAGGAATTGGAAAACTGGGGTGAAAAGCAACGAAAAATAAATTTTTAAAAAAAGAAAGAAAAGTGAGTGAAATAAAAAAGAAGAAAAAAATTCTAAAAATGAAACAGAAAACCCCATGATGAAAAATAGAAAAAAACGAGAAAAAAACAGAAAATGATGAAACAGAAAATGATGAATAAAGAGAGAATGACTGATTGTTTAATGAGAAGAGAAAAAAAAAGAAAGATCGAAAAAGGGGTATAAAAATCAGAACAACAACAACAAAAAAATCGAAGATTGTGAAGAGGGAAAAAGAAAAACAAGCATAACACATGAATGCATTTTTTTAGATATATGACAATAAAGGAAAAAAAATACGACTGCGAACGACAAGAAAACTAACGAAAAAAAAAAATTAAAAAAACAAAACAAAAAGAGAATGAATGAATAATGCTTAATTTTGGTTTTATGGCATATCAACCGTTATAGGTTATTTAATGTCACATTTTTTACGCATATATATCAAATATGTATGATTTGGTTTGGTTTGGTTTGGTTTTATGGCATATGAACCGTTATAGGTAATTTAATATCAAATCCGATTCATACACATATATTAAATATATAAACACATTTTTAAATGAGCCTAAAGTCATTCATTGCACATTGTTAAATGGGTTCAAGTATTTCAATCTAACACGAATAATATAATTAATTATTTGTTTGCACATAGTTAATTGGATGTACATATAATTTGTAAGTGAATACTTTGTCGTAATTTTCATTTTTAAATGAGTTAGAAGAAATTTGTTTGCACTTTGGTATTGCTATTGTTTAAACACCTTTGAATAGTTTCAAATATTGCTATCTGTGACACTATGTTGGGCATTCGTTGTATTGATGTGTGTGGGTGCCAGTCAGAAAATTCCTTTCTCTGCTTTGGCGCGAAACCAACCCAAAGGGCCTGCGCTCGAGATCTCCCACGGGACCGGAAGGATGAGAGAAGAGAAGAGAAGACATTCAGCATAAGGGAGAAGAAGAGAATAGTAGTCTTGAGAAAGCAGTCCAGAGAAAGGCACAGTCAGTAGAAGGAGGCAGCGAGAATATGGAAGTAGACATCAGAAGTCAGAAAGACGACTGCTGAGACCTGATGATCCACAGAGGCCGGGTTAACCAACGCGAGAAGATGTCAGCATTGCTAGTGGCTTTGTGAGAATTTTCGCTGGAGTACACGCTCGCGTTAGCTCACAGAATACACAAAAAGTGTCACATTGATTTCCCCTCTTCTTGCGCTTGGAGCTAACCCAAGCCCGTGTTTGTTTGTTTGTTCTTTTCTTCCACCCTCTCGGTCGTGTTTTGAGTATCTGTAAAGAAATGTGTAATACCCCAGGTGGGACATGAGAGAAACCACTAGACGATCTGAGTGGTTTAAGGAAGCTGAGATAGTGGGCGTTAGCCGGCGAGGGGTATTGGCACATATCTAGCTCTAATAATTTTATTCAATATTAATTATTATTTTTTACTGACAGTGAAGTGGTTACAAGGATTGCCACCCAAAGATAATTCTATATTCATTTGCGCACAGTCAAATAGTGTGAAGCATTGCTATGTAATGCCAATAATTAAACTTAGGCACACCGTTAGAGATTTCAAGTATTGCTATTTGACCCACGTAATTCTGCTCAACATTACTCATTTTTTGCTCACAGATAAGAGATCCCAAGTATTGCTGTATGCCAATTGCTGTATTCAATTAAACATCAGTTATACATAGTTAAATGATCAAACAGTTCTATTTCCAACAATTCAATCTAGCTTAAGTTAAGAAAGTTATATGGTCCCAAGTATTGCAATATATTACTAACGATTCAAATAAGTAAGTAAAGATGGCGACCGTAGTCGAGGGCGACCAGAAGGCTCCTTTTTCAATAGCTACTGCACCGAGGTGTAGGGGAAGGCGTTACTCCTTTCCATAGATTGCTCCATTTTACCCATAATACGTACCTTATATTGCTGAGTGTTAAGCAAGGAGGTATCAAGTATCATTTTTAAAGTTTTTGGTATGACGCAACCTGGGATTGAACACGGGAGCGCCCTCCCCAACACCTTGGTGTGGAGCCTTCGAATCACCGTCGACTAAGGTCGCCAACTTTACTTAACGATTCAAATTAACATCAGTTATTTATTTATATGATCAAATAGTTTTATTTCTAACAATTCAATTTTGCAGAAGTCATTTGTTTGTACACAGTTTAAATGTCAAACAGATCGATTTGACCCATAAATAGGAACCTACCAAGTGGTACCACTCCAGTTTTGAGTGGACATGGGAGTAATGACAAAGAATTGGGTTCTTGAAATTCACCAGAGCTCCAAGACTGGAGCCTCACAATCAAATTGTTTAGTGTTGTATACTGGACACACGTTGGGTGAGTCTTATCCTTCTGCATTCTACAACCTTAGTAGACTGTGCTGGAATGAATGAATAAATACCAAGATCGATATATGTGATTATAATAAATCGAGAAATAAAAACCAAAAAAGGAAGGAAAAATCAAACAATATGTTGATACAAAGGATTATCTATTTGATGGCAGATCAACATTCGTGAGTAATTTAATGCCAAAGATATCTTAAGAAATCAAGAAGAGTTTGTAGATTAAAACATGTCTTAAAAGAACTGAAATATTTTAAATTAAATGGGAGACTTGGAATTATGCTTATGGCAAAGAATGAAAGAAAAAAAAAACCCGGCAAAATGGACGATAACAGAAAAGAAAGAAGGAAGTATGAATAGAAAATTTAAAGAAAAAGCGAGACCTTTATAGTCGAAGAATGAAAGTGAAACTGAGAAGTCGAAGAATGAAAGTGAAGCTGAGAAGTCGAAGAATGAAAGTGAAACTGAAAAGTCGAAGAATGAAGGTGAAACTGAGAAGTCGAAAAATAAAAGAAGAAAAAAGCACACAATAGAATCGAAGCCTTTAAAAGAGAACGGCAAAGTGAAAAATAAAAGAAAAAAAGAGAAAAATCAAAGGACGAGAAGATAAGGCGAGATCGACAGAGAGGAAGAATGAAAGAGAAAACAAACAATTGATAACTAAATAAAAACAAATGACAGCCGATTCAAACAATGAGAGCCTGAAAAAGGAAAAAAAAAAAAAAACAACGAAGGAAAAATGAGAGATACAGATAGGAGAATTACAAATAAGAAAGAAAGAGAACGACAGAGTCAAAGAATGAAAGAGAAAACAAACAACTGATGACTAAATAAAAAAGGAGAAAAAACGGCAGATTTGAAAAATGAAAGAGAATTACAAATCACAAAAGAGATTGAGAGAAAATGAACAATGTGAGGGAAAGGAACAGAAAATAGAGAAAGACAAAGTGAAAAATAACGGAAGAGAAAAAGAAAAATCAATGAATGAAAACAAAAAAAAAAAAAAGAACAATAGAGTCGAAAAATGAAAAAGGAGCAAAAATCGAAGACTGAACGAAGATAAGAATGAAAGATTTTAAAAACGGAAGATAGAGAACGACAACGTGAAAATTAACAGAAAGAAAAAGATCAAAAAATGAAAAATATAAAGATAAAACGAAAGAGTCGCAGAATGAAAGAGAATACGAAAAATCAAAGACTGAGAGAAGATAAGAACGAGAGATTTTTAAAATGAAAGATAGAGAACAACAATCTGAAAAATAACAGACTGGAAAAGATCCAAGAACGAAAAAATACAGATAGAACGAAAGAGTCGAAGAATGAAAGAGAATACGAAAAATCAAAGACTGAAAGAAGCGAGAGAAAGACAGAACGTCAAAATGTAAGGTAGAAAGGTAAATTGAAGAATAACAGAAAAGAAAAGAGTTAATAAAAACAGGACATTGAGAAGAAAAAGTAAGAACGATAACGTTAAAGACAAATAGAGAAAATACTACAAAATAGGTTTGGTTAGGTTACTTAATGACATATCAACGTTATTGGGTTATTTAATGAAATATCAACCTTATTAGGTTATTTAATGACAAATCCATCCTTCTAGGACAGTAGTGATACTATTTAATCCTTATATGGGAGAATAAGGGTGTTCATATGTTTCCCAATGGGCATTAATTCAAAAGGGAACGTAATAGCGTGATGGGAGTTCGAACTCGCTCACTACGATTCCTCAGTTTAGCGCTTTAACCATTACACTACGAGGATACCGCACTCCGAACAGGAAAGATTGAGAGAGTTATAGATTGGAGAATGGAAAATAAAAGAAAAAGAATGAAAGAGAGGAAGAATAGAAGAAAAACCGAATAATCAAAAACTAAAAGAAAATACGACACATTCGACAAAATGAAAGAGAAAGTAAAAAATAAAAAATAAAAGGAGACGAGAAAGAGAGAAATCGAAGAACGAAAAGCCAGAGACAACGATTGAAACGAAGAATGAAATGAAAATTATATAGAAGACTAAAGATAAACCAATTTTAAAAAAAGAGAAAGAAAAGAAAAAGAGAATCGGTGATTGAAAGAAGAGAAAGGACAAAGATAACTTTATGAAATAACACAAAATCGAAAGACATGGTGGCAAGAAAAACATTAAATCGATTAAACTTTTGCATCACTTCTACCGCCGCCGCTACCTTCGTCATCATCGTTTTTCTCTTCCCTCTTTGTTCCTGATGCAACTGAGTCATCAGCAGTCAAAAGGCAACCCGTACATTTTCCCGCGGCTTTACAGCGTTCAGCCATTTTAAAACGCGTGTGTTCTGACATTTTCCTACGCTTATTGAAATAATTACATGCCTGTCAGGAAAATACGAAATATTAAAAACATATACCAAGCAAAATGTTAAAGTCAAATCAGTAGATTCACTTTGTTATAATAGTCAAATAGTGATACGCATTTTTTTTTTGTTTTGTTTTCTCTCATTTTCTATTTTCGTTCGCAGTGCCTGGATTAAGGTATCACTTTCACTGTAATTAAAATATATTTGCACCATTAAAATCTGAGGGAATTGCTTCCATAATACAGTGATTGCGCCCATCAATCTGGCTCGAGTGTTGGTTGGTTGGTTGGTTGGTTGGTTGTTTTTATGGCATATTAACCCTTGTGGGTTAATTAATGCCAAATCCTGTTTACATACACACACACACACACTTGCACACATATATATACATTTGTTTGCACACAGTTAAATGGTTCCAAGTATTGCTATACAACACTAATAATTCTATTTAATATTAATCATTCTTTTACATACTGTTTAAAGTTGGTGACCTGAGTTGAGGGTGACCCGAAGGCTTCCTTTTCAATAGCTACTACACCTAGGTGTAGGAGATGGGCGCTACTCCTTTCCCTGGATTGCTCCACTTTACCCTTGAAACGTACCTTATAATGTTGAGTGTTAAGCAAGGACGCATCAAGTACCATTTTTTGGTCTTTGGTATGACTCGACCTGGGAGTAGACCCCTATCTCCCGGACCATTAGCGAACACATTTAAAACTTAATACTTATGATTCGAAACGGTTTCAAGTATTGCTTAGTAACATTTATAATCCTATTTGCACACGATTAAATGGTTTCCAGCATTGCTATTTATTGCTTGCACAGAGTAAATGTTTTCAAGTATTTCAAATCAACATTAATAATTCTAATTATTGTCCAGTTGGATGGGGCTGTAGAATACACAAACTGCTTCTCTGTAGAGAGGTAAGACCCCAACCCACCAAACGAGTGTCCTTGATATCACACTTAACAATCTGACGGTGAGGCTCCCGTAATGCTGAAGGTTTGGGGAATGCTAAGTACCCCTTTATTGCCATCGCTCCCAGGTCCACTTTGGCTAAGAGTGGTAGCACCTGATGGATCAAGTAGAACTGAACTGTGTACTTTTGCTGAATTGGATTGCTTGAAATAGTAATGTCTTGACATTTAACTGTTTGTAAACCAAAACTATACGCATACTAAACTGAAATATTTGAAATTTAATCAGGTATTAAATGACCCGAAAAGGGTGGATGTGCCGTAAAACAACACAACCAACCAACTAATTCTAATTGATATAAAAAAATCCCCGGTAAAAGATTGAACGGTTCTATTTTATCCCTAGATAGGACACGAACAAGTACTACCATTCCTGGGGGTGTCCTCGTGGTGTAATGGTTAAAGCGATGGACTGCGGAATCGTAGTACGCGAGTTCGTACTCCAGTTGCGCTATTACGTTCACTTTCAGACAAATACCATTGTGAAAGGTATGAACCCCCTTATCCTTCCAGCTATGGGTTAAATAGTACCACTTCTGTTCTTCTAGGAGAATGGCTTGGCATTAAATAACCTAAAAAGAGTTGATATGCCACTAAACAAAGAAACCAAACTACCATTCCAGTTCATAGTGGACCTTAGAATAATGGTAATGAAGAGGTTCTCCACATTCCTCAAAATCCAAGAGCTTTACCATCAAATGCAGTTAAATATCCTACCTTGGTCACAGCTAGGTTTTAAAGATTGAGAAAACAAGCAGAGAAAAGACAGGTACCATAAAATTTAACTTATTTCTTTGTATTCGATTTATTCTTAAAAAACGAATGACAATCCAATCGACTAAGCCAGTAGAATAAGTTGACTCCATCTCTGCAGAGACGAATGACCCGGATATAACATTAAACTGTATCTAATGGTGAGACTCCGATCCTGAAGCTTGAGTAATGAGGAATGTTCTACCATTGCTATTACTCGCATGTTCAATCTGACTCTGAGTGGTAGCACCTTAAAGGGTCCCATCTGTGGGTCAGATAGAACTGTTTGACTATTTAACTATGTGCAAACAAATGATTGATGCTTAATTGAATTGTCAGTGCTACATAGCAATATTTGGTGTAAGAGTTACGTGATAAAACTCGAAACCATTAACTGTGCAAACTATTAATGTAAAAAAAAATTATTTGTGTTTGATAGAAATACTTGAAATAATTTAACTGTGTGCTAACAAATGAGCTCTGACTCGTTTAATATGTTATCAATAAACTATGTGTTCACAAATTATATATATATATATATATATATATATATATATATATATATATATATATGTAAGCAGTACTAGGCATTATATAACCTACAAAGGTTGATATGGCATAAAAAATCCGACCAACCAACCAAGCTAAAACAACCAAAAATATTATTAAAAAATACATAATAACATGCGTCTACGCATTTTATTAGTATCTGTCACCTGGATGTCGAAAGTTCCGGAGGTTTCTTCAAACCTGGGGCTGTGTCTGAACTATTGTATGACTGCACTAATTAAACTGTAAGGAAACGCTTGGTGTGGAAAGCTGTATGAGAACTACATAGGGAAGCTACGTACTGTTTTTAACAAATTCTATTAACAGCACCCTTCAGACAGAAATTACACGTTCACTTACCTCCCATCTTACAAACCATCCAAGTTAGAGGTCAAGACATTCTGGGCATTACAGGAGAATATGGAAGAATTCATAACTGAGGACACAGTGACCCGAGTTCAAACCGACCCTGAAAATCCTGTTTGCATTTCATATAGCGATGATATCCATCCAATCATTCTTCATCCAGCGAAGGGTAAAATGTTGTAGATAAGAGCTCTTTAACCTATGGCAACCAGTCTAGGAGAAAGAAAACTGTTATTTCAAAACCGTTAAACTTCTTTTAAAAGTAACCATTTGTCATATACTACACTCGCAGAGAGATTGTATATATATAAAAGTATTAATTTTATTGCGGACTTTTGTCCTCATCTTTGTAGATTAAAAAGCCTCATCTCAAAAAGGATTCCCAATAAAGACAATTACAAATTCGGTACGGACCCGACGATGGAAGACCAGATAAGGAGAACAAATAGTTGGATTTATAAAACTAAAAAATCCAACCTTGATCGCCCTTCGGAGCCCGTGGTGCAGCGCATAGCGGCGTTGAGTCTCTACGGTTCTAGGTGAGCATTGTCAGAAGATATCGGTTTCAATTCCTACCCATGCCGGCCAGAGGATTACTTGGTCAAAAACGTGGTGCGATAGACAACTATGGAAGTTAGTAATCCCTGGGGATACGGTTACAAGACTCATCATTTCTATCCGAGGTCGCCTGAAGACGGTCAGAGGTGAAATTTGGCTGAAACGTAGTGACAAAAAAAAAAAAAAAAAAACTACCAAGATGAGGATAAAAGTCCGCAATAAAATTAATACTCAGATTAAGAAGT
This sequence comes from Sepioteuthis lessoniana, assembly GCA_963585895.1. Taxonomy (NCBI): domain Eukaryota; kingdom Metazoa; phylum Mollusca; class Cephalopoda; order Myopsida; family Loliginidae; genus Sepioteuthis; species Sepioteuthis lessoniana. The sequence goes on from OY757936.1 coordinate 17,142,574, forward strand.
TTCATCTCAAAAAAGGATTCCAAATAAAGAATATATATATATTTATATGTACATATATATTGTCGTCGACATACTGTTTCTCTCTATTAGAACTCATCAGTGTGACTAGTTAAGCTGTTCGTTTATCTTTTTGATAAACAAAGAGGTATATATGATAAACTGAATTGTCTCAAGTGGAACTGTTTTGACATTTAACCGCGTTTAAACAAAACAAAAAACTATGCTTATACTAAACTGAATTGTTTGAAACTTTTATCAAAATGTCTTAATTCGGCGTTAAATGACCCGAAAAGGGTTGATAAGCCGTTAAACAACCAACGAACCAATCAACCAAATAGCGATATGCACACACACACCCAAAGCTCAAAAAAAGTCACAGACTTCCCTTGCTCATAGTTTTGCTGTCTCAAGTTCGTTGTGGACGTTTTTCCCCTTCCTCCCTCTGTTTTTCATTTGTTCACCTTGTGAATACCTACTCATTGGGGCGTAAGATTTTACAACTAATAACCTCACTAGACGATCACCCCAACCCAGGTCTGTGAGGTATTTCCATAATTAGTTATATGAGAATACATAAAATCATTTAGTCGAGTGCAAGCATCTATCTATCTATCTATTTATCTATCACAAAAAGATAGGTGTTCTTTTAACATTTAGATACTTTTAATATGCATCGACTGATGGATAGATTAATGTGATATGGAATTTTGGAGGGGATACATTTTTGAATTCTTATTAAATCACACGAATTTGAAACACAACACTACCAATGAAACTAGTCTTTTATAAAACTGTTTCATCTTTTTCGTCTTATTTAATAACTTGTCCTAATGAAGGTCTCAAAACTGAAACGTTTAACATATAATCATGAAATACCCTCATTAATTCTTTTCATTAATTTTTGCTCTCTACCTAGTATAGGTTTCGACTTTTTCGGGGCCTCCTTTTTAAATGGCCTTGAGCCATACTTTTAAAAGGTGGGATAACAAATAAATTCTACGTTCAATGTTGGCAAATATTTCTACAAGTAAAACCTTGCGTTTTTTCATCTCTTTATATTTTTATACTGCCGGATTCATAATCAGTTTTTCATATATATATATATATATATATATATATATATATATATATATATATATATATATATATATACTTATCTATAAAGACGGAAAGAAAAAATTGTTTCTTGGTATCAATATAAATCTATTTCAGGTTTTATAAGTTTTTTTTTAAATGAAAAACTTCATCAGATGAGCAAATCAAAGTTTTTTATTTAGATGTTTCCATATTGCCTATTTTCATATATTTTTTTCTTTTTTCTTTATATAAAAATATTGTTTAGGTCGGCACATTGAGTGTTGATGTAGCGTTAATCCCAAATTAATTATACATCTATATCCGTTAGTATTGAGTACTCATATTGGATACTCCTACCCAAAGGATTTCCTCCTTGGATCATATAAGAATATATATATATATATATATATATATATATATATATATATATATATATATATATATATATAAGTATCGTTAAATAAGTTTCCAGACTTTTTTCGTATCGGCACTTTTATTGAGAGTACACACATGAAACTCTAGTCCCCTTAGAAGTAATCTCCTCCGACTACAATGCACTTGTATCGTTCCAATAACTTCTGGAAGGCTCCATGGAAATCCTCTCGTGTGAGCGTGTCAAGCACCTTAGTCACAGCCTCTTTCATCTCCTCAATTGTCTCATAACGACAGCCTCTGAGCTCAGGGAATAACCAAAAGTCTCAGAGACCAAGGTCTGGACTATAGGGAGGGTGATGCCCATCTTGGTCAAATAGTCAGTGACAAGGAGGGAGTAGTGGACTGGTGTATTGTCTTGGTAGAAATGCCACTGACTCGATTTGAAGAGTGCTGACCTCTTCTCTAGGAATCTCTTTCTGATCTCCCTTAAAACCTCAACATAGAAACCCTAACCCTTTGGCCAATCATCTCTATGTATTGACTTTCTTACTTCTCCCACACCTCTCATTATCCCTCACAGATCTCCCTGCCTTCCTTGAATCTCTTATGCCACACAAAAACTGATGCTTGATTCATGCAAGATGGTCGAAAAGCAGTCTGAAGCATTCCACACGTTTCTGTGGCATTTTTCCAAGTTTAAAACAGAACTTTATTGCATATTGTTCTTTCTCACGTCCAGATTACATTTTTGAAATTCACCAGCTGTGACAATCAGGTTTTAGTAGGGTGTATTCAAATTGCTGCTGTAGCTGTTCATTTGAACCTGAAATCCTAAAAATTGGTCAGTCATCTCATGAGATGTATGTCAATAACATACTGAATTTTCAAGAGTCTTCAACAATTTTAAAGACCAGTATAAAAAAGTCGGAAAACTTATTGAATGCACCACGTATATATATATATATATATATATATATATATGTGTGTGTGTGTGTGTGTGTGTGTGTGTGTGTGTGTATGTGCTTGGTCCGTTCCAAAAATTCAAAGGCTAATCCCGAAAGGGCCATAGCTGAACACAACTAATTCTTATAAAACTTGATACATTAATACGAATCTTTCAAGTTTTAAAAGGAGCGTTAGTTTGTTGCCACAACAAAAATCTTCATCTCTGGCTCTTTTTTTTTTCTGGGTTAGGCTATGAATTTTTTGAATGACCTTGGTGAATATATTGAACGACTGATTTTCTTTGAGTAGGTTTAACCTCTCACCGAAGTTAACAATTTTTTCTTTGTTCAGCGGTTCATCTTAACTGGACGAATCAAAGCGCTCAAAATCCAAAAATTAAAACTATTGATACATTTGTAGTGTGTATTCACATTTTTTTTTTGCTCTAATCACTTTTTTTATTTTCATTTTCTTTTTTATTCATTTATTTGTTTATTCATTAGTCTCCTGGTTTGCTATTCGACATCAGTGTCATTAACTAAAAGCTGACGTTTCAATCAATCTCGTTAGCAGTAGACTTCATCATCTCTACAGCCGCTTACGTCATTAGAAAAAGTGATCGATATAATTATTGCATGAGGAGAATCTGTCTGCTTGTTAGATTGACTGACTAAAACGTAAGTGGAAACAAAGAGTCAGCTTTGGCCACAGAGGGCAGCTAATTAAAGAGGGACATATTGGAATGTTGATAAAATCAGAATCAGGTTGTTCGTCGCTCCGTCTTAAGGAATCCAACTCTGTACCCTGTCAAATTTTGTGGTTTTTATAATATGTTAAGTTTCGTTTCGTTGTTTAAGGCGCGTCAACTTTTGTAGGTTATTTTAATAACTCTCTGAGTCCTATACACTGTTCAAATAAATATGGTTAACAATTAACCGTGTACTAATACCCAATCTGTCCTACTACACACCTATAACTGGGGGAGAATTTTTTTTCCCCAAGGGTATTAACACTATTTGAAATGCAAACAGATTCATCCGGGATTTGAACTCGGGTCACCGTGTCCATAAATCGGTTATATATAGAGGAGGGGACAACTCCTTTTTTCTGGATTGCTCTAATTACCCTTGATCCATACCTTATAATGCTGGGTATTCAGCAAAGAGGCATTTAGTACCATTTTTGTGGGTTTTTTTTTTTTTTGTATGATTCGACCAGGGATTGAGCCCCAGTCTCCAGGACCATCGGTACACACTCTACCTATCATAAAAACAACAAAAAAAACTCCTCTTTTTTCTTAAATAACAACTCGTCTCCATTAATAAAATTGCCCTGACTATATTCTTTTTGTCATTTCTCTCTGGTATCGTTTTTAGCTTGTTCTATCGTTTCCAGGAAATTCTTTACAATTAATTGTAATCTAACGTTTTCCGCTTCAAACTATGATTCATCAAAATTCGATAAATCTTCAAAATTCCAAACCCTGTGAGTATGACATCGTCATACGAAGAAAACAAAAAATAGAGCTCTTGTTTGGTTTGGTCTTTTCTTTATTATTTCTACCTTCATGGGTTATGTAACGCGAAAAGCCCCACTGGTAGAACAGGAATGCTACTATTTAACCCATAAGATAAGGGGGTTCATACATTTTCCAAAGGAATTCGTCCTTCCTCTCTTTCTTTCTTTCTTTCTTTCTTTTCTTTTTCTTTCTTTTTTCTTTAATGGCATATCAACCTTCATGGGTTATCAAATGCCAAAATCCATACTTGTAGAAGAATTGCAGTATTGGTAGTTAACACATTGCCGGAAAGAAAAAAGGGTTCATACCTTTACCAAGGGTATTTGCACTTTGTCTTTTTGTTTCTTTCTTTAATGACATATTACCCTTCGTGGGTTATTAAATGCCAAAAACCAGACTTGTAGAAGAACAGCAATGGCACTATTTAACCTATAGCCGGAAAAAAAATAAGGGGATTCATTCATTTCCCAAGGAATTTGTCTTTCCTCTCTTTCTTTATCTATTTCTTTCTTCAATGGCATATCACCCTTCGCAGGTTATTAAATGCCAAAAATCATACTTGTAGAAGAACAGCGATGATACTATTTAACCTATAGCCGAGAAAATAATAATCAGGACCGGATTTCGAACTCCCTGACTTCAAGGTCACAGTCCAACACGTTAGCCTCTACAATCCGAGAGTCCCCGGCACTTGTTTGTTAATCAATTCCTGGTTATTACTTATCATATTTATCGAAAATATGCTGACCAGCAAACAAAATAAATCCTATATTTGATCAATCAGTTTTAAACATTTTTAAAACAGTCTTTCCTTTTTTTCTGGGTCATTATTTCTACAAAAGCGTTGGTTGAATGCATTTTATCGCATATCTAAACTTGTAGGTTTATTAATGCCAAGTCCTGCTTGTGTATATATATATATATATATATATATATATATATATATATATATATATATATCATGTCGTGCCGCCCACACGGATATCCCTGACCCTCTCTCGCCACTTTTCCCTATCGTTCATCGCCTGCGGCAGGTCTTCTGGACTACATCCCGTATCTTCACATAGCTGCTGTATGTATGTTCGAGCTGATCGTCCTGCTTTTGCTCGGCCATAAGTGGGGGTCCATAGGAGTACATCACTTATCAGCTCGTCTCTGCTCCTCCAGCAGTGTCCTGCGTGCCTGTTTCGTTAACTTGGATAATTTTCGTGATGGGAGGCAGGTGGCTGTATAGTTGGTGCTTTGTGGGGTGTTGCTGCCAGGACTTGTTTAATATTGCTCGCAACTTCCTTGTGTAGTTGCCGTCTAGCTTCTTTTTTTTCCAAACGTATAGTTTATAGATAACATTTTTAAACAAGCTAGAGATCATTTTTTGCCACGCTGTAAAATGGTTTCAAGTATATCTATCACACACTAATAACTCTATTCAACATTAGTCATTTATTCGTTCAGTTAAATGGTTTCAAGTATTGCTATTTTACATTAACAATTCTATTTGCAAACCATCAAATGGTTTGAAATATTGCGATGAAACACTAATAGCTCAGTCCAATATTAATTATTTGTTTGCATATAGTTAAATGGTTACAAGTAATGTAAATAATCTATAAGTTCTATTCAAGTCATAACAAGGTTCTAACATGTTCTACCATTCTGGATCACAGTTGATCTGGGAGTAATGGGAATGGGGATGTACTCCATATTCCTAAAAGCTCCAGAATTGGAGCCTCACCTTCAGATAAAGTTCAGCATTATGTTCAAGACACAAGTTGATGGGTGTCTTCACCTTCTGTCCAGATGCAGTTTGTGTATTCTACTACCCCTGTCAAGTGGACAAGAGAGAGAGAGAGAGAGAGATACAGAGAGAGAGAGAGAGAGAAAGAGAGAGAGAAACTATTTGTGACAATAATAAAGGATAAGCTAAAGGGTTACTCTTGGCATCCGCCTTATTACCAAAGCCACAAGAGCTACCAATAATCCGTTCCTTAAAAAGACGCACGTGTTCGTTGGAAAAGAAAACGGTGAACACAAGTTTAATTTTTGAACGAGGCTCTTGCTAAGTCACTTAGCGATAATACCCTCGTTGAAGGTACGAATCCAGCTATTGCTCTTCTATATGAATAAATAGCGTATTACACTCATTTCTTTGATCTTTGAATGGCAACCAGTTAGGAGAAGGAAACATCTGAATCTAAACTGCACTTTTAAAAGTGACCTTTTGCCGTATCTTGCTGATGCAAGGGGGCTATGTTAATACATATATAACCATTTTTTAAAACTTCCGACTCGCCGCTTGCCCAGTTATCTGTGGTTGCAGAATAAACCAACTGCTTCTCGGCAGGGAGGTAACAGCCCTCCCCTCAACACTAAACAATCTGGTGGTGAGGTTCCAGTAATGCTGGAGCTTTGGGGAATGCGGATTACTCCTTCATCGCCATTGCTCCCAGATCCACTCTTATCCGGAGTGATAGCGCCTTATAGGGTCTTATCTATGGGTCAAATAGAACTAAAACGTGTACTAAACTGAATAGCTTGAAATAGGACCGTTTTGACATTTAAATTGCGTACTTATGCTAAACTGAATTGCTTGAAATAGAACTGCTTTGACGTTTGAACTGCGTACTTATGTTAAACTGAATTGTTTGATATGAAAATGTTTTTGTATGCTAAACTGAATTGTTTGAAATAGAACAGTTTTTGACACTAAAACTGTACTTACGGTAAACTGAATTGTTGGAAATTGAACTGTTTGACATTTAACTGTGGGTTAACAAAAACTGTACTTATACTAGACTGAATTGTTTGAATTAGAACTGTTTATTAGTATAAAAACGGATTTGGCATTACATGAACTATAAAGGTTGATATGCCATAAAACCCAAACGACAATAGTAATATTCATAACTTGTTCCCTATATAATTTATGAGGGTCGGCTGAAAAAGTTCAGTGGCTGACCTACACTTTCCTATGAAATATTACCAAATGAGGTTTATTTTTCGACATAATTACCCTCATGGTCCACATACTTCTTCCATCGATGTTGCTGTGCTTGGATCCCTTTGGTAAAAACTAATTAATTGCAGATATAATGTCATCATATGAACTTTTCAGCTAAATGAAGTATTGTTAACCATTAAAATAATTAATGATAAAGTTTTAGCGAAAAAGTAAGATAAACTATTGAATAAGTTCCAGGTTCGTTTTCCGAAGTTATATTTGTCCATGAGAGTAGAGTGTTTACCAATGGCTCGGGAGACCGAGGTTCAATCCCTGGTCGAGTCATATCAAAGACTCAAAAAATGGTACTTGATACCTCTTTGCTTAACCGTCAACATTATAATGTATGGATCAACGGGAAAGTGGAGCAATCTAGGGAGAGGAATAGCGCCCTCCCCTACACCTCGGAGTAGTAGCTATTGAAAAAAAAAAGAATTTAGGCCGCCCTTGACTACGGTTGACAACTTAATTATATTTTATGTTTTGATAGATAGAGAGATAGATAGATATGAATCAGTTTGGTCATATCTATCGACCAATCTATTTGCTTATAAGATAGATAGATAGATAGATAGATAGATAGATAGATAGATAAAAAGGAACAGGTAGAAATAGATAGGTACAGACTGAGATAGATAGATTAATAGATAGATAGATAGATAGATAAAAAGGAACAGGTAGAAATAGATAGGTACAGACTGAGATAGATAGATAGATAGATAGATAGATAGATAGATAAAAAGGAACAGGTAGAAATAGATAGGTACAGACTGAGATAGATAGATAGATAGATAGATAGATAGATAAAAAGGAACAGGTAGAAATAGATAGGTACAGACTGAGATAGATAGATAGATAGATAGATAGATAGATAGATAAAAAGGAACAGGTAGAAATAGATAGGTACAGACTGAGATAGATAGATAGATAGATAGATAGATAGATAAAAAGGAACAGGTAGAAATAGATAGGTACAGACTGAGATAGATAGATAGATAGATAGATAGATAGATAGATAGATAGATAGATAGATAGAAAAGAACAGGTAGAAATAGATAGGTACAGACTGAGATAGATAGATAGATAGATAGATTGATAGATAGATAGATAGATAAAAAGGAACAGGTAGAAATAGATAGGTACAGACTGAGATAGATAGATAGATAGATAGATAGATAGATAGATAGAAAGGAACAGATAGAAATAGATAGGTACAGACTGAGATAGATAGATAGATAGATAGATAGATAGATAGATAAAAAGGAACAGGTAGAAATAGATAGGTACAGACTGAGATAGATAGATAGATAGATAGATAGATAGATAGATAGAAAGGAACAGGTAGAAATAGATAGGTACAGACTGAGATAGATAGATAGATAGATAGATAGATAGATAGATAGATAGATAAATAGATAAAAAGGAACAGGTAGAAATAGATAGGTACAGACTGAGATAGATAGATAGATAGATAGATAGATAGATAGATAAATAAATAAAAAGGAACAGGTAGAAATAGATAGGTACAGACTGAGATAGATAGATAGATAGATAGATAGATAGAAAGGAACAGGTAGAAATAGATAGGTACAGACTGAGATAGATAGATAGATAGATAGATAGATAGAAAGGAACAGGTAGAAATAGATAGGTACAGACTGAGATAGATAGATAGATAGATAGATAGATAGATAGATAAAAAGGAACAGGTAGAAATAGATAGGTACAGACTGAGATAGATAGATAGATAGATAGATAGATAGATAGATAGATAGATAGATAGATAGATAGATAAAAAGGAACAGGTAGAAATAGATAGGTACAGACTGAGATAGATAGATAGATAGATAGATAGAAAGGAACAGGTAGAAATAGATAGGTACAGACTGAGATAGATAGATAGATACATAGATAGATAGATAGATAGATAGATAGATAGATAAAAAGGAACAGGTAGAAATAGATAGGTACAGACTGAGATAGATAGATAGATAGATAGATAGATAGATAGATAGATAGATAAAAAGGAACAGGTAGAAATAGATAGGTACAGACTGAGATAGATAGATAGATAGATAGATAGAAAGGAACAGATAGAAATAGATAGGTACAGACTGAGATAGATAGATAGATAGATAGATAGATAGATAGATAGATAGATAGATAGAAAGGAACAGATAGAAATAGATAGGTACAGACTGAGATAGATAGATAGATAGATAGATAGATAGATAGATAGATAAATAAATAAAAAGGAACAGGTAGAAATAGATAGGTACAGACTGAGATAGATAGATAGATAGATAGATAGATAGATAGATAGATAGATAGATAGATAGATAGAAAGGAACAGGTAGAAATAGATAGGTACAGACTGAGATAGATAGATATATAGATAGATAGATAGATAGATAGATAGATAGAAAGGAACAGGTAGAAATAGATAGGTACAGACTGAGATAGATAGATAGATAGATAGATAGATAGATAGATAGATAGATAAAAAGGAACAGGTAGAAATAGATAGGTACAGACTGAGATAGATAGATAGATAGATAGGTACTGATGGAGAGATATAGCTAAACAGAAGACGGATAGACATGCACAGATGTAAATAGATAGACTGATAGATCAATTTATATGAAGCAGTCATATTGCTTAAGCTTTATTTATATGCACATATACTTTAAATGCTCATATATATATATATATATATATATATATATATATATGTATATATATATATATATGTGTGTGTGTGTGTGTGTGTGTGTGTGTCTGTGTCTGTGTCTGTGTGTCTGTGTGTGTGTATACAATTAGGTAAAGTTCACACACATACACACACACACATATATATATATATATATAGATCAGTGATGTGTAGAAAAATCCAGGCGCGGCGTTACGAAAAAATTGTCTGATGAGTGCCTCCAAGTGAAAACATTTATAGATTATTTCCTTAACGATGTCGCCAGGAAAGATATTTTGTCGCATTTATAGTGCACTTTGATAATAAACAATTAGGTCTCTCTTGATTTTGACTATCTTCCTTTCTTTTACTCAGATTATTTTAGATGTGGTTTCTGCAGCTGCTATTATCTTTTCTCTCCTTGCATGTTCTTCACATCAGCGTTTGGTGATGGTCTTTCACTGGAGTCCGAGTGAAAGCAAGTCTCTTTGTGTCTCCAGGACTCTCCTCTGTATTCTAGTCAATCTTAGCAATGCTGCAGTTGGGATTGGCTCAATTCTTCCTCTGATTTCCATTTCCTTCAGGCTTTTCTTCCAAACATTTTTAGATCGTTCCAAGTACTCCAGCTATCATTGGTATCACCGATCGAATGTTCCACAGCTTTCTTATTTCTCTGACACGGTCCAGTAATCTCTTAATCTTTTCATTTTATTTTATTCCTACCCGTTGGTCCGGTCCGCTAGTACGGATCCACTAAAAATTATCAAGATTTATCGCAAAAATTTAGGCAATATTATTTAAAGTTGTTTTTTTTTTAATTAATTAACACTGGATTTGATCTTCTAGCTGAGATTAGGTGATCCATTTGTACTTCAAAATCCCAAACAAGATTACGCTTCTTCTTCTTCTTTAACATGGATTAATACCATTTGATATTTTGGTCAAATTTTAATCTCTTGGAAAATTCCCTGTGGAACATATTTCCAACCCAGTTGTGATTAGTTTTACACTCGTATTGTAAGATGATCCAGTCATAATGTTTGTTTGTTTGTTTGGGTTTTATGGCATATCAACCATTATAGGTTATTTAATGCCAAATCTATTTTTTTTACAAATAAACAGTTCTCTTTCAAATAATTTAGATTAGCCTAAGTACGCATTTTAATTGTCAAAACATTTCTATTTCAAGCTATTTTGTTCAGTCAAATAATTTTAATTAAAGCAATCCAGTTTAGTGTAAGTATAGTTTTTGTTTACACGTCAAAATAGTTCTATTTCAAACAATTCAACTTAGCGTAAGTACAGTTTCAATGTCAAAAACAGTTCTATTTCAAGCACTTTAGTTTAGAATGAGTATGCAGTCTAAATATCGAAACAGTTCTATTTCACGCAATTCAGTTTAGCATAAGTACACACTTTAGTTCTATTTGACCTATTGATAGGATCCTATCAGTTGCTACCACTTCGCACCAGACTAGGGAGTGATGTCAAAGCAGGGATACTCCACATTCCCAAAAATCAAACATTACTGGAATCTCACCATCAGATCGTTTGTGTTATCTCTAGGAGACTCGTGGGACGTGTTCTTACTCCTCTGCTGAGAAGCAGTTGGTATATTCTACAGCCCTAATCGACTGGGCCACTCTTTGGAGGAGTCTTTTTCCTCTGCAGAAATGCAGTTGGTGTTATCTACAGCCCCAGCCAACAGGGCAAAATAATAATGAGATCAACTGTCTCCTGTGTGTCCCTACACAACCAACATTAGATGTTCAGTAAAGAACAATCTATTTTTTGCTTTTATGTAATTGGTATTTATGGCATTGTATTGAGCTGATATTTACTGGGATTCCGTTTCTTACTTGAGAATTCCCTTTCTTAGACATGTTCAGGACTTCTCGTGTGTTTGTTACTTCAAGTATCCATACAATTGTATTTCATCCCATTTTTATTATTTGTATTTTTATGTTGCGATTGATATTTCTGACTGCTGAAATAAGCAATTTTTTGCTGTTTTTACGGTATGTCTTGAGTCTTTGTATTGATTCATTGACACGGTTATCAATGCTAAGCTAAATATAATCAAAGGGACATAGAGAGATAAATAGATAGATATGAACAGGGATAGATAGATAGATAGAGAGAGAGAGAGAGAGAGAGAGAGTGAGAGAAAGGGAGAAAAGGAGAAAGAGCGGGGTATGAAAAGAAAGACATCGGTTGATTGTTGGTAGGCGAGGTTATTTGGTTAAAGGACAGACAGACAGACACACACACACACACACACACACACACACATATATATATATATATATATATATAAACACTCTTTACACAGTCAAAGACCCCAGATAACAGCCTATGAAAAGTCCAAAAGCACTCTGGACAATTTTGGAAAAGTCTTCCACCAATTCCCAACTGAAACCAAGACAATTATCAAGAAACCTGAAGGAATCTTAATGAAATTATATTGACAAAATGTGTCTTTATTGTTTAAACAAACATGCTTAAATGAAAGATTACTACCCAACTACAACCCCCCATATATATATATATATATATATATATATATATATATATATATGCCTAGAGAGTCAAAAAGATTCTTTCTGACTCGGTTGGCATTTATATTTCGCACTATTATATGTATTGTGCACTGTTATATAAGAAATTCTATCGGTGTTTTTTTTTGGGGGGGGGTTCTTTTCTTTTTTTTTTTGACTCGGCATACACAATTCATCAGTTATTTTCAAGAGTAAGAATATTTTTAGTTTTTCCTTTCATTCACCGAATATCTTTACCTGGATATCATTTTGCGTAAATTTCTTTTGTTTGCAAATGTATCAGCTGTTTTTACACCATCAGAATAATAGAATAGTGATAAAAATTAATCAAAATAATATATATATATATATATATATATATATATATATATATATATATATATATATATATATATATATATATATATATATATATATATATATATATATTATTGGATAAAGTGTTCGCCAATGGCCTGGGAGACCGGGGTTCATTCTCAGGTCGAGTCAAACCAGACTCAAAAAATCGTACTCGATATCTCTTCGCTTAACACACAACATTAGAAGATACGTATCAAGGGTAAAGTGGGACAATCCAAGGAAAGGAGTAGCGCTCTTCCCAACACATCGGTGTTGTAGCTATTGAAAAGGGAGCTTTCGGTTCACCCTCGACTACGGTCACAAACTTTACTTATATATTTTAAACAATTCAGTTTAGCCTAAGTATGCAGTTTAAATGTCGAGACTGACATTTGAAGCAATTCATGGAGGCACAAATTCTATGTTTAAATTTCAAAACAGTCCCATATCAACCAACACAGTTTAGTTCTTTTTGACCCATAGATAGGACACTTTAAGGTGCAACCACTTTGGGCCAGAGTGGACCTGGGAGTTACGGTAATGCAGAGGTACTCTGCATTTCCCAAAGCTTCCGCAATACTGGAACCTCACCATCAGATTGTTTAGTGTCATAACCAGGACACTAGTTGGTTGGGTCTTACTTCTCTGCTGAGAAGCAGTTGGTGTATTCTAAAGTCTCAGCTGATTTGACATTCTCTGGAAGATGATAGATCGTTGCGTGACAAGCGTCTATTTATACATAGGAACTGCGTGATTGCAAATAACTCTACTAATAAAAATGATGAGTTCTTTTTTGTTTCAGATTTGAAAATACTATACTATAACAACATTTAATCCTCCATCAGAATGCCTTGGACAAGAGAGGAAAAAGTATTTTGCGTCACTACTAATTTGGAGACAAAATCATTCAAAACTGTGCAAGCAAATTTCGCAAGAATTTTGACTTTAACAAAAATTTTAAACCACAGGGCCAGTAAACTACTTCAACAAGAAGGCAGAAAATCCCAGATCTGGAAGGAGATCTACTACAAGATTTCCAGATAATGTGGATGCGGTGAGAGATTCCGTCGGAAGGAGTTCGAAAATGTCCTCTTGAAGACGTTCCCAAGAACTTGTACTGAATGATAAATTCAACCAATTTCTGCCCTTGTCATCTGGTTTGACCATTCTGAAGTGATATGATTGCTTTTTAAATTTCTGATGAAAGATGACTTGATACGATTTGAATTATCATCAACTGTGAGACACCCAGGAGATAGATTTACAATCACGCATCTATTTTTCGACAAACTATATCTATAGATAACCAAACAGATATGAGGATCATTAATTAAGTTTCCAGACTTTTTCGTCTGGGCACTTTTATTGATAGTACACACATGAAACTCTAGTCCCCTTCCAAGTAATCTCCTCCGGCTGCAATGCACTTGTTGTACCGTTCCAAGAACTTCTGGAAGGTCCCATGGAAGTCCTCTTGTGTGAGCGTGTCAATGGCCTTCGTCACAGCCTCCTTCATCTTCTCAATTATCTCATAACGACAACCTCTGAGCTTAGGGAATAACCAAAAGTCACTGGGAGCAAGGTCTCGACTATTGGGAAGGTGAGGAACTGTCTGGATGCCCATCTTGGTTAAATAGTCTGCGACAGGATGGAGTTGTGGACTGGTGCATTGTCCTGGTGGAAATGGCACTGACCCGATTTCAAGAGTGCTGGCCACTTCCGACGGAATCTTTTCCTGAACTCCCTTAAAACCTCAAAATAGTAACCCTAACCCGAACAGTTTGGCCAATCAACTCTGCTGTTCTGACTTCCTTACTCCTCCAACACCTCTCATCATCCCTTCCAAACTCCCTGCCTTCCTTGAATCTCTTATGCCACTCAAAAACTGATGATCGATTCATGCAAGATGGTCGAAAAGCAATCTGGAGCGTTCCATATGTTTCTGTGACATTTTTCCAAGTTTAAAATAGAATTTTATTGCATATCGTTCTTCTAAAGTGTCCTGACGTCCAGATTGCATTTTTGAAATTCACCAGCTGTGACAATCAGGCTTTAGTAGGGTGTATTCCAATTGCTGCTGTAGCTGTTCATTTGAACCTGAAACCCTAAAAATTGGTCAGTCGTCTCATAAGATGTGTAGCAATAACACAGCGAATTTTCAAGAGTCTATGACAATTTTAGATGCCCGTACAAAAAAGTCGGAAAACTTATTGAAGGCACCACGTATATCTGTAATTAGTTTTGGTTTCTTTGTTTTGATGGCTTATCAACCTTCGTGGGTTGTTCACTGCCAAAGCTGTCTTTGGAGAAGGGAAGTAGAAGTATTGTCTAAAGAATAAAAGGATTTCTACCTTTCCATAAGGGAATTAGTCCGACAGTAAACGTAATAACATGAATGGAGTTCGAAACCCGGATGACAATGTTGCAGTCAGCTCGTTAACAGCAACCTAACGTGGACTTACTCCACGAAATTGATAGATACGGGCGGATATATATATATATATATATATATATATATATATATATATATATATATATATATATATATATATATATATATATATATATATATATATATATATATATATATATATATATATATATATATATATATATATATATATATATATATATATATATATATATATATATATATATATATATATATATATATATATATATATATATATATATATATATATATATATATATATATATATATATATATATATATATATATATATATATATATATATATATATATATATATATATATATATATATATATATATATATATATATATATATATATATATATATATATATATATATATATATATATATGAAAACAGGTGCCCGTGGTGTAATTGTTATCGTCGTAGGAAATGAACACGGCGACACGAGTTCAAATCCTGGACGAGACTAATTGCATTCCACATAGCACTAATAC
>OY757936.1:17163023-17268023 GCA_963585895.1 Sepioteuthis lessoniana
GTTTTCATATATACGCTTAACGGCCACCGAGGGCGCAATCCATTCGAAAAGACACTTACCATATTTACCCTACCCTTCCGCTCGGGCAGGATATGACACGAGGTCAATTTTTTTAGCGGAGCTTAATAGGTTTGAATTCGGAGTTTTCCTTCTCCTAGACTAGTTGCCTAACCAAGGCTGAAGAACCTAGTCTATCCTACTATTTACCCATAGCTGGAGGGAGAATAATTGGATTCATACCTTTCCCAAGGGTATTAGTGCTATGTGAAATGCAATCAGTCCAGGATTTGAACTCGTGTCTCCGTGTCCAATTCGAAGAGACACTTACTTTACGCGAGTGTGTGTGTGTGTGTGTGTGTGTGTGTGTGTGCACGCGCGCGCGCGTGAGTGTATACATTGTAAACTGTAACTATGCGTGATTATTCATCGGACTTTTTTTATGTAATTATTCCGAGTACGAGATCGACGCGCACGGATCTATATATCTATCTATCTCTCTATCTACACACAAGTACATTCATTTATTTATAAATAAACAGGCACACACATCTCTCAATCTGCTTATATCAATCGATCTATCTATTCATCTCTCTCTATGTATGTGGGGATGCTTGTAAATATGCACATTTATCAATATATATATATATATATATAGGAAGATAGCTATCTTCATACAGTCGGATTTTGATCCATATTTACTTTCATATATGTATATATATATATATGTGTGTGTGTGTGTGTGGGCACATTTTCCCTTCTTATATATATATATATATATATATATGTTTGTTTTGATTTCTTTGTTTTATGGCATATCAACCTCTGTAGGTTATTTAATGCCAAAGCCATTCTCCTAGACGAACAGTAGTCGTACTATTTAACCCATAGCTGGGAGGATAAAGGGGTTCATACCTTTCTCAAGGGTATATATATATATATATATATATATATGCAGACGTATAGACATAGATAGATACTGAGCTTTTTTTAAGTTAGAGTTTTATTCTATATCCGTTTACATTTCCGGTTTGCTCTGAATTCTCTGAATTTATTTTCATGTGTGTGTGAAATTTTAGAGAGAAATTTATTAAGCCTTTGCTTACAGGTAACACAAAGTTATATGAATGGGCACTCAATGAGACTCTAATTCACTTGTGAAGGTTTACCAGTCAAGATTGCCAAACATTATACCACCCGATGTACCCTAGGAAAAGATTAGATAGATAGATAGATAGATAATTATATTTCGTGATACATTTATAAAAATATGAATCTTTGAAAGAAAAAAGTGGATTAATCCAAATTTCTGTATTTATTCGAAGGGGCCTTATCTTTTTGCACCAACGTGTATATATAATAAGCGAAAAAAGTCCTCCCTATTTTTTGAATGATCTTCATATTCCCTCCGTGGTAAAAAAAAACAAAAAAAAACTCTAGATTTATTGAATGGCCTTTGTAAATGAAAATGAATGCATTCCGAAAATTTAGATGACTTTTACATTTGCATACATCTTTCTGAACTTTTTAAAGGAAGAGTTTCCAAAAGTGTGATAGAAATATATAAGTTGAAATTCAGAAACAATATTATCTTAAAAATTCAGCCATTACTTGATTGGCTGGTTGATTGGTTTCATGGCAAATCAACCTTTGCCGATTATTCAACGTCAAAACCTATTCATATGTATATTAATTATATGTGATTTATAAGCAAGTACAGAGAAATAATCAAACTGTTTTATTTCTAGCAATTCAATTAAATAGAACTAATTTGGTTGCTCCCAGTTTAAATGTCAAACATTTTTATTTGACCCATAGATAGGACCCTATCAGGTGCTCACACTCCGGGCCAGAGTGGACCTGGGAACAATAACAATAAATTCCCAAATCTGCCTCGCCATTAGTTGGTTTAGTGTTATAACCATGACACGAGTTTGGAGGGGTTCACCCCTCTGCAGTGATGTAATCGGTGTATTCTATTATTCCAGTAGATTGGGCTCCCGATCATTAAGTCAACAAATATAGATAATCTAATTTCATAAAACTTTCTTTTCGATGAGTAGACATCCATCTTGAATATTGCCTCTCAACATCTTTTGCATCGTTCTAGGTATCTTTTACAAGTACATGCATTCATCAATGTTCTTCTGAGAAAATACCCGTTCGTATATCTTGCAGGGAAGTCTAATGTGCAGAACTCTCTCTCTCTCTCTCTCTCTCTCTCTCTCTCTCTCTCTCTCTCTCAGTAGAATGTGTCATAGATATATTTTAGAATAGTATGTGTGTGTATTGGTTTGGTTTGGTTGGATTTTTTATGGCATATCAACCATTGTCGGTTATTTAATGCCAAATCCTCTTTATACATATATATTTAATATACATAATTGGATTTAGTTTGGTTTTATGGGATATCAACTATTGGAGGTTATTTAATGCCAAATCCTCTTTATACATATATGAACACATTTTGTCGATAACATTCTTAAACAAACCTGAGCTTTTCTTTTCTTTTTTTTTTTTTTGCTTACAATTTAATGTTTTCAAATATTATTATCTAATACGAATAATTCTATTTAGTTTAAATCGTGTGTTTGTTCACAGTTAAATGATTTCAAGTGTTGCTATATAACAGTCACAATTTAACATCAGCCTTTTTTTCCACTAATAAAAATAGATATACGTGTTATGTAAAAGATAAGTTTGTAATTTCATTTCTAAATGATTTATAAGTAATTTATTCGCGCACTAGGATTACTATTGTTTCTACATTGTTAAGTGTTTCCAATCACTGCCATCTAACGCTTACAGTTCTATTCAATATCAATCTTTTGTTCGCACACAGTGAAATAGTCACAAATACTGCTATTTAAAACCGATTATTCTATTCAACATTGGTTCCAAGTATTAATATGTATCATTGATACTTCATGTAATCATCGGTCATTAGTTTACGCAATTGCCATGAATAGTTAATTTGCGTGCGATGTGAACCTGTGGCTCATGGTAGAGTCTCGCCTCTGTATTCTGTGGTCGCTGGTTCGATCTCTAGTGGGAGAGATCACCGTATTCACTGTTGATGAGACCTAATAAGGTCGGAACAACTGTCCAGTGTTTCTGTATGTTGTGGGCAAGTATTTGCTACCTTCATAATCATTAATAATTATATTACTAATATTAAAAGCTAATTATTGCTAATTTATCAATATTATTATTCTTGATATCTTTATTATATCACAAATGATATAGATATCACTACTGATACCATTAATTTTATCCGACTATTGTAATCATTCCCTTTTCAATAGCTACCACACCAAAGTGTAGGGGAGGGCGCTACTTCTTTCCCAGGATTGAAAATGGAAACTTCGGATATCCCTCGACTAAAGTTACCGACTTATTTTTATTGTCATCACAATTATTTTTTCTATTATTAACTATTTTCATGTCTATTCTTATGGTGGCATTTAAAAATTAGTTCATTACGTTTATTTATTTGTTGGCTTGTAAATTTATAACAAATGATGCTTATTTATTCAAACTGCATTATATATATATATATATATATATATATATATATATAAGTATATGTATATTAGATATATATATTTAATTCATGGAATTTAGACTGCGACCCCTGGGTTTCACGGAGTTTTTTTGCAAAACAACAATTATCAGACAGTTAAGAAAATGAAATGAATCGAAAATCGAAAAAATACAGTCAAAAACAGTTGGGATTTTGTATGATTCATTACGTGTGCTTATATGTGTGTGTGGGTGTGTGCGTATGCTGGTGTGGGTTATTTTTGGTTATGATAAATATAAAGGGGACAGAAATTCAAGAAATTCCAAGAAAAGGCATATAAGGACCCAATTAAATAAAAATTACAAACAAGCTAAACAAAATTTAACCGACCATTGATTTTTCTCATGAACAAGAAAATAACAACACCTTAATTATCTTCAATATTGAACTAATTAATAAAAACAATCTAGAATTTAACGCTCATCCGAATTCCACGAATAAAAATGACCATCCACCCTGTATTTGCGTTATGATGTAAGTGAATACTACTTACATCATAACGCAAATACAGGGTGGATCGATAAAATTGTCGCCCTAGAAAAGATGACATGATTCCATTTCCTTTCAATGAAAACTAGTTTTCTTTTTTTGTTGCAGACCATCTACTAGTTGGCCAGTTGTGTACAAATCCCAAGAGCGATAGGAGCCTTCTATCATGTCTGAAAGTGACACAATGTTCAACGAGCGAGATCGGAGATGCGCCGCTGTACAACTCATTCACTCTACCGATCCAAGTTATGACAACAGGACCATTGCCAACACTCTCAAAATGCAAATCCGGACGGACGACCCCTCGGGCGGCTACGGTTATGGTCTTTGGTATGGTTTCCAGTGAGCGCCACGTCATGCCACCTCACATCTTCGAAGTCGGCTTGAAAGTCAACACCAAAGTGTACGTGGATGTACTGAAGAGTGTGGTGATCCCCTGGTGCAATCAGGTGGCCGATGGCAGACCCTGGGTGTGGCAGCAGGACTCAGCGCCGGCCCACAAGTCCAGGCTACGAGACCCAGTGCTACGGCTTTGTACCCTTTTCTCACTGGCCCCCTTCCTCCCCCAACCTGAAGTCGCTGGACTACCTCGTTTGGTCAACGTCGAGAACATCTTCAACATGACCTCCCGCAACACCAAAGCCAGCCTGAGTACCACCATCCGCCGAGTATTCGCCGAGCTCCCGCTGGCGCTTGTGGAAAAGGCATGCTTCCAATTTCGCATCCGTATTGAGGCAGTGATTGAGGCTGAAGGCGGCTACATTGAATAGATGTCAGCTCTACTACATAATGAAGTTACCTAAATTGATTTTTTCAATAAAAGTTTTATAATAAATCTGTAGTGTTGTTTTCTTTAGGACGACAATTTAATCGTTCCACCCTGTATGATTGATCGTTTCATCTTCATCACAACATAATTTACATCTGCTATTTTGTTGCATCTTGTGTCCAGGGCCTTATGGCATTGTTTTATGCATCTAAGGTATTCAGTTTCTCTCTTAAAGCTTCGCTCTCTGAGATATGTGCATATTTTATAATGTGAGATTTCGCTTGTTTTTTTATTATTATTATTATTATTATTATTATTATTATTATTATACTCTTTGCAAATCTTTTACACTAATGTTAGTTGCGGTTCTTTTGCTAGAGTTGATGTGGCAGCAATTCTTCTTTTTTTTTATAAAAGTTGACGAACGCAAGAAACTCTGTTTAACTACCCAATACTTCAAATTGCTTATAGTCACCGGGAGAAAGAAAAAAAGTATGGAAACTGACGACTGCGTTAGCTAGGCAAAGAGAAGCAACATATCATGGTGAGAAAGTGAGAGTAGACACAGGTTTTCTGATGTACAGAAATACAACAGAGAACCAGGAAGAAAGCCCAGGATCTTATTCGCGTCCAGTGTAAGGCTCCCTTTGGAGACCAACTACAAAAATTTGAGCGCGTAAACTTTCGCCTCCTCATATACTCACGGTTCGTGTTCAACTCATGTCTTTACTTCATTATGTCTTGAAGATGACTGCCTAAAAACAAGTCTTCCCCTATTTTCTGCTTCGTGTCGGCGAGAAGAACATCTGCTTCCCAAGGCTCCGCACATGCGTATGGGACCTCCAGTTGTCTCTTGTCACCAGTGCTTTAGCGTAAGTCACTCAGAGGTCAACAACCCGTTCACATAGATTCCTATGTCTGTCTTTTTCCTCTTTTCTTTTTTTTTCTTCTCTCTCTCCTTCCTTAGAAATTAGCCTTTTGTTTTCTTTATAACTTACCATATCACGTGACACTATAAGAAGTGATTTAGTTTTTTTGTTGCGAATTCCTTCCCGTAGCCCTGTCCGACTTTTCTACCGAGTGATTTCGTCAGGTCGTCACTTGAAATCTCAATCAATTTGCATATTCTTCTTGTTTTTGTTTTCTCGTTTTTGTTGTTTTCCTTTTTAATCATTATATCTCCTCAAGTGTCCGGGACCTTTCTCAGTATTCTCTCCGATCTCAATAATGCAGTAGTTTGGATGGTCTCAACACGTCCTCTTATTTCCAAATCCTCACTTTCATGTTTAACAGTTTATACAATCCCCAAGCAAGGTCCAGGTACTTATCATTCATTTCGTTTTCTTTAAATTTTACTCTGTGGTCAGCAAGGACAGCAAAGTCCACAATTTTGCAAGTTCTCCTTTCTTTTTGGTGATTATTATTAGGTCTGGTCGTCTAGCCGAGATTGGGAGATCCGTTTGTATCTCAAAATCCCGGAAGAATTTGTATATAATGTTTCAGGACAGATGTTAGGTTGTCCATACACCATTTGATCTAATGGTCAAATTTAAATTTCTTGCACAATTCCCAGTCGATCACCTTGTCTAGTCTTATACTCTTTCTGTGCTATATTATTATTATTATTGTTATTGTCATTATTTTGCTTGTTGAGGGTTATTCAGATGAGCTCTAACATGGTTGCTCAGTTGATTCTGAGTGAGAGCAGGTCCCCTCGGGTCTCTAGGACTCTTCTGGTTTGGATTGAGTTGATTTCATGGGACATCAACAATCTGAAGTTATTAGTTCCAAATTCATTTAATACATAGAAACATAAGTTTTTATTTATACACAGTAGAATGTCAAAAACAGTTCTATTTCAAACAATTCAGTTTCGCATAAGTATACAGTTTAAATGTAGAAACAGTTCTGTTTCAAAAAAGTTCAGTTTAACACAAGTACACTGTTTAGTTCTATTTGACCCATAGATAGGTACCTATCAGCTGCTATCACTCCGGGCCAGAGTGGACTCGGTAGCGATTGCAATAAAGATACATTCTGCGTTTCCCAAAGTTCCAGCATTACTAGAACCTCACAATCATATTGTTTAGTGTCATATTCAGGACACTCGTTGGTTGCGGGGATTTTATACTTCTGCAGAGAAGCAGTCTGTGTATTCTACAGCCCCAGTCGACTGGGTGACAGGACACTTGCTGGTGGGGGTATCTTACCCCTCGGCTAGATGCAGTCAGTGTATTCTACCAAGCCGACTAGGCAAGGACTCTTATGAGCATAATAGCTGATCAGAGCTGTTGTCAGTTCGGTTTCGATCCTTCCTCTGGTCTTCTATTCCTTTGCGAACTTTTCCAAGTACACCAATCGCAGTTGCTATCACCGTCGTCCTCTTGTACCACAGAGTTTGTTCTTGTTACTTTGATTTTCACTCAGTGGCCTACTGGAATAGCAAAATTATTAACTTCTTCTTCTTCTTCTTCTTCTTCTTCTTCTTCTTCTTCTTCTTCTTCTTCTATACACTCTCTCTCTTCTTCTTCTATAAACTTTTTTTACTTCTTCCATAAACTCTCTTTCTTCTTCTTCTTCTTCTTCTTCTTCTTCTTCTTCTTCTTCTTTTTCTTCTTCTTCTTCTTCTTCTTCTTCTTCTATACACTCTCTTTCTTCTTCTTCTTCTTCTTCTTCTTCTTCTTCTTCTTCTTAGTGGTGGTAGCAGTAGTAGCAACCGTTGCATTTTTTCTATCTCTGCCGCTGACGTTGTTTATGCAATTGTCTTGTTATATAAAATAAATGCTTCCAAAATAGGTAAAGGAATTTAGCAAAGTGGCAATAAAATAGAAACATTTGTCATTAATATTATTTTAAATTCAGAAGCACGTTTATGCAAACGAGGATGATGGCAAAAATAATAATACTGACGCCATAACTTCTGCGAAGAACGCTGAGTGCAACCATTGTGGATCGAAGGTGAATAATTGTTCTAAGAGGAATCTTGTAGAAAATTTTAAAGGAAAGCTTTTCAGTGGGAAAATATAATATCGATATTTATAGAAAGCTTTCATATAAAAGCGTTTTTGAAAATAATTCTTGCAAATGGTAATAAAACAAGCAGCAATATTACATTTATATTTCTTTTATATTGTTATAATTAAAAGGAGGATGAAAAAAAAAAAAAAAACAAGAATAAAATTCATTCAAAACTGATGATGATTATGCTGATAAATATAACGTAAATGTTTGTGATTTTTCTTTTTGTCGTTTAAAACTTATAATAAAGACAATTAAGGAAGGAAAAATTTTAAATCGAAGAGAAGTAGCAAAGGAAAAGACACAAACGGAGGAAGAAGAGAAAAAGAGGGAACATTATTATTATTATTATTATTATTATTAAGAGTAATAATAATAATAATAATAATAATAATAATAATAGTAATAATAATCTGGAAATAAGAGGACGAGAGCAGACCATCCAGATGACTATATTATTGAAAACGACCAGAATACCGAGAAGAGTCCTGGAGAGCTTAAGAGACTTGCTGTCACTCAAATTCCAGTGAAAGCTAATCAGCTAACATTAATGTGATAAACTCCCAAGGAGTAAATAATAATAATAATAATAATAATAATAATAATAATAATAATAATAATAATAATAATAATAATAATAAACAGATCACTTAATCCCGGCCAGAAGACCAGACCTCATAATAATCAACAAAAAAAAACGAGAATCTGCAAAATTGTCGACTTTACTGTCCCGGCGGACCACAGAATAAATCTGAGGGAAAGTGAAAAAAAGGATAAGTACCACAACCTTGCTAGAGAAATAAAATAGCTGTGGAACATGAAAGTAGCGATTGTGCCAATTGTGATTGGTGCGTTAGGCACAGTAACTAAAGGATTATTAAAGGGCCTGGAGGACTTGAAAATTGGCGGACATGTGGAGACTATCCAAAAAACAGCATTGCTGAGGACGGCGAGAATGCTGAGACGAGTCCTGGAGACTTGAGGAGACTTGCTGTCACTCAAACTCGAGTGAAAAACCATCAGCTAACACTGATGTGAAAAACTCTAAAGGAGTTAATAATAATGACAATTATAATAACTCAGATAAACTCCTATCGGACTTTGACATACACACGGATCACCTAATCTCGGCTAGAAGACCAGACCTAATAATAATCAAGAAAAAGAAGAGAACTTGCAAAATTGTCAACTTTGCTGTCCCGGCTGACCACAGAATAAAACTTAAAGAATGTGAAAAGAAGGATAAGTACCTCGACCTTGCAAGGAAATTGAAAAAATTATGGAACATGCTGGTGACAATTATACAGTTGGAACAGTAACTAAAGGTTTACTAAAGGGACTGGAGGACTTGGAAGTTAGCAGACGAGTGGAGACCATCCAAACAACTGCATTATTGAGAACGGCCAGAATAGTGAGAAGAGTCCTGGAGACTTTAGGAGACTTGCTGTCACTCAAACTCCAGTGAAAGACCATCAGCAAACGCTGATGTGAAAAACTCTAATGAGTAAATAATAATAATAAAGGAGTATAAGACTAGCCATGATGGGTGGGCAAAGTGATCCACTTGGAGATGTGCAAGAATTATCAATTTGACCATACGAACAAGTGGTATATGCACAACCCAGCAGCTGTCCTAGAAAATTACACACATAAACTCCTATGTGACTTTGACATACACACGGATGACCAAATCTCGGCTAGAAGACCAGATGTAATAATAATCAACAAAAAGAAGAGAACTTGCAAAATTGTCGACTTTGCTGTCCCGGCTGACCACAGAATAAAACTGAAAGAATGTGAAAAATATAAGTACCTAGACCTTGCGAGGGAATTGAAAAAACTGAAGAACATGAAGGTGACAATAATACCAATCGTGATTGGTGTTTTCGGTTCAGTAACTAAAGTATTGTTAAAAGAACTGGAGGACTTGGAAATTGGAGGACGAGTGAAGACCATCAAAACTACTGCATTATTGAGAACGGTCAGAATACCGAGAAGAGTCCTGGTGACTTTAGGAGACCTGCTGTAATTCAAACTCCAGTGAAAGACCATTAGCTTATGCTGATGTGAAAAACTCTAATGAGTAAATAATAATAATAAAACTATGGAATATGATAGTGACGATTATACTAATTTTATTTGGTACACTTGGTACAGTCACCAAAGGATTGTTAAATGGACTGGAGGACTTTGAAATAAGAGGATAAGTGGAAACCATCAAAACTGAAGCATTGCTGAGATCAGCCAAAATACTGAGAAGAGTCCTGGAGACTTAAGGAGACTTGCTGTCACTTAAACTCCAGTAAAAGACCATCAGCTAACACTGATGTGAAAAACTCTCATGTAGTAAGTAACATAAGAAGAAGAACAACAACAACAATAATAGTATTAATAATAATAATAATAATAATAATAATATAATTACTAAAGGATTATTAAAAGGCCTGGAAGACTTGGAAATTGGCAGAGGAGTAGAGACTATCCAAACGCCAGCATTGCTAAGAACGGCCAGAATCCTAAGACGAGGCCTGAAGACTTGAGAAGACTTGCTGTCACTCAAACTCCAGTGTAAAACCATCAGTTAACGCTGATGTGAAAATCTTTAAAGGAGTATAATAATAATAATAATAATAATGATAATACGGATGACGTAATCTCGGCCAGAAACCCAGAACTTATAGAAATCAACCAAAAAAGAGAACTAGCAAAATTGTCGACTTTGCTGTACCGGCTGATCACAGAATAAAACTGAAAGAAAAAGTGAAAAGAAAAATAAGTATCGGGACCTTGGCGGGTAATTAAAAAAACATATGGAACATGAAGGTGATGATTATACCAATCGAGATTGGTGCTTTTGGTACAGTAAGAATGGAGTATTAAAGGAATTGGAGGGTGGAGGACGGATGAAGACCATCCAGACCACAGCATAGTTGAGAACGGCCAGAATACTGAGAAAAGTCCTGGAGACTTGAGGAGACTTGCTGTCATTCAAACTCCAGTGAAAGACTATCAGGTAACGCTGATCGAAAAACTCTAATGAATAAACAATAATTTTTTTTTATTTACTCCTTGGGAGTTTTTTTCCCATTAGCGTTAGCTGATGGTCTTTCACTGAAGTTTGATTGAAAGCGAAAAACTAGATACTTGGATCTTGCCAGAGAGCCGAAAGAATTGTGATATATAAAGGTGACAATAATAATTAAAGCCCTTGCGACTGTACTTAAGAACCTGAGAAAGACACCCGTTGAAATGGATATAAGCGGGAGAAGTGTAACCATTCAGACTGTAACACTACCAAAAATAGTGAGTTACCGTGGTGTTGTGACTAACATGCTGGACTGTAGCCTCGATGTTAGTGATTTCAAATACCATTTGCGTTCGCTTTACAAATTACGTTCGCTTTCAGTCAAATATCCTTAGGAAACGTTTGAACCTTCTTATTCTCTCTGCTATGGGTAAAAGAGAACAACTACTGTTCTTCGATATGGATTGGTTTGGTGGCCTGGAAGATCAGGGTTCAATCCCAAATCGCATCATACCAAAGACTCAAAAACTGGTTCATGATTCCTCCTTGCTTAAAACTCAGAATTATAAGATACGTATCAAGAGTAAAGTGGAGCAATCCAAAGAAAGGAGTAGCGCCCTCTCCTACGCCTCGGTGTAGTTGCTATCGAAAAGGGAGTCTTCGGGTCGCCTTCAACTACGGTCGCCAACATTACTTAAGGAGGGGTATTTTTCCATGCCTCCTACAAAGTAGGATTTGACACAGGGTCTTTTATGGTGGGGATTTAGGGGAGGGAAGTCTCAATGTGAACTATGCGAGCTTTGCTAAGTCTCCCGGCACAAAGCCAGGTAACCTTGATGGTCATAGATTCACTAGATCCGAAGGGCTAGTGTAATGGGAATATATGCTTGTCATTGCTTGGCCTTTTGGCACGTATGCCAGGTTGACCGGTGCTAGACCGGAGAGCAAATTAATACTGTCGGCCTTGAACAGATATATCATTAAACAAACCAAACCAAACCAATCAAAAAATGAAAATACAAATGTACAATGAGCATGATTCGTTAACCTCTTGACATAAAATAACCCCAGAGGGGTTGATGTATCGTTAAAATCAATCACTCATTAAAAATTTATTAGACGAATGAGCCACTTTATAATCACACACTTATCGTATTAACAACAATTGGTATGGTCTTGATTTTTCTCACTGTTTAATTCTTTTGACAAAAATAGATGGGTAAATTTTCTTCATCAAAAAGTTTCTTTGTTTAATGGTATATCAACCTTCGAGGATTATTTAAAGCCAAAATCATCCTTGTAGAAACACAGCAGTGGTACTTAGCTGTGTAGCTGGATCGAAAAGGGATTTTTTTAACATCCTATGGGTTTCAGTGCGAAAGAGGACGAAATGGTACGACTGGAGATCGAACTCGTTTTGAAAATATTACCGGTTTCAAATTAACAATCCTGAGGAAACAACGTAATAAAAACAAGCAATAAAATTCACTTACCCCCACTTATATATATATATATATATATACTGTGATATTTTCAAATCTAAAATGAAATACGATAAAAATTCACAACTCCTAATTCTATTTGGCCGATCTTCAAGTCTGCTTGTATCAACAACTATTTTTTTTATCAACACAAACCCGTCTAAACATCGGTTACGTGGAATTTAGAGTCGTGAGTTTTACCCATGTTGTATCGTATTTCATTTTTGAAAATATGTTTATATAACCCTGTCTTTTTGTGTATTGGACCCCGTACTTCACTGATTTCAATCGGTTTTAGTGCTACATTACAATTATATAAACAAGCGGACGCTGCTGCTATTGCTACATAAATACCTTAAAAATTCCCTTAGCCAACGTAGTCCGCTTATTGGCCGAGTGGTCTGAGACTTAGTCTAACGTAAAGTTGGATAGGTTTCGATCCCGGCTTCGAGCGTCCTCCGTGTCTAGCTATACTGAAGAGTTCTGATAGAACGAAACAGTCTGTCTGTGGATGACAATATATATATATATATATATATATATATATATATATATATAAGCCCACACACAGACATATATGTATATAGAATTACATTGTTTAAAGTTTGTATTAACTGCTGAGGCGGAGCTCAGTCTTAGATAAAGTGGCTCTATGGGTTGGATAACACAGAGATTAGGAAGATGTAATACATAATTTTGCAGAATTGCAAGTATTTGGATAGTGTAGAACATTGAAGACCTCGGATATAAATTCTAAAATTTGGGTGCAGAACCTTGGATAATTACTCGATCAAATGGACCCTTAAACAAAGAAATTAGCTAAAAAGCTACAGAAAAAAACATAAAATGATCAGCGAAAAGAATAGTTGCGTGATCATCTGCCAAACCTATCAATCAATCATTCAAGATATATATATATATATATATATATATATATATATATGTTCTCTGGTTTAAATTTCGCCTTGGAAGCACCTCGAAATCATAACATCTGTATTGTGCTCAACACATAACAATGTAAAACAGTATTACAATATATTATGAATTGTGAAAGATATATCAGTAAAAACTTATTACTCCAATTTTCACTGTAACAACCGTCTGGTGGTGTTATAATGTACTCGTCAAACTTATACATATATATATATACATATATATATATACGAGCTAATAAAAATTGCATGAAAAGAATGATTCCATGCTATAAAAGCAGAAATGACAGAAAACGAAATAATTGGTTAATTGTTGCAGTAACGGACTCATTGTGTCCATAATTCTCTTGCTCTGTCTGTCTGTCTGTCTGTCTCTGTCTCTCTCTCTTTATATATATATAGATATACAGAGAGAGAGAGAGAGAGAGAGAGAGAGAGAAATAGTGACAGAGAGGTAGAGAAATAGAAATAGAGAGATATAGAAAGAGAGAGAGAGAGAGAGAGAGCAAAGGAGAGTGACTGAGAGCTAGAGAGAGAAAGAGAGAGAGAGAAAGCTAGGAGATGAGAGTTAGCTAGGAAGAGAGAGAGAGGAAAATAACTAGATAGAGAGAGAGAGAGAGAGAGAAAGCGAGAGATATAGGAAGAGAGAGAGAGAGAGAAGAAGAGAGCTAGAACGAGCAAGTGAGAGAAAGAGAGGCTAAGATAGAAAGAGAGAGATCGAGAGGAAGAGAGCTTGAGAAGAGGGGAGAGATATAGAAAGGGAGAAAGAGAGAGAGAGATAAAAAAAGAAGAGGGAGAGAGAAAGAAATAGAGAGAGAGGAAAACAACTAAATATATATGTATATAGAGAGAGCTACAGAGAGAGAGAGAGAGAGAGAGAGAGAGAAAGCTAGGGGATGAGAGTTAGCTAGGAAGAGAGAGAGAGGAAGATAACTAGATAGAGAGAGAGAGAGAGAAAGCGAGAGATATAGGAAGAGAGAGAGAGAGAGAAGAAGAGAGCTAGAACGAGCAAGTGAGAGAAAGAGGGGCTAAGATAGAAAGACAGAGATCGAGAGGAAGAGAGCTTGAGAAGAGGGGAGAGATATAGAAAGGGAGAAAGAGAGAGAGAGATAAAAAAAGAAGAGGGAGAGAGAAAGAAATAGAGAGAGAGGAAAACAACTAAATATATATGTATATAGAGAGAGCTACAGAGAGAGAGAACTACAGAGAGAGAGAGAGAGAGACAGAGAGAGACAGAGATTGTAAAGGTAACCAACATTTGTAAGTAAATATTTCATGCGGGCCTTGCTTATTTCTTGGAAGGTGAGTCAAGCTCTTCTCCTTGAGCAAATAGTTGACTCATCATTCTACTTACAGTTTCATCGTCTTATTATTACCGATGCCTCTTCCAGTTATTCGTCTTTTCCGGCCCGAAAAATTCCTTAGACGAACCAGGCTGACAACATAATAACACACTCTCGCAATGCACACAAATTCTCAAAAAAGAACCACCATTTACCAATACCAAAAAGTAAATAAACAAATAACAAAAAAATATATATATAAAAATGAAAACATATAAAAAAGAAAAAAAAACTTTAAAAAAAACAACAACCTCTGTTTTCGTTTCTTAACCCTATGGATACCAAAATAACTTGCCCCCAGTAAAAACGAAATTCCTGGGGTCTTTGTGAAAGTATTGGTGAATAGCTGCCAAAGGTCCTACACGAAGCGCCCTAGTGTGTAATGTTTTTGTTCATTTGTTAATCTAAGGGAGAGAAAACGGTGTGAAGGATGTGGATTGGTGAAGGGATTCAATCGCGAACCATATTGCAGAATCCGTTTACTGTTCACGACTGGTTTTCTCTTGCAAGACTCTCAGAGATCGACATGAAATATTGTTTGGCAAATAGCAATAGCCAAAAGACACGCAGTATAATACGTAGAGACGCACATAGCAGATCAAGTAGACAGTGCCGATTACAAGGTCATAAGGAAACAGCGACAGAAAGACGGGAAGGGAGACAGACAGATAGACGGATAGAAAAGTGGGAGGAAGAAATTATCAGAAAGATCAAGGGGATAATGGAAAAGAAACGGCATTACGAGGTTTGTGAGTAAAGTGACATTTTCCAATAGATAACAGAAAAAAAGACAGAGAAGAACGAACGTTGGTTGGTTGGTTGGTTGGTTGGGTATTTGGATCTTATGGCATACCAACCTTTGCAGGCTATTCAATGCCAAATTCATTTTTATGCAAATAATCAGTTCTATTTCAAACAATTCAATTTAGCATGAGTACAGACTTCAAATGACAAAAACATTTCCATTTCAATCTATTCAGTTCATTCAAACAGTTCTAATTCAACCAATTCCCTTTAGTATGAGAGTAGATTTTGTTTACACATAGTTAAATGTCAAAAACAGCTCTATTTTAAACAATTCCGTTTAGCGTAAGTACAGTTTCAATGTCAAAAACAGTTCCATTTCAAACAATTCAATTTAGCATACAAAAACAGTTCTAATTTAAACAATTCAGTTTAGCATAAGTATACAGTTTAGTTTTCACTGGACATTGGCATTATCACCAGACATTGGCATAATGGTTAAAGTGTTCGCCAATGGCCCGGGAGACCTGGGTTCAATCCCTGGTCGAGTCATACCAAAGACTTTAAAAATGGTACTTGATACCTCCTTGCTTAACACTCAGCATTATAAGGTACGGATCAAGGGTAAAGTGGAGAAATCCAGGGAAATGAGTAGCACCCTTCCCTACACCTTCGTGTAGGAGCAATCGAAAAGGGAGCTTTCGGGTCACCCTCGATTAAGGTCGCCAACTTTACTTATATATATATATATATATATAGTAGATAGAAAGGCGTAGACGTGTATCTATTGAGTCACTTAAACCCACATTATACACTAACTCAGAGTCACACCCAGATTCATAGACACACTAACTAACCTATATATATATATATATATATATATATATATGTTAGTTTAATCCACAACTCAGTGAAAAAAACAACAACAAATGATCCAGCCTATGAATAAACAAATACACATATTGATATTTGGGGAAAAAAATTTTATGAAAAAAGAAAAGACTAAAAACATACGTATTGTCTGAAATAAAATCAAGGAATATCGTAATGTCTTGCCAAAAGAAAAAAAAATTGACAGAGGAGAAAGTAAACGAAGGAAGTGCTCGATACAAGATCAAACAAATATTTTTTATTAGATAAAATGTAGTGAGCCCTACCATCTTTGTTCAGCTTCATCCTGATGATCCGGAAAGGTGAAACATAGGTAGATTTCTTCTAACACATTAGGTACTTATATATATATATATATATATATATATATATATATATATATATATCAACTTATCTGCCAATGTATGTATGTATGTATGTATCTATCTATCTATCTCAGTCTGTTCATATCTGACTGTCAGTCTATCTTTGTAGGTCTCCGTATTTCTCTCTCTCTCTCTCTCTCTCTCTATATATATATATATATATATATATATCTTTCAACTTACTTACCATTTTATTTAATTATATTCTATCTATCTATCAATCAATCTATGTCAGTCGGTTCATATCTGACACTCAGTTTGTCTGTCTTTGTAGGTCTCCGTGTTTATCTATCTATCTATCTATCTATGTTTCAACTTACCTACCATTTTATTTAAGTATCTATCTATCTATCTATCTATGTCAGTCGGTTCATATCTGACACTCAGTCTATCTATCTTTGTATGTCTCCGTGTTTATTTATCTATCTCTTTATATATATATATATATATATATATATATATATAATTGTAGATTAACAGAAAGCTATTTATTCCTTCCCCCATATGTATATAGATACGTATAATAGTCAATATAATGCATAAAATTTGACAAAACTGAGTGGAATACTTTCGATTGATGTATTATTTACTGTAATTAGAGGCGAGTTGAAATATTCAATTATCTAAGAAATAGGACAATGGTATTACAATCCGATGGACAACCCACAGCATATCGGGAATGGCTCAGTTTTTCAGATGTTTGCATTCAGAAGTGTCCATATTCTCAAATATTAACCGTCGTAGGTAGGTAACTAATATATCACTACTAAGTAAGAGGTAATAAAAAGACTTCTTTGGTACCCACTTGATATATATAATTACCAACCAATGGACATAAGCAAGATGCTTTTTGTCAACTTCTTCCTCCTGGTTTCACTACGATTTGATTTGGTTATAAAAGTGCAACCCATGTTTTGTGTCTTGATCAGGAATAATCTGGCGGTACCCGTCTCTCCAGGTCCACAACCATTAGAATATTGACGCAACCCAAACTGTTAGGGTTAAAGTGTACTGGAAAAGTGCATGTTATATACGAATAATAACAGTCAATATGGACAAGAATCATGAACATCTGATTCAAAGGGAATCGAAAAGTCACTGACCGTCGGCTACAATGTATATATATATATATATATATATATATATATATATATATATATGTGTGTGTGTGTGTGTGTGTTCTTGAGATGGACAATGGTATAGATTATCAAATAAAATACCAACCTAATAATAAAAATGTTTTATTTCCTAAAAGTGACTGAAAGGTTTGTTAAAAAACAAATGTTTTAAAGTCTTTTCTTGTTAGAAAATATAATGTTAGTCAGAGGGTAAATATTTTGAGAAAGTAGAGACTTATAGATGAATGTTTTGTTTAGTTTTAATCTAATGGATTAATTTTTGTGTATGTAAAATATCTTTGTTTGAGTATGTCACTATGCAAGAGAGAAAATATATCTACGCATTAAACGTTCGTGGTGTATTCAATAAGTTTCCGGACTTTTTTTGTACAGGCATTCAAAATTGTCGTAAACTTCTGAAAATTTAATATGTTATTGCTACACATCTTATGAGAGGACTGACCAATTTTTAGGATTTCAAGTTCAAATCAACAGCTACAGCAGCAATTGGAATACACCCTACTAAAGCCTGATTGTCACAACTGGTGAATTTCAAAAATGCAATCTGGACGGGAGGACACTTTAGAAGAACGCTATGCAATACAACTCTGTTTTAAACTTTGAAAAATGTCACAGAAACGTATGGAATGCTTCAGATTGCTTTTGGAGCATCTTGCAGCAGGACTCGGCGCCGGCCAACAAGTCCGAAGAGACCCAGGTTTGGCTTCAGAAGGAGTTCAACGACTTTGTACCCTTCTCTCTCTGGCCCCTCTCCTTCGCTTACCTGAACCCGCTGGACTACTTCGTTTGGTCATAGGCCGAGAACATCACCAACAAGACCTCCCAAAACACCAAAGCCTGCCTGATCGCCGCCATCCGCTGAGTATTCACCGAGCTCTTGCCGGTACTGGTTGAAAAGGCATGCCCCCAGTT
Source organism: Sepioteuthis lessoniana (assembly GCA_963585895.1). NCBI lineage: Eukaryota > Metazoa > Mollusca > Cephalopoda > Myopsida > Loliginidae > Sepioteuthis > Sepioteuthis lessoniana. The sequence continues at coordinate 17,181,712 of OY757936.1, forward strand.
CCGGGTCCGTATCGAGGTGTGATTGAGGCTGAAGGCGGCTACATTGAATAGATGTCAGCTCTACTACATTATCAAGTTACCTGAATTGATTTTTTCAATAAAAGTTTTAAAATAAATCTGTAGTGTTGTTTTCTTTAGGACGACAATTTTATCGTTTCACCCTGTATAAAACCCCAACAACCAAACAATCAAGTGGCTGTGTCCATTTTATTCGACTTTAACAATATTCTCCAAACGAATCGATTCAATATAGCTTTAGCCAGGATACAGAGAAGGTTTTGACACAAAAATAGTGCATGTGTTCTAAATTCGAGTCTGACTGTGTAGCTGTTGGCCAATAAAAATCCACGAGTTAACCAATTTTCAGCGCCGAAAACCTCTTCAATAAACTCACCAGTATGGCTATGGTATAAGTGGAAATTTATTTCAATGGAAGAAATTCCCCAGGTTCATGGAATCTCACTCTCTCCGGAGTAAAGACCGGAGGCACTCTGACTAATTAAACTGAGAACAACAACAAGCTGATGGTAGCAGATATTGCGTAATTTTCTTCCCGGGAACGCGCCGCCTGATTATTAACGCGAGAAATATTTTGACTCGTATTACCGAACTTAGTTAGAAGCGGTCTTCATGGTGTAATTATCCATGTTAGACTGTGGCCTTAAAGTTAGTGCTTTCGAACATCTGCAAATTATGACGTCCACTTTCCGATGACTACTCTTGGAAAATGTTTGGTGAAGTTTGGTTTTGTTTGGTTTCTTTGTTTAATGGCATATTAACCTTTGTAGGTTCATTAATGCCAAGCCATTCTTCATGAAGAACAGTAGTGGTACTATTTAACCCATTCTTAGGAACCTTTCCAAAAAGTATTTGTCCGGCTCTCGGTGATTTTTCTTGTACGTTTTCTTTCCCCATACCCCATGCTTTTATGACGGTCAATATTCCAAATTGAAGAGACTTTAAAGTCTCTTATTTCTAATTGTAAAATATCTTAATTTTATCTATTCTAAAATGCACACACTTTTAAAAGCACTGTTTAACTTCTGCACGTACCACTGAATCTTTATATATATATATATATATATATATATATATATATATATATATATATGTGTGTGTATATTTATATTATAAAATACAGAAAGAATTCACTTTCTTGGTATCACTATAAATTTATTTCAGGCTTTTACAAATGCTGTATACTCATAATATAACTATAAGCATACATATACATAATAGATATAAACGGAAACATAGTCAACAATAATGACGAACTTCAATGAATGAACGGACACACTTCTTTATAAGAATATACCTCACACACTTTATTCGAAAGGGTTGATGTTGGTTGTGTGTGAGAGGTGAGTTGGAGACGGGGACAGACTGCTACATATTGACCCCAAGTTCTTTTTGACCATCATCATCATCATCATCATGTCGCGCCGCCTGCGCGGATATCCCTGACCGTCTCTCGCCATTTCTCACTATCATTCATCGCCTCCGGCAGGTCTTCAGGGTTACATCCCGTGTCCTCACATAGCTGCTGTATGTAAGTTCGTGCTGGTCGTCCCACTCTTGCACATCCATGTGTGGGGGTCCACAGGAGTACATCGCTTATGAGCTCGTCCTTGCTTCTCCAGCAGTGTCCTGCGTGTCTGGTTCGTCGAACTTGTACAGTTTTCGTGATGGGGGGCAAGTGTCCGTATAGTTGGAGTCTCGTGGGGTGTTGTCGCCAGGACTTGTTTAATACTGCTCTCAACATTCTTGTGTAATTTCCGTCCAGCCACCTCTCCAGCCGCTTCGTAAGCGTCCAAGTGGTGCATCCATATAGCAGTATCGACACAACCGCTGCCTGGAAGAAACTGCGTTTCATTTTATCAGTTAGGTCCGACTTCCATATGATCGAGAGCCTATCGATAGCTGTCCATGCCTTCGTCAGTCGTGTGTCGATGTCTTTCTCGGTTGATGAGGCGCTGCTTCCTAGGTAGGTGAATTTGTCGACTAGTTTCAGAGAGGCTCCGTCTAGTGTGGCAATGTTGCCCGTTTGGTTGTAACACATATATTCGGAGCTGCACTTTATTCTCATCTTGGCTGGGTTTGCTCAACTGTGGGTCAATGAGGGCCCAAGCCCTAAATCTGCAACCTGATTCTCACGCTGGCATCTTGTCACTCAACTGACTCCAACTGCAACTGGAACTGAACTGGAACTGACTCGAACTGACTCAGCCAAGCCGTCTGTAGCACCTGGTTATATAATTGTCTGACACCCACCTGCTGGCGTACGCATCTGCACCGAATTCAAACACGTCCATAGGTCAAGGTGATATTCAGATATCTTCAACCGGATGCACCTGTTTCGCTTATTTACACAGGTGCATCTCTTGAATGAGGGCTCGGTCGAGGGTCAATATGCTACGCAAACACTTTTAAGTTTAAAGTTTAATCTAAAATCAAAAAGCACGAAAAAAAATCAATTAACAGGACTTCTTCAAATCTTATGGATAAAAAAATTCAGAATAGACACTCTGTGTCTGTTCTGAATTATTTTATCCATAAGATCTGAAGAAGTCCTGTTAATTTTTTTTCATATTTTTTGATTTTATTAAAAACACATAACAGGATGGAAATAAATTTATAATCCTAATGTGACCGATTTTGTTTTTTCCTTAAAGAAATATATATATATATATATATATAGCAACCTCAGTCGACGGAGTCTGTAGAATACGCAGATTGCATCTCTGCAGAGATGTTGATGCCCCAGTCCTTAAGCTCAGTGGAATGTAGAGCAACTCATAATAACCATTACTCCAATGTCCACTCTGACCAGCTGGTTTTGAGTCTGTTGTGGTTCCATCGATTTTTCAGAAAGAAATATTCAATTATTGACTTGAAACCATTTATCTGTATGCAGATAAATCTAATAGAGCTTTATAGTAATACTTAAAAAGATTTAATTAGAGAAACATATGAGCTCTTGCCCGTTTAAAAACTATTACTTAAATAGTATATATTTACTAGTTTGGCATTAAATAACCTTTGAAGGATGATTGACCTGCTCTGAAGTCACTGTTTAGCACGTTACACACAACGATACAAAAAAAAAACAATACATAACTGGTTAAAAAGTATGATTGATGAAAATATAGAAAGGTTTAAAGATAAAAAGAAATATTGGTTTGTGCAGATCAATGTAAATGTATCTCATTTTTTGATTTATTTTTTAATTACACATTATATATATCCTGGGACACATATATATATATATATATATATATATATATATATGTATGAATGTATCGGTAAAAAATATATATATCGAAAAAGAAGATATATATATATATATATATAATAGTAAGTAAAAGTAAATTTGGCGACCGTAGTAAAGTGTGACCAGAAGGCTCCCTTTCAATAGCTACTACACCATGAGATAGAGGCGGGCTCTAGTCCTTTCCCCGGATTGCTCCACTTTACCCTTGATACGTACCTTATATTGCTGTGTGCTAAGCAAGAAGATATCAAGTACCATTTTTAAAGACCATTGGCGAACACTCTATTCACTAAGCTAATGAACCGCTCTCTCTCTCTCTCTCTCTCTTTATTTATATATATATATATATATATATATATGGCATATCAACCATTGTAGGTAACTTAATGGCAAAAACTGTTTAAACATATATAGTAGATATATATGATTTGCAAACACAGTTTGTTGATACCATTTTTAAACGAGATTGAGCACATTTATTTACAAACACTTAAGTGATTTCAAGTATTGCTATGTAACAGTGGGTAGAGTGTTCGCTAATGGTCCAGAAGACCTAGGTTCAATCCCAGATCGCGTCATACCATAGACTTTAAAAGTGGTACTTGGTACTCCTTGCTTAACTCTCAGCAATATAAGGTATGTATCAAGGTTAAAGAGGAGCAAATCAAAGAAAAAGAATGAGCGCCCTCCCCTACACCTTGGTGTAGTAGCTTTTGAAAAGGGACCCCTCTGGTCACCCTCGACTAAAGGGAGACAATTTTACTTACTTTAAATTTAAAATTCTTATAGTGGATATTTCGGAGATTAATTTATTGACAACTTTTAGATGAGTTGGAACTAATTATTTTGTATTCTTGTAATGCTATTTTTTACACAGTTAAATGTTTTCAATTATTGTTATCTGGTCCTTAAAATTCTATTTCATGTAAATCCTTTCTTAGATCACAATGAAGTGATTATAAGTTACACTATTAAACACTAATTGTATTCTACATTAGTCATTTGTCTGCATGCTGTTTAATAGTTCAAATGAGGTGCCCGTGGTGTAATGGTTATCGTCGTAGGAAATGGACAAGGCGACACGAGTTCAAATCCTGGATGAGGCTGATTATAGCACTATGTCTTTCTTTCTACACGATACACTCTTTTCTTTACCACTTGCCACTGTATTTTATTCTCTCTCTTCTTTCAATGTATTCCATTTTCTTTAAATATCTTTGTCATCCACCCCTTCTTTTGTTGTCGATGTTGTTGTTGTGGGCAAAGTATGAATCCAATTATTCTCACTCCAGCTATGGGTAAATAGTAGGGCATACTGGGTTCTTCAGCCTTAGTGAGGCAACTGGTCTAGGAGAAGGAATATAGTTCAAAGTATTGTTATCTCTCATCACGAAAACTCTCCAAGTTAGACGAACCAGACATGCTGGACATTGCTGGAGAAGCAGGGACGAACTCGTAAGTGATGTACTCCTATGGACCCCTACATATGGCCGAGCAAAAGCAGGACGACCAGCTCGAACATACATACAGCAGCTATTTGAGGATATGGGAAGACCTGCCGGAGGCGATGAACGATAGGGAGAAGTGGTGAGAGAGGGTCAGGGATATCCGTGCTTGCTGCACGACACGAGGATGACGATGATGATGATTGTTATCTCTAACAATTCAATTAAAGATCAGTCATTTGTTTACACACGGTTAAATGATCATAAGTTTTATTTTCAACAATTCAATTTCGCATCAGTCATTTATTTGCAATCAGTTTAAATGTCAAAATGTTATATTTGACCCATAGTTAAGACCCTATCACGTGTTACATCTACGGAGTGATGGCAATAAAAGGAGTACTCGACATTCTCCAAAGCTCGAGCATTACTGAAGCCTCGCCATCAGATTGTTTAGTGTCATATCCAGGACACACGTTGCAGGGAGGGTTTTCCCCTCAGCAGAGATGTAGTCGGTGTATTCTACAACCCAAGACGACTGAGCTATTGTGTGCATGTATGTGTGTGTGTGAGAGAGAGAATGTGTTTATGTGTGTGTGAATATAAAATACAAGATATTCAGCTGATGCATTGATTAAAATTTTGATATTGATTATAGATTGATCTTCTCAGTGTGCCGCTTAAGGTCGTGGCTATCGTGCTGGTCTGTGACATCGTAATATGTGAGTTCGAACTCTAGTGGCGAAGTTAAATTCACTTTCGGAATTACACACTTGGGAAAAGTTAGAAACCCTCATCTCTCCAGTTATGGATTAAAAAGAAGCATTACTATCCCCCTACAACGATTGCATTGACATTAGATAACCCGCAAAGATTGACATGCGATGAAACAAAGAAACCAAACAAAAACACCACATCTACATTTGCTTTTGTTTATTTTTTAATGTTTTCCTTCCCCGGTCTTCCCATCTTTTTGTTTCTGGCTCTTTCTTTCTTTCTTTCTTTCTTTCCTTTTGGTTCTTTCATTGTGTGTGTGTGTGTGTGTGTATGTCTGATTCTTTCTTTCTTTCTTTCTTTCTGAGTGTGTGTGTGTATGTCTGATTCTTTCTTTCTTTCTTTCTTTCTTTCTTTCTTTCTTTCTTTCTTTCTTTCTTAGTGTGTGTGTGTGTGTGTGATTCTTTCTTTCTTATAGCTTTTTTTTGTATATCATTTCTTTTATTACATTTTTGTTTTCTTTATTTATTTATTTGTTTATATATTTATTTTTCTCTTTTGTCTTTCTTTCTTTCTCTCTTTCTTTCTTTCACTTTTCTTTTATCTTTTCTTTTATGTTTTTTGTTTATTTGTTTGTGTCTTTCTTTCTTTCTTTCTTTCTTTCTTTCACTCACTCCTTCACTTTTCTTTTATCTCTTTTTATTTTGTTTGTTTGTTTGTTTGTTTGTTTGTTTGTTTCTTTCTTTCTTTCTTTCTACACGATACGCTCTTTTCTTTTCCACCTACCAGTGTATTTCATTCTCTTTCTTCTTTCTATGTATCCGATTTTCTTCTAAGATCTTTGTCATCCACCCCTTCTTTTGTTGTTGTTGTTGTTGTTGTCACTGTTGTTGTTGTTGTTGTTGTTCTTGCCAACATCAGATTCATTTCTCCTCCACCCACAATCAACAATCTCTTTTCCTTCACAGCTATCCAACAAAGGTAAGCCGATCCTCCCAGTGTAAGTAACAATCATATCCCTATCAAACTGCCTTAGCTTCTTCAGATTACGTGACAGGGGACAAGGGAGACGCTTGAAACCAAAACGTACCCGGTTGACTCCTATACATATATATATATATATATATATGTATAGACTTGAAAAGCTTAACATGTTTCATACCACCCTTATATCTAACATTGGGGGCCCACCCATTGTGTGATAAATGAACCGGTGATATACTTGCCCGTGGACTTTGCACTAAACCTGACGTGAGCTTAACAGAACTAATTAGGGACACGTCTCTTATTTTTTAATAAATAAGTAAATAATCTGAGAATATACTTCCTTATTGTAGAGAACCAATGGGTGGTGCACACCCGATTATCTAGAACTGCTAATACCATTTTTTTACATCAAGAAGAATGAATAAATTTTATAAGGCATTAATGAAGTTCGTAATGTTTAACAAAAATGGCTTATGTAGCCAAAACTCTAGCAAACAGAAATGACGATGGTTTTGTCGAATGCTTCAAAGATGTTATTACCAAAAGAAATTCTTTTCTCGGAACGTGATATTCCATGAATGTATTCCTGTTGCGTGATATGGATTTGCCTTTGTTACCTTTGAGAGAAATAAGGCAAATATATTGTAAGAAAAAAAAACGAAGTTATTATTTTGTCCTGGGAACACGAGATGCACAGACAAATATAACGAGATGAAAAAATTACCAACTGACAGATTGGCTGGATTGAAATATTCATTTGAAGCCAGACAAAATATAGACAATTGTCCTATCTGACGAATATGCTGACAGAGTACCCTCCAGCGGGGTAATACCCAGCTAAAAAGGAATTCCAGAGTATAAAACTTAACGGTATCTGATACTGTGGCTCTAGTTCGGGAGATTCAAGGAGTGTGGAGTATAACCATAACTCTTAAGTCGACTTTGTGTGGTTCTACATATTAGGGTCACATCTATTGGTTGAATAGATTGGTTTGCAAATCATTTGTATTCGATAGGACTTTGTGCAAAAAAAAAATCTTAGCAAAAAATAAAAATATGAACAAACCGTTAATCCTATATACCAACCCCTCCGCTCGGGCAGGATATGACACAAGGTCAATTTTTAAGCGGACTTTAACAGGTTTGAATTCAGAGTTTTCCTTCTCCTAGACTAGTTGCCTCACCATGGCTGAAAAACCTAGTCTACCCTACTATTTACCCATAGCTGGATGGAGAATAATTGGATTCATACCTTTCCCAAGGGTATTAGTGCTATGTGAAATGCAATCATTCTCGTCCAGGATTTGAACTTGAGTCGCCGTGTCCATTTCCTACGACGATAACCATTACACCACAGGCACCTCCAAATGAACAAACCGTTAATACGATTCCCTTAACTCAAGGCATAAAAATTTCTTGACAGGTTGGTATGCCGTTAAAATCAATCAATCAATCAATCGTTGCTAATGTACTTACTGGGACCTTAGAGAACCGAATGGTATTAAAGAAAATCTGGCCCATAAAAAATGATCAAATATATAGAAGTCCAATGTCTAAGCAAAAAAAAAACAAAAAAAAAGATGAAACAGTAAATTTGACTTCAACCAACTTATTGAATGCATCTGGAAGATTTTGTAAAAAAAACTTACCAGAAATTCTTAGTTCTTCTCAATCGGCATATTTCGTCTTTTAGCTTTAGAGGAATCAATGGGTGTGTTCTCGTGATATAAGGGTTAAAGTGATGAGCTGCAGGATCGTTGTAAGTGGAACTATTACGTTCACTTTCGGGCAAATACCCTTGGGAAAAGTATGAACCCCCTTATCCTCCCAGCTATAGGTTAAATAGTACCATTATTGTTCTTCTAGGAGAATTGTTTTGGTATTAAATAACCTACAAAGGTTGATGTGCCATTAAAAACAAAGAAACCAAACCAAGAGCAAGCGAATGAGAAATTCGTTTTCCGCAAAATATTTTTTTATCATTTCATTTCTTGAATTTAATTTTTAAAGCAAATTTTCTCTGAAACTATACAGCAATTTTTTTTAAAAAGGATTTTATGTTAAATTTTGAATTTTGAATTTCTTTATAAGTTGGTCGACTTAAATTATTTTGAATTTTAGATAATTCAAGTTTTATAAAACAAAATTTCTGAGAGAGTAGACAGCAGAGAATTCAGCAATGTCAAATATATAATTCTATTTGCTTGATTGTTTCCGTACTAGGAACCCCTAAACAATTGTGACAATCTTTGTGAAACTTGAAATACGAAATCCTTTAACTTGAAAGAGTGTTTTAATAGGCAGGGGTAAAGACCGCGGGATGTTTGAAAGATTTGGGCTAAATTTTGATCAGAAATAAAATTAGTATCCACGGGAGAGCTCAGTGCCTCTAAATAATGAATATGAAAAAAAAAAATACACCAACAAAAAAGAATCAGCGCTACGAAAAGATTTTCTGGGTCAATCGGCAGAGGCTCTAGAAAACACCGACTGCATCTCTACTGAGGGGTAAGACTTCCCCCAACGACTGCCCTGCATATGACACTAAACAATCTGATGGTGAAGTTTTGGGGAATGAGAAGTACCCCTTCATTGCTATCGCTCCCAGGTCCACTCTGTCCCGGAGTGGTAACACCTGGTAGGATCCTCTCTATGGGTCAAATAGAACTAAACTGAGTACTTATACTAAACTGAATTGTTTGAAATAAGACTGTTTTGGCATTTAAATTGCGTACTTACGCTAAACTGAATTGTTAGAAATAGAACATTTAAAAAAATTTAAATTGTGTACTTACACTGAATTGAATTGTTTGAAATAGAACTGTTTTGACCTTTAAACTGTACTTATTTAAACTGAATTGTTAAAAATAGGACTGCTTTTACATTTAACTGTGTATAAACAAAAAAGCGTACTTATGTTAAACTGGATTGTTTGACAAAATATGTTTTTGAAATTCAAACTGCGTACTTATGCTAAACTGAATTGTTTGGAATAAAACTGTTTTTATATTTAACTGTTTTTATATTTAACTGCTATGTACTTAGAACATCGATTGACAAAATCAGAGAGAACGGCTTCGAGCTGACAAAGAAAAGAAGAAGGTACCCCGCAAAAACAATTACCGACGCTGATTACGCCGATGACATAGCGATACTGTCAAATACACCCAACCAAGCCGAAACACTACTGCATAGTTTGGAACAAGCGGCCGCAGGCATAGGCCTCTACGTCAATGCACACAAAACGGAATATATCAAACGGGGGACATCTCCTCTCTAGACGGAACCCCTCTTAAACTAGTAGACAAATTCACTTACCTAGGAAGCAGCGTCGAATCAACCGAAAAGGACATCGACACTAGGTTAACGAAAGCATGGACAGCTATCAATAGGCTATCGATTATATGGAAATCAGAACTAACCGATTAAATGAAACGCAGTTTCTTCCAGGCAGCGGTCGCATCGATACTGCTATATGGATACACTACATGGACTCTAACAAAACGGCTGGAGAAGAAGCTAGACGGCAATTACACAAGAATGCTGCAAGCAATCTTGAACAAGTCCTGGCGGCAACACCCCACAAGACACCAACTGTATGGCCACCTGCCTCCTATCACGAAAAATATCCAAGTTAGGCGAACCAGACATGCAGGACACTGCTGGAGAAGCAGGGACGAACTCATAAGTGATGTACTCTTATGGACCCCCACACATGGCCGTGCAAAAGCAGGACGACCAGCACGAACATACATTCAGCAACTATGTGAGGATACGGGATGTTATCCAGAAGACCTGACTGAGGCGTTGAACGATAGGGAAGAGTGGCGAGAGAGGGTCAGGGATATCCGTGCTACCAGCACGACATGATGATGATGAGGATGATATTTAACTGTGTGTAAGCAAAAAAGTGTATTTATGTTAAACTGAATTGTTGAAAAAGAACTATTTATATGGATAGAAATGGATTTGGCATTAAATAGCCAGCAATACCATAATACCAAATCAAACAAAACCAAAGTAAACTTTTTTTACAACACACGTTTTTCTTTTTCATTGTCAGATTAGGAAAGCAGCTACAGTGTAGATAGGTCAACCGGTAGTGGATCAGCCCCCCACTCCGGCTGAAAACTTCCTCTGTATGAAAGCTCTTCTCAAATAAGCCGGAAGAAGTAAGGATCTGAATATGTTAGTATCCACGTGGTGTCAACCATAGCAGTCCTCCGGCTCTCTCTGTCTCTCTCTCACCTGCAACATTTCGAGGTTCATGGCAATAAGTAGCCGTCGAGGGTGTCTCGAAAGCTTCCTTTACAATAGCTACAATACTGAGGCGTAGGGGAGGGCGCAACTCCTTTCCTTGGATTGCTCCACTTTACCCTTGATCCTTACTTTTTAGTGCAAAGCTCCACTTTAGCCTTGATCCTTACTTTTTAGCGCAAGGCGGCATCAAGTACCATTTTTTGAGTTTTTGGTTTGGCTCGACCTGGGATTAAACCCTGGTCACCCGGACCATTGGCGAATACTCTATTCATTTGGTCATTGCCCGGTCTTCCTCGTGGTTAAAGGGTTAAAGCCCCAAATTGCGGAATCAGAGTAAGCGAGTTCAAACTCCAGTCGCGCGATTACGTTACATTTCAGACAAATACTCTTAGGAAATGTATAGAACCTCCTAATCCTCCTTTCTATGGGTTAAATTGTAGTTCTACTGTTCTTTTACAAGGATGGCTTTGGCATTTAATAACCTACGAAGGTGCCATTAAACAAAGAAACCCAAACTACTCAGTTTTATCAAGCAATAAATAAGAGAGTTATATTTTTATGAATAACTGTACTCCGGGTACACTAGAAATAAACCTGAATAACGTTTAGAAGAAATATCTAAATTGAATCAATAAAAAATTTCTTGATTTCAAGGACCCCGTTTGTTCGACCGATTTTTATGGCCCATCAATCTATCTAGTGTTTTATATGCCGAAAAGTTTAGCAGTTGCTTTCATTGTATATTTATTTATATCCATTTTTATGCTGACGTTTCTTAAAAATTTTTTTTTTTTTTTGCACACGTTTAAATGATATCTTGTATAATACTAATAATACGCTAACATCTTCCGTTGCTTTTTCGGAATGATTGGTTAGTTGTTTGGGTTTTATGGCATATCAATCTTTGTTGGTTATTTAACGCCAAATCCATTTTTATACAAATAGTTCTTTTTCAAACAATTCTATTTAGCATGAGTACACAGTTTAATCGTCGAAAACGTTTCTATTTCAAGCTATTCAGTTTATTCAAACAATTCTAATTCATCTTATTCAGTTTAGTATAAGTATAGATTTTGTTTACACAAAGTTAAATGTCAAAATAGACAATTCAGATTAGTGAAAGTAGAGTTTTAATTTCAAAAACAGTTCCATTTCAAGAATTCAGTTTAGCATGAGTATACAACTTAAATGCAAGAATAGTTTGTCAAAAATATTTCTATTTCAAGCTATTCAGTTTAGTTACACAGTTCTAATTCAAACAGTTCAGTTTAGCATAAGTACACCGTTAATTCAATTCAACCCATAGATAGGGCCCTATCAGGTGCTACCATTCCGCACGAGAGTGGACCTGGGAGCAATGGCAATGAAGAGGCGTTTCGCATTTCCCAAAGCTCCAGCATCACTGCAACCTCACTATCAGATTGTTTAGTGTCATATCCAGGACTTTCAGCGGGAGTGGGGGGGGGACTTACTCCTTTGCAGAGGTGCCGTCGGTGCATTCTACTGCCTCTGCCGACAGGGCAAGCTTTCTCGGAACTTGAACTAAACAGGTCACATTTGTTAATGGTAAATAAAATCTGCATCCTTAAGAACATCACCGGATATGAACTTCAACCGATGTTTTACAGGCATTGCATTATTATTCCAATAGCTTCAACTTTAATATTTTCTTTCCTTCATATTCTATTGCTGATTTGAATTGAAAGATATTACTAGAAAATTAGCCGTAAAAGATTTGTAATAAACAATTTAAAAATAGCTATTTATTTATCAGCTAATTTAAGTAAAAACATCAAAATAAATCTTTTTAAAAAAATAATTTTTACGGAATAATTTTTTACAAAACAGAAATTATAAAAACATCTATTAAAAACTTCAAGAAATAATTGATTTTACTGCATTTAAAATCCCGATTCACAGAAATATATTCTATATTGATTGAATCATTTTTTAACGGCATATCAAATTGCCAAGGGGTTAGGGAATCACGTTCATTGTATGTCGGAGTACCCCTTCATTGCCATCGCTCTCATGTCTACACGTAACCGGAGAGGTAGCACCTGATAGGGTCATATCAAGGAGTTAAATAGAACTAAATTGCGTACTAATGCAAAACTGAATTGTCTGAAAAAGAAGTGTTTTTGACATTGAAATTGTATTTAAGCTTAAGTGAATTGTTTGAAATAGGACTGTTTTGAGATTTAACTCTGTGTGTAAAAGAACGTAATTATGCTAAAAAGAATTGCTTAAACAGAATTGTTTATTTGTACGAAAGTGGATTCGGCGTTAAATAACCCACAAAGGTTGATGTGCAAGAAAATAACCAACCAACCAACATCATTGTATGCCTATATTTATATTCATTGTGATGTTATTTCTTGTGATTAAAAAAGATAAATTTGCACACAGTCCAATCAAATACGAATAATTCATTAACATATCTATTTGACCAATTAATAGGACCCTAATAGGTATTTAATGTTTGGGTCGAAGAGGACTGTGTGTAATGACAGTTTTATGTGGTTTCCTTAGAGGGTTTTTGTGTATGGTTATGTAACCAGCTCTTTAGCCTAATAGTTAGAGTGTTCGCCAATGGTCCGGGAGACCTGGATTCAATCAGGTGATACCACTCTTGGCCAATGTGGACCTAGGAGCGATGGCAATAAAGGGATATTTCGCATTCCCCAAACGTCCAGCATTACGAGAGCCTCACGGTCAGATTGTTAAGTGTGATATCAAGGACACTCGTTTGGTGGGTTGGGGTCTTACCTCTTTACAGAGAAGCAGTTGGTGTATTCTACAGCCCCATCCAACTTGACAATAATTAGAATTATTAATGTTGATTTGAAATACTTGAAAACATTTACCTCTGTGCAAACAATAAATAGCAATGCTGGAGACCATTTAATCGTGTGCAAATAGGATTATAAATGTTACTAAGCAATACTTGAAACCGTTTCGAATCATAAGTATCAAGTTTTAAATGTGTTCGCTAATGGTCCGGGAGATAGGGGTCCACTCCCAGGTCATGTCATACCAAAGACTTCAAAAATGGTACTTGATGCCTCCTTGCTTCACACTCAGCAATATAAGTTGCGTATCAAGAGTAAAGTGGAACAGTCCAGGGAAAGGAGTAGTGCCCTCTCCTACACATCAGTGTAGTAGCTATTGAAAAGGGAGCCATCTGGTCGCCCTTGACTAAAGGGAGACAACTTGACTTTACTTCCTTTATGTACCCCTATCTTATACTTGCCCTGGAGAATACACCGACTACACCTCCGCAGAGGGGTAAGACCCCCACCAACGAGTGTCCAGGATATGACACTAAACAATCTGATAGTGAGGTTCCAGTTATGCTGGAGCTTTGGAAAATGTGGAGTACCCCTTTATTACCATCGATCCCAGGTCCACCCTGGCCCGGAGTTGTAGCACCTGATATGGGTCCTATATATGGGTTAAATAGAACTAAACCATGGTTCATTCAGTATACTAATTTTTGCATTTAAACTGCGTATTTATGCTAAACTGAATTGTTTAAAATAGAACTGTTTTGACATTTAAATAATGTACTATTACTAAACTGAATTGCTTGAAATAGAACTGTATGACGTCTAAATTGTGTACTTATGCATAATTGAGTTATCTGAAATAAAACTGTTTGAGATTTAACTCTGTGTATTGCCCAGTCGGCAGGGGCAGTAGAATACACTGACTGCAGAGTAAGACCCCTCCCCAATGAGTGTCCTGGATATGACACTAAACAATCTGATTGTGAGGTTCCAGTAATGCTGGGGCATTGGGAATAACGGAGCTCTCTTCTTTGCCATTGCTCCCAGGTCCACTCCGGCCCGGTGTGGTAGCACCTGATAGGGCCCTATCTATGGGTTAAATAGAACTAACGGCATACTTATGCTAAACTGAATTGTTTGACTAAACTGAATAGCTAAAAATAGAAATGATTTTTACAATTAAACCGTACTTACATTTAAACTGCATGCTTATGCTAAACTAAATTATTTGAAAGAGAACTGTTTTTTGACATTGAAACTCTATTGACACTAAACTGATTTGTTTAACATAGAACTGTTTTGACATTTAACTGTGTGTAAACAAAATCTGTACTTATACTAAACTGAATTAGGTGAATTAGAACTGTTTGAATGAACTAAATAGTTTGAAATAGAAATGTTTTTAACAATTAAACTGTGTACTCATGCTAAACTGAACTGTTTGAAATAGAACTGATTATTTACATAAAATTTGATTTGGAGTTAAATAACCTACAAAGGTTGATATGCTATAAAACCCAACCGACCGGACTATCTAATACAAAAAAAAATTACTGAAGATTTCATAGTTTTCAGTAATTTATAATATCAATCATTAGCAACTCGTTACTAATGATTGTTGATAATTGATGATAATACTCATTGTTGCTAACTTGAGCCCAGTCAGCAAGGACTGTAAGAACTCCTAACAAGTGCCGTGGATGTAACACTAAATAGTTTATTTCATGTTTAAACTTCAGTCCTGATTCTTTGGAGAATGTAAAGTACCAATTCATTGTCATTACTGCAGTGTTAACTCTGGCTAGGAGTGGTACAACCTGTTTGCCTCCCTTCAATGATTTAAATATAAGTTAATTAAGATCGTCCATAAATTACCGAGTAGTTAAAATTTCATTTACAGACAAAACATATTCACCAAAGTTAAGCACCAATGAACCTGCTTACTACTTAGATGGGTGACCACTTAAGCAATAAACAAGCACTTTGAGTAATCTGTGGCATGTGAGCCATAGTTAAGCTCAACTTGATAAATAACGAATTGTTTCAAGTTCAGATTATAATGTTTAATGGCATGTCAACTCTTAATAGTAATTTAAAGCAAAATATTTTTATACATATATGATTTAAAAGATAAAGTTAAGTTGCCGACCGTAGTCGAGGGTTACCAGAAGGCTCCCTTTTTAATATCTTCTACACCGAGGTGTATGAGAGGGCACTACTCTTTTCCTCGGATTGCTCCACTTTACCCTTGATACGTACCTTATAATGCTGAATGTTAAGCAAAGAGATATCAAGTACCATTTTGAAGTCTTTGGTATGACCCGACCTGGGATTGAATCCAGGTCTCCCAGACCATCTTTGAACCTTCTATTCACTAGAACAATGAACTGGTTTCTACGCCAATGAGGGGATTTTATTTTCAAATTAGCAATAGCTTATTTGTCTGCGCACTGTTAAATGGTTTCAGTTTTGCTATCTATTATTTGCACACTGTTAAATGATTTTAAGTAAGGTTATCGAACATTAATAATTCTATTTGGTATTGATCTTTTGTTTACGTACAGTGAAGTGGGTTTTAGGGATTACTTATTAACAAATAATTCAATTCAAAATTAATCATTCATTGGCCTTGTGGATTTAGTTTTCACCAATGAGTCGGGACCGGGGTTCAATCCTTGGTCGAGTCATACCAAAGACTCAAAAAATGGAACTTTATACCATCTTGCTTAATACAAAGCATTAAAAGGTACAGATCAAAGGTAAGTGGAGAAATCAACGGAAAAGAGTAGCGCCTTCCCCCTACAAACTGTGTTGTAGCTATTGAAAAGGGAGCCTTCGGGTCACACTTGACTACGGTCGCCAACTTAAATGTTTCCACATACTGCTATGTAAAACCAATAATTGAATTCAATATCAGTCATTTGTTCGCTCACAGTTAAATGATTTCAAGTACTAAAAATGATAAAATATTTCTATCTGACCAAAAGATTTGACGCTAAAAGGTACTACCACTCCGGTCAGAGTGGACCTGGGTGTAATGACAATAAAGAGGTACTCAAGGACTGGAACCTCACCATCAGATGCAGTTTAGTGTCTAAGCCAGGACAAGTGACAGTTTCAGTCATTTTTTAAATATATATTTTCAAATTTTTCTCACCAAATGTCCAATTCAAAACTGAATGAAAAAAAAAATAGATGAATGTTTTATTGAAATTAGATATATAGCTGATTTTTGATAGATTTCAAAATCGATGAGTAAATTCACCGATAATTTTATCAGTAACCAAACACTGTAAACAACTTTTCAAATACAAAATTATCAAGATTTTTAAATTTTTTAATTTGTTTACAATTTTTTTCAATTTTTGATTTTTTCTTTTTTTCTTCTTTTCTCCTTTTTTTATTTGGAAAAATATTAACTTTTTACATTAGATTTTTCTTCAATCATTTTATTTACGAATGATGCAATGTTTCTTACCGTGAAGCTGTAAGCTAGTTTGTTTTTTTTTAAATAATTAGGATATATCATTCAACTCTTTTTTAATAAAAATTGAGAGAAGGTTCTCATATTTTTGTAAAGAGGGAGTAATTTAATCATTTGTAGGGATAGGGACCAAATAAGGCATAGTGCCTCTGCTGAGAGGTAAAACGCTCTCCCGACAAATTCGTTGGTTATTTTGTTTTGTTTTACGGCTTATCAACCCTTTTCGGGGCATTTAACGCCCAATAAAGTCCAAACAATTAATTTTAGTGTAGTATAGTTTTGTTTACAACGAATTAAATCTCAAAACAGTTCTATTTCAAACATTTCAGTTGAGCACAAGAACACAGTTTAGTTCAATGTAAAGACCGTTCAATTTTAAACATTTCAGTTTAGAGTTTCAATGTCAAAACGACTCTATTTCAAAAGACAATTCAGTTTAGCATAAGTACACAGTTTTAATATAAAAAATAGTCCTATTTCAAACCATTTAGTTTAGCATAAGTACAATATTTAGTTCCGTTTGACCCATAAATTGGACCCTATCAGGTGCAACCAGAGGGAACCTGGCAGCAATGGCAATAAAGGGTTAAGCGGTTCTCCACATTCCCCTAAATCTCCAGCGTTACTGGGACAGATTGCTTAGTTTCATATCTAGGACACATGTTGCGGGAGGGAAGTAGTCGCTGTATTCTACATCCCAGGCCGACTGGTCAACCCCCAACGAGTGTGTTGCATATGACACGAAACTGCACCTGATTTTAAGGCTCCGGTCATGGAGCTTTGGGGAATGTATAGCGTCTTTTCTTTGTCAGGTCTGATCAGCCCTTGAATTGTACTGCTTGTTAAGGTATCAACTATGAGTCAAAAAGAACGGTTTGATTATTTACTTAACTAGAAACCAATTAACCGTGTGCAAACAATTGTGGTATCCATATTTACCAACCCTTCCGCTCGGGCAGGATATGACACAAGGTCAATTTTTAAGTGGAGTTTAACAGGTTTGAATTCAGAGTTTTCCTTCTCCTAGACTAGTTGCCTCACCAGTCTGTCCTACTATTTATCCATAGCTAGAAGGAGAATAATTGGATTCATACCTTTCCCAAGGGTATTAGTGCTATGTGAAATGCAATCAGCCTCGTCCAGGATTTGAACTCGTGTCGCCGTGTCCATTTCCTACGACGATAACCATTGCACCACGGGCCATGGGTGGTATCCGTTAGATACATTCAATGTAGTTGAGTTTGGTGGCTATCATTATCATGAGCCTGCAAGCAACACTGATTACCTTGAATCTCTCTTGCTCTCGGTCCCTATAAGCTATCATTCTTGGTTATCTGTCTACATGGCATCCAGTGTCCGTTCAGAGCTGATGACTGTAAGTTTTTGCTGGTTGGCAATACTGGTGTGTCTACGCGTAGGGCTCCAAAGAAAATATTCCTTATGAATTTGCTCTTATTTTCTCCAACACAGTTCAGCATATCGTGCTGGCGTTACTTGTATAGCAGATCGGAGGTAAGTGGCCGTACAGTTGCTTCCGGAATTTGTTCTTATGGAGTTTGCGTTTAGATTTTTCTAGCATTTTGTTAAAGTCCACGTAGTGCAAAAGAAAATGCACCGACTGCTTCTCTGCAGAAGGATAAGACTCCCCCAAATAATGTTCTGATATATGACATTAAACAATCTGATGGTGAGGCTCTAGCAATGTTGGAGCTTTGGGGAATGCAGAGTAGCCCGTTATTGCCATTACTCCCAAGTCCACTCAAGCCCGGAGTGGTAGCACCTTATAAGGTCCTATCTATGGGTCAAATATTCTTATCAAACAGATTCCTATTTGGTTGATGTTGATAAGAGTTTATGCCTGCCCTATGAGTATGAAGTCAGATATTGCGGACGAGTTATATAAACTATTCTACTAACTTTAACGTTTTTTGTTTTAAAATAACCCAGTTGTTGTAACATTATTTTATCTTTGTTTGAGAAGAAAATTGACATTATATATATATATATATATAATGATAATAAATAAATAAATAAATAAATAAATATATATATATATATATATATATATATATATATATATATATTTCATCCATGGAAGATATTCTGCGAGCTTAGGTTTCCTGAAGTTTATAAAACAACATTCATCAGAAGATGGAATGAATTGATTTATAAACTTCAGGAAACCTAAGTTCGCAGAATATTTTCCTTGGATTATATATATATATATATATATATATATATATATATATATATATATATTATCATTATTACTACATAATAGCTCACTCCTAGATATTGAGCATTCTCCGTATTATATTACACTTGGTTCGACACATAACCACAATGTGATTTACTGACGACGAACACTCTTATTATACATATATATATATATATATGTGTGTGTGTGTGTGTGTGTGTGTGTGTGGAAGAATGTGCCAGTAGCGACCTGTGTGGTTTGAACACGGATCCCTAGCCAAGAAATAAGTGTTGAAAAGGAATGTGCCACTAAAGTCCACAATACTGGAAATAAATGCGTCAGTCAGAGGTCTGACGAGAGACGAGTAGAGCAACACGTGTGTATGCAAAATAGATGTGAAACGTAAATTTTGCGAGTTTTGTATTGTTTGCTGGTTAGGTGAGGCGTGCGACAAATACCATTTATTTTAATCAGCTGATTAATATTCAGATTGATCTTACTTCGTTTGGCTATACAGCATTTTACCCTCCTCTATTTCTTGTAAATTCTCTTGTTAATTTTTTGTAACTTATTGTACTTTTGTTGTATATTGACCCTTGACCTAGCCGTCAATCAGAGATGCAACCGTGTAAATGAGCGGTAGAAGAAACGGAAGCAAATGGACGTTATGAAAGAATATAAGGCAGATGCCGGCGGCCGTTTGATCAGTTGGTGACGGAAGGCCAGAGTGAGAACCAGCTTGCAGACTGAGAATTCCTTCTGAGGGCTGTTGCCTTCAGCGACCCCCGGTTGAGCGTCCCCAACCAAGATGCGGAAGAAGTGGTAAGTGGTTTCTTGAAGATAACATAGCATGCTATGGTAAAGAGAAGAAGTTGGGTCAATATAGCAGTCTGACCTTGTCTCTCCACCCATCTCGCACACATCACAGAAATATCGACCCTTTCGAGAATAAAGTGTGAGAGATACATTTTTATAAAAAGTGTGTTCGTTCGTTCATTGATTTGCGTAAATTATGTTTGATTATGTTTCCACTTGTATTTGTATTACGGCTAGACAACACTGTGTCTTTTTTATATGTATCCGTTTATGCATACTGGTGCTGAATGAATATATTGAGCTATTATTCTTCCCTGTGCATCATTCCCTTCGATGATGTATGTATATATATATATATATATATATATATTCGACTTTTCCAGGGCCTTCGATTCCATTCACAGAGGAAAGATGGAACAAATCCTACTAGCGAACGGCATACCTAAAGAAACCGTCGCAGCAATAACGATTCCCTATAGAAACACCAAAGTAAAAGTACGATCACCAGATGGAGACACAGAATACTTCGACATTGTAGCAGGAGTACTTCAAGGGGACACGCTGGCTCCGTACCTCTTTATCATTTGTCAAGACTATGTACTTAGAACATCGACTGACAAAATCAGAGAGAATGGCTTCGAGCTGACGAAGAAAAGAAGCAGAAGGTACCCTGCAAAAACAATTACCAACGCCGACTACGCCGATGACATAGCGATACCGGCAAATACACCCGACCAAGCCGAAACACTACTGCATAGTTTGGAACGAGCAGCCGCAGGCATAGGCCTCTATGTCAATGCACTCAAAACGGAATGTATATGCTATAATCAAACGGGTGACATCTCCACTCTAGACGGAACCTCTCTTAAACTAGTAGACAAATTCACTTACCTAGGAAGTAGCGTCGAATCAACCGAGAAAGACATCGACACGAGGTTAACGAAAGCATAGACAGCTATCAATAGGCTATCGATTATATGGAAATCAGACCTAACTGATAAAATGAAACGCAGTTTCTTCCAGGCAGCGGTCGTATCGATACTGCTAAATGGGTGCACTACATGGACGCTAACAAAACGGCTGGAGAAGAAGCTAGACGGCAATTACACAAGAATGCTGCGTGCAATCTTGAACAAGTTCTGGCGGCAACATCCCACAAGACGCCAACTGTACGGCCACCTGCCTCCTATCACTAAAACTATTCAAGTTAGACGAACCAGACATGCAGGACACTGCTGGAGAAGCAGGGACGAACTCATAAGAGATGTACTCTTATGGACCCCCACACATGGCCGTGCAAAAGCAGGACGACCAGCACAAACATACATTCAGCAGCTATGTGAGGATACGGGTTGTTGTCCTGAAGACCTGCCTAGGGCGATGAACGATAGGGAGGAGTGGCGAGAGAGGGTCAGGGATATCCGTGCTACCAGCGCGACATGATGATGATGATGATATAAAGACATAAAAAAATTTAATACTTTGTAAAATGATTCAAATGCCCACTGCAAAAACATACAGTGCAATGTTACAATATATTACCTCGGTGATAATTATATATATAAAAACACACAAGCAAGACGAAAATTCATGACTCAAAATTTCACGATCACAAACTTCAGAGGAGCCGTATTTCCCACCACTGACTCCATATATATAATGCAAAGCTCTTAGAACAAATTGAGCACTCTGGTATGAGGTAAGGTATAAAATATAAACAAAAGAACGCTGCTACCTAATACCTTATAATTCCCTTGCTGACGTGGTACGCTTGTTGGCCGAGCGGTCTGATACTAAGTCTAACTTAAAGTTGGGCAGGTTTTGATCCCAGCTTCAAGTGTCCTACGTGTCTAGCCACGTTGTGATACAACGAAACAGTCTGTCTGTGGATGACAATATATATATATATATATGCTGAAGGACACTAAACAATCAGATGATGGGGTCCCAGTAATTCAGGAGGATTGTGGAATGCTAAGTACCCCTTCATTGGCATCACTCCCAGGTTCACTCTGACCCGGAGTGGTAGCACTTGATAGGGTCCGATCAATGGTTCAAATAGAAAAAAATTGTGTACTTACGCTAAACTGAATTACTTGAAATAGGACTGTTTTGACATTGAAATTGTGTACTTGTTTTAAACTGAATTGCTTGAAATAGAGCTGTTTCGACATTTCAACGGCGTACTTATGCTAAACTGAATTTTTCGAAGTAGAATTGGTTTTACATTTAACTGTATATAAACAAAAAAAAATAACTATACTTATACTAAACTGGTTGAAATCGAACTGTTTTGTAACACTAATGTCCAAAAATACGACCAAGGTATTCACATGCATAAAACGTTCACAAATGTTCATAAACATAGAATCCGAAAACACTCGAAATTGGTTCAGGTACGAAAATTTATTTACCTTTTTGAGTTTAAGGTTTTTCAACATAAGGAGAGTGAGACACAATTTCTTTCTATGCTGACTTTTCCTTCTAACTCTACCACATGCGGCACCCCCGCCGCAAACTACTGGTCTGGCTTCGGCGAGCTTTGAAAATCGACTCTCTCGTTCGGAGTTTAAATCTCAACTAACTGTTTTTTTCAAATTCCAAAATCCTCCGCTTCTGGGTTTGGCGTCATTCACGTCCCCGGTATCATTTCAATCTGGGGTTTTTATTGTGACATCTCTGATTGTCACATTCGCCCCGCACGCACGTGAACACCTGCACTCAACTAACACATGCACTAACTAACCCATGCGCTAAGCGAAAGTTTCTCCGCCTAACTAAACCGAAAGGCAAGATATATAAAACGAAATATGATCATATAAAAAAAAATCCCTCCGCAATTATATTACAGTTTGACTTAACTTAATAGCTTAAGATAAATGTTTTTGACAATTAAACAGTGTGCTTACGCTAGACTGAATTGTTTTAAATAGAACTGTTTATTTATGTAAAAAAGAATTTGGCATTAAATAACCTATAATGGTTGATATGCCATAAAGCCCAAACAAACAAACAAATAAGCTTAAAAGACGGAGAAAAATTGAAAAACAAAGTAATCGAAAGTGAAGAATCTTTTGTGAAGGAAAGTCGACGTTAAACGTTTTAGTTTTATTGAATCTTAATGTTGAATCTTCTTCACAATAAATTCTTCACTTTTGATTACTTTGTTTTTCAGTTTTTCCCCATAACGTCAGATTCCTTTCAACTATTTACTTTCAGCTCAAAAGATATAAATCCGTAAATATATTATGCTCTATGCAAGCGAATTCAGAGCAATATTACGAAATTTCAACTATAAAACAAAATGAGATAGAATCACTCATGACTCTGAATTCCACGTAACCGTGATCTTTCATCCACATTAGTTGTCTGAATTTCTGAGACGAAGCTTGCTGATTTTTATCATTAAGGGTTTTTGGACTATTGTCTTCATCTTTATTGTTATTTCTTCAATGTTTCGGCCGATATGTCCTCCGAGGAAAGTTGAAATTATTGATAGGGCTGAACATTGGAGGATTAGACGCCTTAAGGAATCAGTTCATATGTTGGGCTACAATGACCTGCTGAGTAGACCAAGTATAGAGTTGAATACAATATGGGAACCGATAATTAAGAAGGCTAGATTTTAAAAAATCTGATTATGAGCACAGGTAAAAAATCATACATAATAGTAGAAATTATTCTTGTAAGTAAGTTTATAAGTCCCAAAATTTCACTCTGAATTGTTCAGCAGGACACATGGCGTAACGTTCCCTAAGTTTCTAAAGAGGAAATCATGTGGAGGTTGCAGGTTCAATCCTGACTGCAGGCGAGTAACAATACAGGAATACTTAACGCTTGTACCGGTTATGGTCAGAACAAGCAATCCCCGTGGATTCAATAAAGGATGTAGTTCAAAGTTCCGTGAAGGTTCCCGAGTTCGACAAACACCTGAAGAAGGCCGGAAGACGTATCGGCCGAAACATTGTGGAAATAACAATAAGGATGAAAACAATAACCCAAAAACCTTTATCGATTAAAATTTCATCCACATGTTTGCAGTCCAAAATTCTTACGTGTGAATAGAAGCTGATGATCGGACCCCTCGTGGTGTAATGTTTAAAGAGATGGACTGTGGATGCTAGTTCGAACTCCAATCGCGCTGTTACGTTCACTTTCGGTCAAATACCCTTGGGAAAAGTATCCTCCCAGCTATATCGTCAAAGGTTAAATAGTACCATGCCCCCAATGAGTGTCCTGGATATGACACTAAAAATTTGATGGTGAAGTTCCAGTAACGCTGGAGATTTGGGGAATTCATTGCCATGGCCCGGCGTGGTATCATCTGATAGGGTCCTATCTATGGCTTAAATAGAATTAACCGCAAACTTATGCTAAACTGAACTGTTTGACTCAGCTGAATAGCATGAAATAGAAATGTTTTTGACAATTAAACCATACTTACATTTACAGTGCGTGCTTATGATAAACTGAATTATCTGAAATATAATTGTTTTTTGGCATTGAAAATGTATTTACACTAAACTGAATTGTTTAACATAGAACTGTTTTGACATTTAACTGTGTGTATATAAATTCTGTACTTATACTAAACTGAATTAGCTGAATTAGAACTACTTGACTGAACTGAATAGCTTGAAATAGAAATGTTTTTGACAATTAAACTGTGCACTCACGCTAAACTGAATTGTTTGAAATAGAAGTGATTATGTTCATAAAAATGGATTTGGCGTTAAATAACCTACAAAGGTTGATATGCCATAAAACCTAACCAGATAACATCGTACCAAAAGATCGGAAACGTCGGTAATTTTAGCAATTTAAAAAAATTTATATTTAAAAACTCACACACACACAAACACACACGCATATATATATATATATATATATATATTTCGAGAGAGGCATTCCAGTTGAACCTCATGTATTTTCTTGAAGATTTAGTTCTGAAATATAGATGTCCTGAATTTTATTCGACTTAGATGAAGACATGTTCGCCCTTGTCAGTGATAGACGTCAAAATTATTGTCCAAGTACGGAAAAAAAGGACTGACGTATGAATACATCGTCAAAGGAAGATATTTATCTGGATTGATAAATAATTATATTGACTGATACTCAGCAGTCCAACGTGACAGTTATATCGATAGACAATTAATAATCTGTCTACCCTAATACGATCGATCAGTACAATCAAAATCAATAATAATCCCGTTCTTTCTTTTTTTTTCCCACTCGCTAACACCTACGCACGCACTGAGTGTGAAAAACAATTGTTCACTTTCCTCATAGAATGGCGTCGCGACATTTTTATTTAAAATCACATTGCTTTTCATTTGGGCCAAGTTATTTCGGTGACGAGGCTTTTGAGACGGCATTCTACGACAGGGAAGTTTTCCCAACCGCCGCCGGGCAGAGTTGATAGCAGATAGAAATTCATGTGATCAGATGAGAGATTTCATTAAAGCAATTTTCCTGAGGTTTACTAGCCAGACAACAGGTTGATAGAAAAAAACTTCGATATACACATTCACTCGTACACACACACACACACACACACATATATATTTACGTTGTTTTATGTATGTATACTGAAAATATCTCGGCCAAACCAAACCAAAAAAAAAAATAAAAAGGAAAGACTGGAAGTAATAAAAAAGTACATTCAACACTTCAATCCATCTTATCGTGTGGCAAAGCTATGTTCGGAGGGAATTTTCGTGGCGTAATGTAACATCGTGGTAATTTTGAATGCCTGTCTTGTTGCTACTTTCACTCTCGCACTCATTACAGATATTGACTTGAAGATCACTTTGACATCCCGCGTAAATTGCGTCGGTGACATAAGAAGTGCACCTGTATCCTAAAGTAAAAAGTACGTAGGTGGTTCCCCAGCGAAAATGCCGCGTAAATTACGCAAGTGGCATACTAGATAAAGGTATGTCCACGAGGTACGTGTAAGTAGGAGGTGTGATCACGAATTTTGCGTGGACGTCCGGAAAAATTAAATAAACCAGGGAAGATTTCGACCCAGGCAGAACGAAGAGGAAACGGTTTCACAGAAGAACCGTAGCGTAGGTGTGCAACTTAGCCATCTCCGACTTTCCCTAATCCTTAACTGACGGTACATTTCGGGTAATAAAAAGGGGAAAAAGGAAGCATATTATATTTTAACTCATAGCAAGGGTAATAAGGGGGTTCATACCTTTCCCTAGGGTTTCAAGTGTTGTATAGCATAGAAAGACAACAACAATACTTTTTGGGGGAAGGTCCTGGAGGCTGGGTCATAACCAAGACACGCCCAGCATTTCCAAAAATGCCTCGGGCCCCGTTGGAATTCCCCTAAAAATGCAATAAACCTTGCTCCTCCAAAGAGGATTAGAGCTTTGTGAGGATGGCCCCCTTAGGTTCAACGAAGTTCCGTCTTGGCCGCGTGAAGCGAATGCTTGGCTTCTCCGGCACCCCAACCAGGCAGCCTTGGCTGACTACCGTATCCAGAGACGTGACGCATCCAACCAGATCCGTACTGAGGATACCATGACCAGCCGAACTGCACTACATCTACTGAATCCCGCTTATTAAAATCAAACGCCCCACCAAACGGACCAGTGTGGAACAAGGCCATTATTAAGATGGGTCCGGGCGCAGGGCTGTAAGACAGATACGCAAGGCATTCCCCAAAATGTCCCGGGCAGTTTCGGCATTCCCTAAAACGAGGCACCTCAGACACCAGACGATAAACCTAGTCACTCCGAGAAGGGTTAGATTCTGGGAGGGGCAGACCCCGGAGACTCGAGGTATGTCAGTCCAGAGACGTGACACACCCTACCAGATGCGTGCAGCTAACTCCACGGCCTGCATGAAGTGTGTCCCACCAACTGGATTCTGCTGATTGAAATTAGTGGTATTTGTCGACTGTCCCACCAACCGGGCGAGCGTGGTACAAGGCCTTTTTTAAGGTGTGTCCGGGCGCATGTCCGTAGCCCAGATGCGTCAAGGGACTCCAAAAATTCCTCGGGCCCCATCGGCATTCCTCTAAAAAGGGATGCCTCAAGCGCCAGGCGATACACCCAGCCCCTCCAAGGAGAGTTAAAGCCTTGGGGGATGGCTCCTTGAGGCTCGAGGTATATCCAGAGACATGACGCACCCGACCAGATCCGTGCCGCTGACACTACGACCGGTCGAAGTGTGTCCAATCAACTGTTATTTGTTTTTTGTCCCACCATCCGGAATGTGGCATAAGGCCTTTTTTTAAGGTGGGTCCGGGCGGAGGGCTTTTGCCCAGACGCACGCGGTGGCACCAAAAATACCTCGGCTCCGTCGACATTCCTCTAAAAAAGGGCCCCTCAGGTGCCAGGCAATATAACCTCACTCCGCCAAGGAGGGTTAAGGCCTGGGGCTTGAGGTCGATCTGATGTGTGTCCCATCAATCAGCCCTTGAGGTCTTTGATTGAAATCAGCCCTTGAGGTCTTTGATTGAAAACTATTTATGGCTACAATCCAGTCCATCTGGTTGATTGTAGAAGGCTTGTGTAGCCACCGTACAACAATATATATATATATATATATATATATAGCTTCATGTAATTATCCCCATGAATTTGTTGATCAAAGGTCGGAAATGCTTAGTGTTTGTAGGCACAAGAAATGTTGGCGTCTTGGTAGATATGTTATAATTTAGTTTTATCTTATCAGTTATTTTTGTTCTTTCTTTTTTTTTTTTTTTTTTGGCTAATTTTATTCTTCTTGGCAGTCTTTTGACCAATAAAATGTAGTTTGATCCAACCCTTCTTTAGTCAGAATCTTCCTGATGATCCTTTAGGTAAAACCTCTGAAGAATTTTTTTCTGACTAGGCAGGCATATATATGTATATATAAATGAAGCGTTCGTGGTATAATGATTAGGATCGAAGAAAATGGACACGACGACACGAATTCAAATCCTGGACGAGACTATTTGAATTGTGCTTATAACCTTGGAATGGTATTAATCTTCTCCCTACAGTTATGGGTAAATAATAGGGCAGAGACCACGGTTCAATCCCAGGTTGAGTCATACCAAAGACATAAAAAAATGGTACTCGATACCTCCTTTCTTAACACTCAGAATTATTAGGTACGAATCAAGGGTAAAATGGAGCAATCCAGGGGAAGCAGTACCGTCCTACCCTACACCACGGTGTAGTAGCTATTGAAAAATGAGCCTTCGGGTCTCCCTCGACAATAGTCAACAAAATTACTTCTGCTTTAGTATGGCAACCGGTAAAACAGAAGGAAATTCTGGATTCAAACCTGTTAAATTTTGACTAAAACTGACCTTTTGCCGCATCCTGTTAATTTGGTGGATATATATATATATATATATATATATATATATATATATATATATATATATATATTCAGATTGATAATTTGTGTGAGACAGTGATAGTGAAAACAATTTCAAAGATATCTGACTTCTAGATGATAAGAACGTCTATTTTGCTTACCTTATATATTTTTGAATTGCTGTAATTGTCATTTTTATTTTCCTAGCACTTTTAATCTACAAAATCATTCCAAATTTATTCCAGTTGAGTCTAAATTACTGTTTGTATATTTTTGTACATTTCCAGCTTAAACCTGTAAAATATTGAATATCATATCGTGAGAGAACATCAGTATCAAATTCTTTTCAGTCACCTCCATCATAAATAATCATTTCTGATATCGTATGTACCGCATCAGTATATTGTCCCCAGAAATGGAAGCATAAAAAGAAACTCTGCGAAAAGCCAGAAATCTGATACAGTCGACCATATCGGTGACATCCTCTTATAGTAATTCCGATAAGCAGGGGACAAAAACTGGAAATTTATTAGATGTTACAAGCTCTTCAAAGATATTCGGAAATAATTGCTGTTGACAGCTTTTTTTTTTTTCTTATTCACCTCTTAAAACTGACGAATATCACAAACGCTCAATTTTATCCATAAATAAATTAAATGAAGTTAAGCTAAAATGACAGCTACGAATAAACGTTTCGATAAGTACACGCGAATGTCCTTCACACACACACACACATATATATATATATATATATATATATATATATATATATATATATATATATATATATATATATATATATATATATATATATATATATATATATATATATATATATATATATAAGGAGGTGCACGTAGTGTCATGGTTATTGCCATTGAAAATGGACACGGTGACCCGAGTTCAAATACTGGACGAACCTGTTTGCGTTTCACATAGCACTAATACCTCTGGGAATATCATGAATCCAACTATTCTCCCTTCAGCTTTGGATGAATAGTAGGATAGGCTATGCTCTTTAATCATGAAACTAAAAAAACTCTGAAAGTAAATCATTTATACTCCGCTTAAAACGAATGACTTTGTGTCGCATTCTGTCCATGCCCGTTTTATATGCAAACACACATATATTGTACTACACGGTTCATAATACTGTTTGATTCCCGTTGAATATTTGTCCATAAGTCTTGTGAAGATTGTGGAATTGCGATTATTCGTATATATCACGCACTTTTCCCAGCACGTTTAAGCATAAAGACTAAAAATAAAAGTTGTGTATTATACATAGGCCCATTGGCTTAGTGGGTAGAGTGTTTGCCAATGTTCTGGAAGAACTGGGTTCACTCCCAGGTCGAGTTATACCAAAGACTTTAAAAATGGTGCTTGATACTTCCTTGATTAACACTCATCAATATAAGGTACGTATCATGGGTAAAGTGGAGCAATCCAGGGAAAGGAGTAGCACCCTTCCTTACACCTTGGTGTAGTAGCTATTGAAAAGGGAGCCTTCTAGTCGCTCTCGACTACAGTTGTCAACCTTACTTTGTACTTTTATTATACACAAAAACTGAGTATTAACTTTTAATCCGTCGGAAGTGCAAGGGAAGAAAGACCAAGAGAGTTGGTCATTCAGAGAGTTCGCAGTAAGAAAGATCAGTTAGGACAGAGACTCGAGCAGAGAAGGGTCTCGAAATGCCAGGCTAAGGAGGGTATGACTGAAAATACGGGCAAAGAACCTACAAGCGACATTAATATTTGTCGACTTTACCAAGGCTTTCGACTCCATTCACAGAGGAAAGATGAAACAAATCCTACTAGCGTACGGCATACCTAAAGAAACCGTAGCAGCAATAACAATTCTCTATAGAAACACTAAAGTAAAAGTACGATCACCAGATGGAAACACAGAATACTTCGACATCGTAGCAGGAGTACTACAAGGGGACACGCTGGCCCCGTACATCTTTATCATTTGTCTAGACTACATACTTAGAACATCGATTGACAAAATCAAAGAGAATGGCTTCGAACTGACGAAGAAAAGAAGCAAAAGATACCCCGCAACAACAATTACCGACGCCGACTACGCCGATGACATAGCGATACTGGCAAATACACCTGACCAAGCCGAAACTCTTCTGCATAGTTTGGAACGAGCAGCAGCAAGCATAGGCCTCTATGTTAATGCACACAAAACAGAATATATGAGCTATAACGAAACGGGGGACATCTCCACTCTAGAAGGAACCCCACTTAAACTAGTTGACAAATTCACGTACCTAGGAAGCAGCGTCGAATCAACCGAAAAAGACATCGAAACGAGGCTAACGAAAGCATGGACAGCTATCAATAGGCTATCGATTATATGGAAATCAGACCTAACCGATAAAATGAAACGCAGTTTCTTCCAGGCAGCGGTCACATCGATACTGCTATATGGATGCACTACATGGACGCTAACAAAACGGCTGGAGAAGAAACTGGATGGCAATTACACAAGAATGCTGCGTGCAATCCTGAACAAGTCCTGGCAGCAACACCCCACAAGACACCAACTGTACGGCTACCTGCCCCCTACCACGAAAACTATTCAAGTTAGACGAACCAGACATGCAGGACACTGCTGGAGAAGCAGAGATGAACTCATAAGAGATGTACTCTTATGGATCCCCACACATGGCCGCGCAAAAGCAGGACGACCAGCTCGAACGTACATTCAGCAGCTATGTGAGGATACGGGATGTTGTCCTGAAGACCTACCTAAGGCGATGAACGATAGGGAGGAGTGGCGAGAGA
Source organism: Sepioteuthis lessoniana (assembly GCA_963585895.1). Taxonomy (NCBI): domain Eukaryota; kingdom Metazoa; phylum Mollusca; class Cephalopoda; order Myopsida; family Loliginidae; genus Sepioteuthis; species Sepioteuthis lessoniana. The sequence continues at coordinate 17,212,799 of OY757936.1, forward strand.
GGGTCAGGGATATCCGTGCTACCAGCGCGATATGATGATGATGATGATGATGATGATAATCAAAACCGACTGATATTTAACAAACCCTTCTATTTATGATTATACAGAGAAATAGCCAAAAGTCAGGGGTGAGTCTTATCTATAAGTTCGTGTTATACACAAATCATTACAGTAGACTGGATAAATACCATTAACTGTTTCACCGAACCCTGTTTTTTTTAGTCTACCAGGTGCAACAACCCCCTGGTTTCAGGTTGGTCCTCTCCCTTGGCAAAACCTGGTTAGCATGAGTGAGTTCATGCCTTCGAGCCTGAGGCGCCTCAAAAATGTCGATAGAGTTAAGCACTTTTTTGACAACTGTACATGTCTCGATTAGTATGTTACCTAACGACAAGACAATGACTTCGTGTCTAATCTGTCCTGGTGGGTAATTGGATCGATATCAAAAAACCGTCTGAGCACGTTCAGCTGCATTACTGGTAGTACTTTCATTTTCCCGTCCACGATTAAACTGTGTGGAAATCGCGCTTAAACAGTAGAGAAGTTGCTTTGGCTCAGGATCTCTGAGCTGAAAGACTTAAACTTGAAGACAATGTTAATACGAAGTGAGTTCAGAAAGTATCGAAACTGAATCATTTACCAAGACAAAAACAACGAATGAATAAAGCGCTTCTTCAAAATACTTTCAGCCTCCTCATGCAAGTTTTTGAAAGAACTTGTGTGGTAATACCCAAGTGGTGTCGGGTGGGTTGATCTTTTTCGTGGTCGATCGTCTAGTGGGTACATCGTTGTAATTTCTTACACTCGGCTGACGTGTCAGCTCTGGCTTTTCAAGACCCTTCACTGGTCGAGTCTCTCTTCTAACTGACCACTGTCACTGCTAATTTTCTGACAGACCAACTCTCTTGATACTTCTCCCTTTATACTTCCGGTCACGGGTCTTTACGAGGCATACATCTTTGTCTATTTTCGCGCCAAGACCACACACAAGCTATTTAGACAAAGAAATGTACATGTGTGTGAATAGGATTCGGCACTAAATAACCCACACGGGTTAATATGTCATTAAGCCAGATAAACTAAACTAAAGTAAATTTTAGCCTAGCATTATGGGGTTGCACTGTGTACGGGATAAAAACTGAGTTAGAAGTTGGCCAATTCGCGGTCAGTTTTGTATTACGCGCTAAATTTAGATATTAGAAAATCGTAAGATATACAAGTCTATAACGTAATTCTTGTGATAGTACTGAAAAAATGGTTGTTCCTCCGTAAGTAGCTTCTATATATTATTTAATCAACTTAAAAATGTCTTTGACATACGCCAAATTCTTGAGATACCAGCTAAAAAAAAAAGGAAGTCGTCGAGGCGTATTGGTTAACGTGCTAGAAAGTACCATCGTAGTAAGTGAGTTCGAACCCCATTCTCGCTATTACGTTTACTTTAGGACTAATGCCCTTTGGAAATGAATAACCCTCCCCCTTATCATCACTAGTACCACTACTAGTATTCTAAAAGGATGGTTTTGGCATAATATAATCCATGAAGTTTGATATGCTATTAAACAAAGAAACCAAACCAAACTAAACTTTATCTACCAAGCTATGAGTTACATAGAACTCTTGTTGGTTTTTTAAAAGGATAGCCTTGGCATTAAATAGTCTATGAAGGTTGATATGCCTTTAAACAAAGAAACCAAACCAAACCTTATCCACTGACCTATGGGTTACATAGTACTAATGCTGTTTTTTTTTTAAGGAAGGCTTTGGCATTAAATTATCTATGAAGGTTGATATACTATTAAGAAAAGAAGGAAAGAAAAGAAAAATGATTAGTATTTAAAAACGTATTTTTCAACGGAGGAGTATCTTTGCAGTTAATGATAATTTTGAAGCTAAATGATTTGCGAGATGGTTCTCTATTTTTTTTCTCAATTTATCACCCTAAAGGAGGTCGTCCATCCCCTCAAAGAAGGGTCAGTCATCCTCCTGTCTCTCGACGTTTTTTATGAGTGGGGGAGAAAATCATTTAAGCAAAATGGCTGAGAACGCCGTTTCAATCACAATTGGCTTTTATGAGCCGAATTTTCCTCAGATATTCATTTCTCATGAGATTAATTCTCGGTAAGTCATTTATTTCCCCTATCATTTTATTTATTCCTTTTCTTCTGAAGAACAACGACGATATTCAACCCAAGCTTCAAGAGCCAAGAATTAGGGCTTAACCACAAAAGTGTCAAAATATATAAAAGAACAACTTAATCATTCAAAAAAATTCTCTGAAAAATATAGTGATTTTTCGATGACCATCTTCAAATAAAATGCGTCTTTTTTGCGGTAAAAAAAACCCCTCACACTCCACGATACTTAAATATATTAACTCTAAGAATATTTCAAGAAAAAGCACGATGAAACAAACTTTTTATACTTTTCAGAAAAGTTATTAGCATTCAAAATATTCATGGGGCAATTAAACATCGTTTTACTTGTTCTTGTGTCGTTTCAATTAATATATTCACCGGTCTTTTTCAGAAATAACATGCAACTATCTAAAGAAAGAGACTTGTTCTAGTTTTCTTTTTCTGTTGTCTAAAGCATAAAAGCAAAGAAAAAAAACTTTCTTAGAGAAAAACGCTTGAAATCTAAAAAAAGGTGGTTTAGAAAATGAGAGAAAAAAAAGGAAGCAGTCCATCTCAAGATATCAGAAAACTATATAGGCAACAAACAGTGCAGACATGGTCTGAGAAAGAAAAAAAAAGAAAAAAGCACATATTTGATAAAGTTTTTGCGCTTTGAAGAAAGCCAATGTACATGAAGACGGTCAGAGATTTCACCAATTGAAACGTTCCGTGAAACACAAAAATAAATCAATAGATAAATAAAAGAAAAGTAAAGGTTTGGTTCGGTTTGTTGGGTTTTATGGCATATCAACCATTGTTGGTTATTTAACGCCAAATCTATTTTTATGTAAAAAAATCTGTTCTATTTAATACAATTCAGTTTAGCATAAGTACACCGTTTTATTGTCAAAAACATTTCTATGTCAAACAAGCAGTTATATGTAGCAATTCAGTTACAGTTTTAGTATCGAAAAACAGTTCTATTTCAAATAATTCAGTTAAGCAAAAGCACTCAATTTAAATGTAAGTACGGTTTAATTGTCAAAACATTTTTATTTCAAGCTATTCAGTTTACTCAAACAATTCATTTTAGCATAAGTATGCTGTTAGTTCTATTTAACCCATAGATAGGGCCCTATCAAGTGCTATCATCCTGGCTACAGTGGACCTGGGAGTGATGGCAATGAAGGGGTACTCCGCATTCCCCAAAGCTCCAGCATTGCTGGACCCTCACCATCAGATTGTTTAGTGTCATATCCACGACATTCATTGGGGGGGTTACCCCTCTGCTGAGGTGCAGTCGGTGTATTCTACTGCGGTGTATTCAAGTAAAGAAAAGTAAAGATAAATAAATAAATAAATAAATAAATAGATAAATAAAAGTTTAACTCCCCGAATTCTTAGCATGTTAGTAGATATTCAATGAATATTATTCATTAGATGGCCCAATCGGCTGGGGATGCAGAATACACTTACTGCATCTCTTCAGAGGCGTAAAACTCACCCTCCAACGAGTGTCCTGGATATGACACTAAATAATTTGATGGTGGAGCTCCAGTAATGCTGGAGCTTAGAGGAATACGGAGTACCCCTTCATTGCCATCGCTCCCAGGTTCACTCTGGCCCGGGATGATAGCACCTGATAGAATCCCATTGATTCGCCAAAAACAACTAATCTGTGCATTTATGATAAACTGAATTGTAAGAAATAGAACTGTTTCGACATTTAAAGTATGCCCTTATGTTAAACTTAATTGTTTGAAAAAGAACTGATGATATATATAAAAATGGATTTGACATTAAATAACCTACAATGGTTGATATGCCATAAAATCCAACCAAACCAAACCAACTAAAACCGCTCAGAAATGTATACCATGAATAAATATTTGAAGATATGAAGCATTCAAACTTTCATCAAAATGTCTTGATTCGGCATTAAATGACCCAAAAGCGTTGATACGCCGTAAAACAAAACGACCAAATATTTTTTTGAAACAAATTCATACGAATTCAAGACTCTGGGATCGTAAAATACCTGATAGCTCTGCAAGATAACATGGCTGATACAGACGATTAAGTGAATCTTATTTCAATTCCTCAAATCAAAAATAAATATTGCCCAGTCGACTGGGGCTGTGGAATACACCGATTTCTTCTCTGCATAAAGTGTAAGACACTCACCCCCATAACAAGAGGGTGTATCTTTCATTTTTTCTTTTCTGTTTTTTTTCTTTTTTCTTTTATTTATTTATTTTTTTTTTTTTTCTGGCACACTGTACAATCGAATATGAACAACAGTTTTAACGGATCTATTTTCTTGCTCAGTCCACCGAGGCTGTTGAATACACCGACTACTTTACTGCAGAGGGGTAAGACCCCCAACCAGTGTCTTGGATATAACACTAAACAATCTGATAGAGAGGTTCCAGTAATGCGGGAGCGATAGGAAATACGGAGCACCTCTTTATTGGAGGTGCCCGTGGTGTAGTCGTTATCGCCGTAGGAAACGAACACGGCGATACGAGTTCAAATCCTGGACGAGACTGATTGCATTTCACATTGCACTAATACCCTTGGGAAAGGTATGAATCCAATTATTCTCCCTCTAGCTATGGGTAAATAGTAGGACAGACTAGGTTCTTCAGCCTTGGTGAGGCAACTAGTCTAGGAGAAGGAAAACTCTGAATTCAAACCTGTTAAACTCCGCTTAAAAATTGACCTTGTGTCATATCCTGCCCGAGCGGAGGGGTTGGTAAATAGTACCTCTTTATTGCCATAGCTCCCAGGTCCAGTCTGGCTCTGTGTGGTAGCACCTGTTAGGGTTCTGTCTATGGGTCAAATAGAACTCAACTGAATTGCTTGAAATAGAACCAATTTTGACATTGAACCTTTGTACTTATGCTATACAGAATTGTTTGAAATAGAACTGTTTTGACTTTTAACTAATTGTAAAGAAAAACTATACTTATACTAAACTGAATGGATTGAAATGTAATTCGGCTTTAAATAAACCGAAAAGGGTCTATACCCCGTAAAATAAATAAATAAACAAGGAACTAAGCAAATATTCCTAATAAGGAAGAACATAGATACAGCGTTAAAACTTTTCTTGTCATTAAACTTTTAGTAATCCGATGAGCCAAATCTTTTACAATATTTTCATACATGCTAGCTTGTGGCTCTCATTTCACAGGATCGAAGCAGTTTAATCCCTGAGAGACACAAGCTGTGATTGGTAGTATCATGTTAGTTGGTGCACTGACACGTTGTATTGCTATACACTGTGCGAGATTTCAAAGCCACACAGATGAACGCGAAACATAATCTACTCCGGAAACGTGCGTGTTGTGAGTACGAACGGGGCGATAACCCCACCGAAGCAACCAAAAGATGGTTAAAGAAATGGTCTTTAGGGTTGCAAAGACGTCGACCATCAGGCAAGTCCAAGTTGACTTGATGTTTAGATAATTCAGGGCCGTATGTATGGGGTACCCAATGAGACTCGAACTCACTCTTTTTGGTTTACTAGTCTAGCTTGCTAACCATTACACTACCCGTGGTCCCGAGGTTGGATTGAAGCCGAGGACTTTCAGGCCGTAATCTCTATAGTAACTTGCAAAGATACTGACAAAGTGACAATTTTTTTATGCACGTATCTCTCCCTCACACACACACTCTCTCTCTCCCTCTCTCTCTGGGGAAGTCCTCGTAATATAGTGTTTAACATCGTAGTGACCGAGTTCAAACACCAGTCTAGCAATTACGTTTACTTACGGCCTAAAATTTATATATATATATATGTGTACGTGTGTGTGTGCGTCTATCTTTTATATTTGTTTTCTCACGTTTGAGTGTCACATGATTTAACTACGAATGATAAGCCACTTTACTCACTTTTCTGTCTGATGATAGTGCACTCTCTACATGAAACAAAAACTAAAGGATATCATGTTCATAATTTGATATTTTTCTGTGTGGTATACCTCTTCTCTCTGTTGCACGGAGCAATCTTTTATTTTTTCGTTTCGGCGCCGAGCAAATTGCATATATATATATGTGTGTGTGTGTGTGTGTGTGTGTGTGTGTGTGTGTGTGTGTCGAAAAATTTAAATTGTAGTCTAAAGTGATGAATTTATAAAGCCAAAAAGTCGACGCTGTAAGGATCGGTATTAGTATGCCATCAGAAAGGGAATATGTTAAAAATTCCAGAACGATTATTAAGAGACGTAAAGCGCGAAATTGAACTCGTTTCAAAAATTTAACGCTGTCACAATGTTAGCTTATATCCACCACAAAAGATTGAGGCGAATTTTTGAACCTAGTGCAATTTTGCTCTTTACGTCTCTAAATAATTGCCGAGGTTTTTTTTACATATCTCCTTTCTTATGAAAAATTGTCTTGAATAGCTACAATATATTCAACCTTTAATTAATCATCTTCCTATAAGTAAACTTTTCTTTTCTTCTTTACATCTTTCTCTCTTTCTAATCTGTTATATCTCAGGACGATTCCGTTTGCTTAACATCATTGCCTTGCGCAGTCACCTGGTATTTTTGAAATGGAAGCGTTGATTTTATGTGAGAACGGTTGTATGTTCTTTCTTTTGTTATATGTCCTCCATTATTTCCTGTATTTTATTAAACATCCATTGTTATACTTTATCACTTGATGTCACCTTATATAGTCCTGGCGGTGGTATAATAATACCGAAACGTTATAGCGTCAACTTTCCTTCTTAATAAATTCATCACTCTTGGGCTACTCTGTTTTTTAATTTTTCCTTATATTGTCGGATTCTTTTCAATTATTTACTTCCATATATATATATATATATATGCGTGTGTGTGTGTGTGTGTGTGTGATCATCATCACTAACATCATGTCGTGCTGACAGCATGAATTTTCTAGACTCACTCTCACCATTTATCCCTATCGCTCATCGCTCCCGAAAGTTCTTCCAGTTTGAATCCTAAGATGAAGTAAGTCGTTTTAAGTCAGCCAACACTTGTGCGTCCATGTGCCAGAGTCCATAAGCGTTAAGATTTCGTCTTTGTTCCTCGATCAGGCTCTCCGTGCCTTATTCATCTTACTTGAATGGTTGGTAGGATAGGAGGCGGGTGGCCATACAACTGATCTTTCAATCTGTTCTCATACTTTGGCAGTAACATTTTATCAACCGAAAGTGATGTCACTATATGCCTAGCGAAGATCTGGAGTGCCATTGACAGACTATCGATCATATGGAAACCTAATCTATCCGATAAAATAAAAGGGGTATTCTTGCAAGCTGTAGCAGGGTGATTACTACTATATGGATGCACCAAATGGAAGCAATATATTGTACAATATATTGTACAATATTGTACAATATATATTGTACAATATTGTACAATATATATTGTACAATATATTGTACAATATTGTACAATATATTGTACAATATTGTACAATATATTGTACAATATTGTACAATATATTGTATTGTACAATATTATTGTATTGTACAATATTGTACAATATATTGTACAATATTGTACACCGGTATACCGGTAACCATTACACTATATGCACCTGTAAAGACACACACACACACACACACACATACACACACACACATATATATACATATGTGCACCTCTAAAGACACACACACACACACACACACACACACACATATACACATATGTGAGTGTGTGTGTGTGTCTTTAGAGGTGCATATAGTGAAATTGTTACCAGTATACCGGTGTACAATATTGTCTTGATGACACAAGTTCAATATGAATATATAATTACTTTTTGTTTATCATATTATTTATCATATATATTCCTCTTTATTTGATTTGATTTTCTAGTTACTTTTATCACTTTATTCTTATCTTTTCTTCCTTCTTACTGTCCTCTCTCTCTCTCTCCTCTCTCTCTCTCTCTCTCTCTTCTCTTTCTCTCCCTCTCTCTGATTTTTAATTTTGCACCATTTTTTCCTGTCTTTTAACGGCCTTCTTAATTTTACTTACTTCTCTTTTTCTTTTTTTATCTTTTTTTTTACCCTTTAATTCTGTCTCTTTTTGTATCTTGCCTTCTCTTTCTCTCTCTCTCTCTCTCTCTCTTTTTCTCTTTTTCTTTCTCTCTTTGGCTCTATCTATCTCCTTGATTTTTTATTTTAGTCTCTTTTACTCTCTCTTTCTCTCTCTCTTTCTTTCTTTCTCTTTTTCTTTCTCTCTTTGGCTCTATCTATCTCTTTGATTTTTTTCTTTTAGTCTCTTTTACTCTCTCTCTCTTTTTCTCTCTCTCTCTCTCTCTGTTTCTCTGTCTCTGTCTTTTGATTTTGTTAATTCATTTTTTCGATCATTTGTATGTCTTCCTCTTTTTTGTGTAATTCGCTTTTTCTTTTCTTTCTCGTTATTCTTACTCTTTCCTTTCGTCTCTCTCCCCCTCTCTCTATCTCTCTCTCTCTCTCTCTTTCTCTCTTCTCTCTCAATCTATTTCTCTCTCTCTTTCTCTTTGTCTCTCATTGATTTTTCAGTAAGCCCCCTTTATTTTCTCTTTGCCTGCTTTAATTTCTCTCTCTCTGTCTCTGTCGCATATTTTTCTATTAGTCCCTTTTTTCTCTCACTTTGTCTACTTTTCCTTTTCTTCACTTCTCTTCTTTTTATTTCTTTATTCTTACTCTCTGCTAACCCTTCTTTCTCTCTGTCTGTCTGTCTGTCTCTCCCTCTCTCTCTCTCTCTTTGACATTTTATTTTACTTTCTCTTTCTCTCTTAGATTTCTCTTTTAATCTCTTTTTTCTTTCTCTTTGTCTACCTTTCTTTTTATATTAATCAATACTTTTTTTTATTTTTATCTCTCTATTCTTTAGTTTACTACGCCTCCGTCTGTCTGTCTGTCTGTCTGTCTCTCTCTCTCTCCATTTGCTAGTCTCTGTCTGTCTGTCTGCCTATCTATCTCTCTACCTTTCTCCCTTCGAGGCCACTTTTCCGAGATATACTCGACGTTTGTTCTCGGGTCAAGTATCCTAAACAGCACAAGCTTTTTTTTAATGGTCACAATCACAAAAACATAAAACAAACACGGTTCAAAATCGTTAGCAACGGTAGATGACCAGCAGCGTCGTTGAAGAAAGGCAAGAGAGACGGTGAAGTACAAGGTTCAAGCGAAGACGAAGTGCTGAGGTCAAGCGAGACAGCTGAGTGGAACGCAACTGCGAATCTCTCGCTGACGGAGACGTCTCGGCCTAGCCCACTCGATGAAAATCTTGTCGCAGAAAAACGAACGGGACGCATTCAATAAGCCTCTTGAATTGGTCAGTATTAATCATGCGTGAAATAACCGAATGGTCGTTCAGGCTATTTTTCGTTTTGATGAGAGACTTCTTTTAACAAGAGTGTGTCTGTGTATACATCTACTGCTCTGCACGCTAATGTCTTGTGTGTATCCGATTAGAAGATGAATTAATAATTGTTGTGGAGCGGAAAGGACAAACCAATTACAGATATAAACCTATATAAGAAGAGTATAGTCATGAAACCGAAATTTTATGGTAGAGACCAAAGAAAAAAGAAAAGAAAAGAAAAGAAAAGAAAAGAAATGTCCATCAGGACACAGCGTAACGGTTATAGGCGTTGGTTCCTTAAGCTTCTAAGGAGACAATCATCTGGTGGTTACTGGTTCAATCCTGACTGCAGACGAGTAACAATAAAGGAATAATTAACATTTGGACCCGGTTATGGCTAACAGAATCAGAACAGGCGACTCCCGTGGATTAATAAAGGACGTAGTTCGAAGTTCTGTGAAGGTTCCCGAGTTCGACAAACACCTGAAGAAGGCCGGATGACATATCGGCCGAAACGTTGTGGAAATATCAATAAAGAGGAAAACAATAGTCCGAAAACCCTTAATGATAAAAATGATCAAGCTTCGTCTTAGAAATTTAGACAACTAAAAGAAATGTCGATTAGGATACCAAAAGATTTTACAAGCCCAATCGGCTAGAGCTGTGGAATACAACGACAGCATCTCTGCTAGAGTCCCAGATATGAAATTTAAAAATATGATGGTGAGGGTTAGGTTCCAGCCTTTGAGATTTAGGGAATTTAGATTACCTCTTCATTGCCATTGCTCACAGGTCCACTCTGCCACGGAGTGGTAGTACCTGATAGGGTCCTAACTGTTTGACATTTAAACTCTGTGTCAATAAATGATTTATACTAAATTGAATTCTTCAAGATAGAACTGTTATCATTCAAATGTGTGTAAAAAATGATCGATGTTTAATTAAAATATGAGTGATATATCCCAATAATTAGGTACAAATGAATGCGTTGGTTTGGTTTCTTTGTTTAATGGCCTATCAACCTTTATAGGTTATTTAATGTCAAATCCATTCTCCGAGAAGAACAGAAGTGGTACTATTTAACCCATAGCTTGGAGGAAAAGGGGGTTCCTAACTTTCCCAAGGGTATTTGCCCGAAAGTGAACGTAATAGCTCGACTGGAGTTCGAACTGGCTTACTACGATTCTGCAGTCAACCCGTCCTAACCATTACACCACGACGACATGGTTACCAGCGTTAAACAATAATAATTGGAAGTGTATGTCTAAAATGAGTTATTAGTATTAGTTAGTAAAAAAAAAAGTCTAAAGCTCTTATTATTTACTGTAAAATCTCCCCATCAATTATATATATATATATATATATATATATATATATGAGAACACGATTCGCTCACCTATTGGTATAAAATAAACTTAGACATGCCGATAAAAGCAATCATAAAAAGAAGGAAAACCATGAAGGAGGGTGGTAAAAAAATTAGTAAAATTGAAATATAAAAGAAAAAAAGAAGAAAGAAAAATGAAAGACGTACTGAAAAATAAATGAAAGTAATTTTAAAAGACTGACCAAATAAATTAGACATTACAACAACATTAACAACAACAAGAAAAGGATCTTGAAATAAATGCGAAAAGCGCATGCTTAACGATAATTTCATCAAAAAATCGGATGAAAAAAAAAAAAACGACAACTTTATCTCATCTAAACATTTTGGTACAAAGCCATTACGAATATTTTATGACCCTTGATAAGACGCCTTTGTATTCATCCATTGCTCTTCAGACGCAGATGGTGAAAAAAAGAACAAATCAGCTATTTTGAATGACGTATAATGATCGGCCATTAATTGTTGACTTCTGGTCAGTTTTTCGCGGCTTGACAATATAGCATAGGTGTGAGATAAGGAGAAATGACGTCATTTGTTTTTTTCTAAAAAAAAAAAAAATGAAGAAGAGAACACACTTAAATCGAGTTTATGAGTTCTGCTAAACTGTAATTAGATTGACTGTGTGAAAATTGTTATTATCAACTTAATTGTAGATCAACTTGATAGTCTCCTAAATGGTTCCCTAAAAAAGCCACACACCGATGAATACGCTTTTTTCAGACGTGGAACAATAGCTGGAAGTTTTTAACTGACACTGTCTTCAATTATTTTATCGCTACTTGCTCATATTTACGCATTTATCCAACCGCTCTGACATGGGTAGGATGTAATACAGGGTTGGTTGGTTATTTGCTTGCCTTGTTTTACGGCGTATCAACCCTTTTCGGACTATAGCATTTCCAACAATTCAGTTTAGTATAAGTATAGTTTTTGTTTACAAGCAGTCAAAACAGTTCTATTTCAAACAATTCCGTTTAGCATAAGTACGCAGTTTCAAAGTCAAAAACTATTCTATTTCAAGCAATTCAGATTATTATGTCAATAAAGATAAATAACTCCAGATATTTGTATTCGTCACTAACAATTCAGTTAAAAATAGGAACCTTCCAGGTGTAACCACTTTTGGTCAGAGCGGACCTGGAAGTGATGGCAAGGAAGGGGTTCTCAACATTCCCCAAAGCTGTAGCGTTACTGGAGCCTCATCATCAGATTGTTTAGTGTTATATTCAAGACACTTGTTGGGGGTCTTACCCGTCTGCTGAGGATCAGTGTATTCTACTGCTCCATCTGATTGGGCTATCGTCAAGATGTTGATTATATATAAATGTAAATCAGACACTTACTAAACATTTTCTTGAATTTTTCTAAATTTTAGCAAATGAGAAAATAGATAAAATAAAGAAGGAAATAAAGTGAGCTAAAGGGTCAAAAGACAAGAGAGGGATAAGAGAAGAATAGGTGTTGTATACTCATAATACAAATACAAATATATACTGAAACATAATCAACCGATAATGAACGACTTCAATAAACGAACGAACACACTTCTTTATAAAAATATATCTCTCACTCTTGGCTTATTCTACACCCCAGCCAACGGGACAGTTCAAAACGAAAAGAGAAATTGATAAATCAAAATAAAATTCTTGAAAGGGTTATGTTTGTTGTGTGTGTGAGGTGAGTTGGAGATGGGGACAGACAGATATATTGAGCCCAAGTTCTTCTTCGACCATAGCAGCACTTCTTCCTCATCTTGGCTGGCTTAGTCAACCGTGGGTCACTGAGTTCCGCAAGGCCCTAAGTCTGCAAGCTGGTTCTCACGCTGGCATCCTCTCTGCAACTGACTCGAACCGCCCCGGTCACCTGGATATATTATTGTCTAACGTCAACTTGCTTCCGCTGATCTTCCGCTTATTTACAGAGGTGCATCTCTTGATTGACAGCTTGGTCGAGGGTCAATATATAACATTGGGAGAGAAATAGGTATGGGTTTAAGTGATGGTATTAGGAGTTGTTAGTTTTGACTTTGACTGTCTGGGTTGATAGTGGAAGCTAGGAGCTATCAAATATATCGGGTTTCATTAGAGATTTGACAAGATTGTGGGGTGGATTAATTTTTGAGAAAGAGGGAAATGTGAGAGGGGGAGAGTTTTTTTTTAAATTTTATTTTATATATCAATTTCTCTTTTCGTGTTAAACTGTCCCGTTGGCTGGGGGTGTAAAATAAGCCAATTGCTTCTGTTTAGAGGAATGAAGCGTCCCAACCAACGAGTATATTAGGTGGGACATTAAACTTCATCTGATGGCGAGACTCTAGTCCTGGAGCTTTGGGGAATGTAAAATACGTCTTCATAGCAATTGCACTAGGGTCCTCTTTGACCTGGAGTGTTTGTATCTTTTAGGGTCCAATCAGTGGCTCAAGTAGAACTGTCCACTCAATGGGAGATAGAGACGAATGGCGAGAGAAAGAGATAGACAGTCAGGAATATTCATAATAGCAGCATGACATGATATATATATATATATATATATATGTGTGTGTGTGTGTGTGTTGAGAGATAGATATTCGCATTTAGTACATTTTTATTTAACATAGTTCGAACAAGTGTTTTAGTTTTACCCTTCGCCAATGGCCCGGGAGATCTGGGTTCAATCCCAGGTCGAGTCATACCAAAGACACAAAAAATTGGTACTTGATGCCTCCTTGCTTAACACTCAGCATTATAAGGTACGGATCAAGGGTAAAGTGGAGCAATCCAGGGAAAGGAGTAGCGCCCTCTCCTACACCTAGGTGTAGTAAGCTATCGAAAAGGGAGCCTTCGGGTCACCCTCAACTATGGTCGCCAACTTTACTTACTTATGTGTGTATGTGTGTGTGTTGAGAGATAGATATTCACATTTAGCACATTTTTATTTAACATAGTTCGAACTAGTGTTTTAGTTTTACCCTTTGTTGGTAAATTACTATATATATATATATATATGTGTGTGTGTGTGTGTGTGTGTGTGTGTGTGTGTGTTAGAGGAATAATTGGTTTGTTTTTATGGCATATCAACCATAGTAGATTATTTACTGCCAAATGATATATATACATCTTTTAAATATATGATTTATGAACACATTTTGTCGATAACATTTTTAAACGAGTCTGAGATAATTTTTCTCACTGTTAAAGAGTTTCACTTACCTCTATCTAATATGAATAATTCTCTTATTTGCTGACATTTTAATGTTTTCAATTATTGCTATTTAACAAAAACAATTCAATCAGATATTAGATATTTGTTTACAGACATTTAAATGATCAAACAGTTCTATTTCAAGCAATTCAGCTTAGCATGACAACAAAGATAAATATTTCCAAGTATTGCTATGTGTCACTAACAATTCAATTAAACATCTATCATTTGTTTACACACAATTAAATGATTAAACCGTTCAATTTCAAGCGATTCAGTTTAGCATAAGTCATTAGTTTGCACACAGTTTAAATGTCAAACAGTTTGATCTATAGATAGAAGCTTTCAGTTGTTACCATTTCGGGTCAGAGTGGACCTGGGAGTAATGGCAATGAAGGAGTACTCTGCATTCCCCTAAGCTTTAGCGTTACCGGAACCTCATCATCAGATTGTTTAGTGTTATACACAGGGCACTCATTGAGTGAGAGTTATCCCTTGGCAGTGATGCAGTCAGTGAAGTCTATAGCCATAGTGGGCTAGGCCATGTGTGTGTGTGTATGTGTGTTTGTGTGTGTGTGTGTTTGCTTACGTTCAGAGATAGAGAGATTGAAAGGGAGAGAGGAAAAAAGACAGACAGAGATAATATGAAGAGATATATATTTTTTCTTTTTGTTTCTTATATATGTTTACGCAAATTTGTACATAGATATGTTTATAGTTTCAATGAACACCAAGACTAGGTTCTCAATATTTAAACGCAAATAGAATTTGAAATTTTAAAATTGTGTCCTTGTTAATGCCAATCATATCAAGAAAATCCGTGATTCTATTTAGTATGCAGCAGGCACGTTCTCCTATCAATAGTCACACCACACCACCTCCCCAAACTTGCCTCAATCTCTTTTCCGCCAACTTCTGAATGCTTTCAATTTTGACACTTGTCAAGGACATGGCAACACGATTCTTTAAATATTTTATCGTTTTGAATTCAAATTTAAACTTACATTCAATCGGTTTTTTAAGGCATTGCATAAAATGCTAAAATATTTCTTATTTCATTTACTGCACTGAATGTTACCTGATTTTCTTTTTTTTTTTTTTTTTTTGGTTATTCATTATCCGATTCTATATTCGTATTATTGGCTCATTCTGTTTGAATTTAACTCTCTCTCTCTCTCTCTTTCTCTCTCCGTGTCTTTATTCATTCTCACAACCATATGAAAACACATTCACACACACACACTCTGTCTCTCTCTCTCTCTCTCTCTCTCTCACACACACACACACACACACACTCACACACACACACACACACATATATATATATATATATACAAACGATCCTTTAGGATTAGTGGTCAATATCGTAGTTATTTCTGTTAAATCGACAGTTTCATTGGTTATAAATAATATTGATCACGAAAGCAAACTGCGTAAAATTATCAGCAAAAAAATATCGCTGATATCGTTTGAAGCGTATAATTCTAATAAAGAAAACCCTCTATGTTGGGGCGCAATTAGACACGCACACACACACACACACACACACACTCTCTCTCTCTCTCTCTCTCTCACACACACACACGCACACACACACACATATATATATATATATATATATATATATATATATATATATATTTATACAACCCTTTCTAGATGTCTTACAATGCACCTTAATGACTCTAGCTCTATAGCCCTACATTTTAAAAGTCACTCACCCAACAAATTCATATTTCGAAAACTTCTTGTTGAAAACATTACTATAATAGCACATAATGATGATAAGAGACAACTACAAATCCTAGAAGCTCTACATATAAAAACAACAAACCCTATAATTGATAGAATATATTTTGAAAAGGGTGAAAATGTTTTAGAATGTCTTTATTTTCATCTATTTATTTTTTAGCAATATACGAATATGATCTTGTTCTATTTTCTACCAGCAATATCTTACACATTTCAAAGGTGAGCCGAGAAAAAGGCATTTTTAATGACGGGAATATATATATATATATATATATATATATATATATATATATATATATATTCCCGTCATTAGTAAAAATATTCCCGTCAGTAGTAAAAAAATCTTTTTATAAAGCATAAATTTATTTGAGAATGAGAGTTAATTTTGAGAATAAATATAATAAATTATTTGATAGAAAATTATGAAAAAGCATATAATATATATGTACTACGCATAAAAATGTAACTGATATTTTGAAATTTTAAAATATTTAAATAAATTAAATATTTGTTTTTTGTTTTAATATATCTATTACTGCATCTTTACGTGAGATTATTAATTAAATTTAAATCTAATTAGAAATATCTGTAATTTAAGTCTATATGTAAATTTAAAAAAAAAAAAAACTGTTTTAAAATAAATGTACTACATTGCCAACCGTAAATTTAAATTTAAAACGGAAGTGGGCTTAATGAAGAGATAACTCTTCCCCCCTCTTCTATCCCCTCTCACTCTTCTATCCCCTCCCACTCTCATGTGTCTACTCTAGTTTTTTTATCTAATTGATCTGATGAAGTCCTGTTAATTTTTTTTCGTGTTTTTGAAAATTTCAAAAATGCGTAACAGGATTGAAATAAATTTATAATCCTTTGTGATTGGTTTCGTTGTTTTTTTCTTAATGAAATATATATATATATATATATATATATATAATCTCTTCATATATGAATTGAGGTCTTCATATATGAATTGGGGTCTCGGTAACCGTTAAACGGAAGTATGTAAACAATAATAATTTGTGATTCATAATCGTTTAAGATTCACTTCGCTGCTACTGACTCCTCGTGGCTGAAGGGTTAGAAGCTTGGATTGGCGTTTTAGTTAACGGGGTTTCTATCCCACCTACGGGAACTAATATGTCTAGCCACACTAATGAGTTCTGATAGAACGAAACTGATCTGTCTGTGGATGACTATATGTATATAAATAATAAAGACACATTTTGTCTATATAATTTATTAAGATCCTTTCGTTTCCTGATTAGTGTCTTAGTTTTACGTCGGAATTGGTGGATGAATTTACCAAAATTGTTCCGAACGCTTTCGGATGATCGTCTATTAAAGCTCTGACGGCGATCGGGAAAATGTTGGTAAATTCATCCACCAATTCCAACCTAAAACCAAGACACACACACACACACACACATATATATATATATATATATTATATATATATATATATATATATATATATATATATATATATATATATATATATATATATATATATATATATATATTTACCTTTATTTTCCTCTCTACACTTACACGCAGAAACATGCATTCTGTTTCTTTGTCTCCGTTTCTATCGGTCTGACTGTTTCTCTCTCTCCCTCGTAGAGTCTTTATTTGGCGTTTGAGTCAACCGAGGTTCGATCCCAGCTACGGGAACCTAATATGTCTAGCTACACTAATGAGTTCTGATAGAACGAAACAGATCTGTCTGAGGATGACTATATATATATATATATATATAATATTCTTGTACTCTAGTTAATATTGATTTTATGAGAAACTACATGTGCACGAAATTCCATCGCGCTTCACTAGTTAAAAAAGACTCCATCACTTTTTAACAATTCTAAATTATCATTCTATGCATTTGGGACCCCCCCCGCCTGTTAATAGCCTATGAAGGGTACGAAAGCGCTTAAAAAGAAAAATTACTAAAATTTATCTACCAATATATATATATATATATATATATATATACAATTCTTTTGTTTTTTATACCTATTCTATAATTCTGGCGGAGTACAAAAACCCAGATGATACAATTTGTAAATAAAACTAGAAAAATATCAATTAAAAAAGAAAAGGCTGAAAACATTCAAACTGCTTGAAAATTATCAACCAGCATCGCAGCCCCTACTCAAAAGAAAATACAACAGAATTACCTGAGCTGAAACGACGAAAGAGTTCAATACACAAAGCAGAGAAAAAATAGAATACATAAAGAGCCAGAAGTAGTTTACCTAGGTTTCACCAACCAGCATTTGAGGTATTTCTCTCTCTCTCTCCCTCTCTCTCTCTCTATATATATATATATTCTTTAAAGATGCAGACCTATCTTTGAAGACACTCGTTCAGATTTAATCCCTACTGATGTACTACCAACATCCTTGCCTTGTTATCCGGTGTGATAAAATGCACCTACTACTTCTCTACCAAGGGGTAACACTACATCAACGAGTTAGGTTGCAATAATACTGGAGCTTTGAGGAATGAAGAGTACCCCTTCATTGCCATCGCTCCCAGGTTCACTCTGACCAGAGTCACAGTACCTGACAGGGTCCTGTCTGTGGGTCAAATAGAACTACACCGTATACTTTTGCTAAAATGAATTGTTTGAAATAGAAATGTTTAGACATTTACACTGCGTACTGAATCGTTTTAATAGAATAGTTTTAACATTGAAACTGTGTACCTATGCTATATTGAATTGTTTGAAATAGAACTGTTTCGACATATACACTGCGTACATATACTAAACTGAATTGTTTCAAATAGAACTGTTTATAAGTGTTATATTTTGACCCTTGCCCCGGCCCAAAAATGCTATTCCAAGGTGATACACCGGAAGGAAGTGACACATTCCAATGGTCAGTAATCGAAAGAGATCGCGTGGGCGGTTTAAGGCTTATGATATGGGACAAGGTGAAGGACCCATTGTGCCACTACAGTGATGCACCGGAAGAGAGTAACCTCTGAACTGCATGACAGTTATTTCCACTTGATGACGATTAAACATTCGATTTCAAAGATCCAGTGGGCGATCGTGTGGGCGTTGAATTATATATAATTGAGTTGAGTTGGGTGCCAAAGCAGTTGCCAGCAGACTCCCAGAGAGTTAGAGACGAGATGTGGTAGGGAAAGCCACACCCGACCGAGGGGTGCCTCGGAACCCCCCGATGGAGTAGACCCCAACATCAGGAGAACAAGAAAGGACACAACATGACGGTCATAACAGTGGGGTCAAAATATGAAGTTTATGTTCGGTCTCCAGCACCCTCTCACATGCAAACCTTGAACAACCCTTTCGAACCCTTGCAATAAAGTGAGAGGTAAATATATTTGTAAAGAAGTCTTCCTGTGTCTTCCTTCCTGCGTCTTTATCATGCGTCGTTTATTCATGCGTCTGTCTTTGATGTTGTGTCGTTGTGATGCTGAATGATGATGTAGATGACTATATAACATAAGTATACAAACTGATTAGGCATTGAATAACCTGCCATGATTGGTTTGCTATAAAACTTAAATGATTTAAATCATATATATTTGTTGGCCATTGTTGTCGAAGGCAACCCGAAGGCTCCCTTTTCAATAGTTACTACACCAAGGTGTAGGGGAGGACGCAACTCCTTCTCCTGGATTGCTCCACTTTACCCATGATACGTACCTGTGTGCTGAGTGTTAAGCACGTACCTGTGTGCTGAGTGTTAAGCAAGTAGGTATCGAGTACCATTTTTTTTAAGTCTTTGGTATGACTCGACCTGCGATTGAACCCAGATCTCCCCGGCCATTGGCGAACACTCTACCAACTTGGCCAGATTTGGCATTAAATAATATATAATGGTTGATGTGCCATAAAACCGACCCAAACCAACCAAACCAAACCTACTAACATCCACATCTCGTCAATTTTTAAGCTGAATTCAAAACCAGAGATTTACTTCTCCTAGATTGGTTGCCTAACGAAGGCTAAAGAACCAAGTCTGCTCTATTATTTACCCATTGCTAAATGCAGAATAATTTGATGCTTGCCTGTCCCTTGCGCATAACCAATACACCACGAACTCACCCTTATTTATATTCAGTAGGAATAAATTCCAGAGTTACGGGGTGCATTCAATAAGTTTCAAGACTTTTTTGTACAGGCATTTAAAATTATCGTAGACTCTTGAAAATTCATTATGTTATTTCTATACATCTTATAAGATGACTGACCAATTTTTATGATTTCAGGTTCAAGTGAACAGCTACAGCAGCAATTGGAATACACCCTACTAAAGCCTGATTGTCACAGCTGGTGAATTTCAAAAATGCAATCTGGACGTAAGGACACTGTAGAAGTATGTAATAAAATTCAGTTTTAAACTTGGAAAAAATGCCACAGAAACGTATGGAATGCTTCAGACTGCTTTCCGACGATCTTGCATGAATCGAGCATCAGTTTTTGAGTGGCAGAAGAGATTCAAGGAAAGCAGGGAGTCTTTGAGGGATGATGAGAGGTGTGGGAGGGAGTAAGGAAGTCAGAACACCAGAGTTGATGGGCTAAAAGGTTAGGGTTAAGGTTACTATGTTGAGGTTTTAAGGGAGAGCAGAAAGAGATTCCGTCGGAAGAGGCCAGCACTCTTCAAATCGGGTCAGTGGCATTTCCACCAGGACAAACTCTAAACTACTTCCTGTGTCCGTACAGAGCTGTTGTAAATATGTTCTTCTTGGTCGGTCAACACTTGCACGTCCGTAAGATAATGTCGCTGATGTGTTTGTCTTTGCTCCTCCCGCATTGTCCTGCATATCTTGTTAGTCTAATTTGGATTGTTTTAGAGATGGGAGGTCAGTGGACACACAGCTACTGCATTGTGAGATGTTGCTTCATGGATTAGCTCAATATGGCTCTTAGCATTCTAGTGCAATTCCTGTCTAGTTTTTCTCTTAACACTTAGTCAACGCCCAAGTGCTGTATCCATATAGCACAAGTGACACGATCTCTACTTGGATATATATATATATATATATATATATATATATATATATATATATAAGGAAATAAGTTATGTTTTCAAGATAAATTTTCTAGCAATAATTATACCTCACCGAAACGAAACCCTTGTGACGGAAAAAGAACACTCAAAAAGTTATATTTTTTTCTTTTCCTTCAAGAAATATAGTATTCAATTTTTTTAAAAGAATCAAAAGATGAAGGTTTAAACCGAAACATCTAACCAGGCAAATGATTCAAAATATGAATTAAAATTTGAATTAATTAAAGTCGAACTTATAAGCGATATACTCCTTTGGACCCCTTCACATGGACGAGCAAGGGTTGGATGACATGTTAGAACGTATAATACAGCTCTGTGCCGATACAGGATGTAACCAGGAAGACCTTTTGGGAGCGATGAACTATAGAGACGGGTGGTGAGAGAGGGTCAGGGAGTTGATGATATCTCTCTCTCTCTCTCTCTCTCTCTATATATATATATATATGTATATATATATAGAGAGAGAGGTAGAGATAGAGAGAGACAGAGAAAGAAAAAGACATCTTCTCGCATGTACATTAATATATATATACAAGAATGCACTCACTGCATATAGATAAATATATAATAGATTTATATATTTAATGCCATGGAATTTAGTCGGCAAGCACTGGATTTCATGGAGTTTTACAAAATAACAATCATCAGGCAGTTAACAAAAAAAGGGTTGCAGACAAAATATCCATGCCATTAAATATATATATCTAATATATATTTATTCATTTATTATTATTATATTATATAATTGCTCTATCCTAGATATTAAGCACTCTCCATATCATATTGCACTTGGTTCGCCACAAACCAACAAAGTGATTTAGTGACAACCAACTCTGGTATAATATATATATATATATATATATATAGTTTTATCTTGATGATCTGGAAAGGTAAAACCTCGGTAGATTTCATCTGACCCATTAGGTACTTATATTAGTATTTGCCCTACCTCGTATCGAGCACTTTCTTCGTTTACTTAGTCCTCCGTCAGAGTTTTTTTTTTCTTTTGGCAAGACATTACGATATTCTTTGATTTTTTCAGACAATACGTATGTTTCGTAGTATTTTCCTTTTTCATAGAATTTTTTCCTCAAATATCATTTGTATTTGTTTATTCACAAGTTAGATAATTTGAAGTTTTTTTTTTACTCTGCCATAGTTAAAGTTAGGAATTAATCTAAAACAGAAATACATTATATATATATATATATATATATATATATATATATATATATATATATATATATATATATATATATAACAAATAAATATATATATATATATATATATATATTCATTTATTATTATCATTATTATTATTATTATTATTATATAGTAGCTCTATCCTAGATATTGACCCCTCTCCATATTATATTGCACTTGGTTCGTGACAAACCCGCTAAGTGATTTAGTGACAACCAACACGGGTATATATATATATATATATATCCAGAGGGTTTAGCCAGACTGAAGAGTTGTGATACAACAAAACAACGAAACAGTCTGTCTGTATATATATAAAATAAGTTTGTAAATGTATATCTGAATAATACTATGACATTGTGTGCATGTATACGAGTTTAAGAGTTTTTTTATTTGTTTTTTTAGTTTCATGAAATATCAACCTTTGTAGGCCATTTAATGCCAAATCCATTTTTATATAAAGAACTGTTCTATTTCAAACAATTCAGTTTAACATAAGTACACAGTTTAATTGTCAAAACCCTTCTATTTCAAGCTATTCAGTTTTATCAAACAGTTCTAAATCACACATTTTAGTTTAGTATAAGTATAGTGTTCATCACACACAGTTAAATATCAAAACAGTTCTATTTCAAACAATTCAGTTTAACTTCAGTACGGTTTCAAAGTCAAAAACAGTTTTCTTTAAAACAATTCTATTTGACCCATAGATAGGACCCTATCAGGTGCTAGCACTTCGAGCCCAAGTGGGCCTCAGAGCGATTGCAATGAAAGGGTACTCCGCATTCCCCAAAGCTCTAGCATTACTAGAACCTCATTATCAGGTTGTTTAGTGTCACATCTAGGACTCTCGTTCGGGGAGTCTAACTCCCTGCAGAGGTGCAGTCTGTTTATTCTACAGCCTCAACCGAGTAGGCCACTGGACAATAGTTAGGGGAGTCTTACACCCTGCAGAGGTGTAGTTGGTTTATTCTACAGCCCCACCACTACCAGCAGCCGACTGGGCCACAGGACAATAGTTAGGGGAGTCTTACTCCTTGCAGAGGCGCAGTGGGTATATTCTGCAGCCCCAGCCGACTGAGTCACTGTTTGGGGAAGTTTTACCTCTCTGCTTAGGTGCAGTCGGTGTATTCTACAGCCTCAGCCGACAGAGCCACAAGACGCTCGTTGGGGGAGTCTTACTCTCTGCAATGGTCAAGTCGGTGTATTCTACAGCCCCACAAACACTAGCTGCTGACAGGGTCACAGGGCACTTTTGGGCGGGAGACTTACCCCTCTGCCTAGGTGCAGTCAGTGTATTCTATAGCTTCAGCCGACTGGGCCACAGGACACTCGTTGGGGGAGTATTACCCCTTGCAGAATGGCAGTCAGTGTATACTCCAACACCATACCCCACTACAAACCGACTGGGAAAGCATCTAAGAGTGCCCATTTAGTGTACGTGTGTGATTATGTATGTGAGTGCGTGCGAGTGTGTATGCCCATTTAATTTTATCCATTTCCCTCTTGCTTAACTATGTTAGCAATCCAGAGTAAACCTAATGTCTTCTACGCATAATATGTGTGCATCTACAAACTCACAACATTTACGTATATGCATGTATGCATAGATAAAAACTTACATTGATAATTGTGCTCATTAAAAAAAAGCAAGGTAAACGCCTATTCTCAGAAATTTTTATCTATAATCCTCTGTGTCTGGCCCGCGGGAGCCTTGCAGTACTACTGTCCGGTTGGTAAAGGGCACAGCCATGAGACACGCACGAACAGTCACCTCCAGAATCGTTCGTGCGAGACGCTGATTAAGAGATAAAATAGCCGAAGTACTAGACTTGGGTGTGATTTGATCGTCTGGTTCCCCTGGTCGTCACGAGAAAAAAAGACAATATACGAATCAGGTGCGCCGCTTAAACTAACGATTAATGTATTTGTCTTTTTTTTTATATACTTTGTTACTCACTAAATGTTTTGTGTGATTTGATTGAAAGGGTTAGCAAACATCATAGCATACCTCGAAGAGAACCAGTCCTCAGACGATTACCATCACACCACAACGCGCTTTCACACACACACACACACACACACACACACACACACACACACACACACATATATATATATATATATATATACAAATGTGTGTGTGTGTGATGGTAATTGTCTGAGGAATGAGACACAGTGACAAAAATTTAAATAATGGATGTTGCCATATCACATCACTCTAATATTCTTGGGAAAGGCATGAATCCAATTATTTTCCTTCCAGCTAGGTTAGAATGGGCTCTTTAATCTTGGTCTGACAACCTGTCTAGATGAAGGAAAACTTTGAATTCAGACTTTTTAAACCCTGCTTAGAAATCGTCTTTGTGCCACTTCCTTCTTGCGAAGAGATCCATGATAAACTCACATAGACCCCCCCACACACACACATGTATATATGTATATATGTACATATAATTTAGCCGACTGTAATCTAGGGCGATCCGAAGGCCTCTTTTTCAAAAACTACAACACCAAGGTGTAGGGAAGGGTGCTACTCCTTTTCTTCTCGATAAATGGAAAAAGTTTTTTGAAAAAACAAAATGATCAATTTTTGCGTGTTTTTTTTTTTTTTCATTTATGTAAATTTTGCTTTGTTGATAATCCCGAAAAATAAAATCGTTTTTAAGTTATTCATATGGCGGCAAATTAAAGAAATTACTCCTAGCTTGAGAAAATATCAAAAAATTCGGTCGAAGAGCAAATCATATGAATTATACTGGTATAATGTGTACGGAGAGGAATGGTTTTGTAAAAAGATATGTTAACAAATGGGTTAAATTTTGGTTTACCTCTTCGGACCTGAGTTGAAAAGTCCATGGAGATGAATCATACAGGCAATCTGGTAAAGAAAACATACAAGGTCCAGTGCTGTGTAAATAAGGTCATGCCGATGGTCTTCTGGAATAGGAAAGGAACCATCACTGTAAATTTTTTTGAATTATAAACGCAGAGAAACCAACTATATATATATATATATATATATATATATATATTTATATATACCCTCACACTTGCACCGGGCAATTGTTCTAATGGTTTTCGCCAATGGTTCCAGAGCCTGGGTTCAATCCTTGCTCGAGTCATACCAAAGACTCAAAATGTGGTACTTCATGCCACCTTGCTTAACACTCAGCATTATAACGTACGGATCAAGGGTGAAATGGTGCAATCCAGGGAATCGAGTTGCGCCCTCTCCCACTACATGGTGTAATAGCTAGTGAATAAGAAGCTTCGACAACAGTCACCAACTTCATATATATATATATATATATATATATATATATATATATATATGTGTGTGTGTGTGTGTGTGTGTGTGTGTGTGTGTGTGTGTCTTTGTGCGTGAGTACAAGTGTGCACTTGCTTTTGAGTAGGGCTATGCGCTATGTCTCACAAGTAGGAGTATCCAATGTTGGCTATGAGGAAATTTCTGCGACCCCCACAAATATCAGACCACCAAACTCCCAAGGTTGGAATCCCCTTCATTATTATTGTGTTGAGCGTGGCTGAGCGAGAGACCAACAAAACCAAGTGCAACATCAAATATAAACTGAAGTCAAGGATAACAGCATCATTTACTAATTCAAATACGGAGACCACCGGAAAGGCTCACAGGAGATTCTGAAATTGTCTATAGACCGTATTTGAAGCCAATAGGGATTTCTTCGGAAAAAAAAATCTTTTGTAGTTCAAGATATTTTCTGGTAATCTTTTATGTATAAGAACGAAGTCATAGGGAGATGCCCGTGGTGTAATTGTTATCGTCATAGGAAATGAACACGGTGACACGAGTTCAAATCCTGGACGAGACTGATTGCATTTCACATAGCACTAATACCCTTGGAAAAGGTATGAATCCAATTATTCTCCCTCCAGCTATGGATAAATAGTAGGACAGACTAGGTTCTTCAGCCTTGGTTAGGCAACTAGTCTAGGAGAAGGAAAACTCTGAATTGAAACCTGTTAAACTCCCCTTAAAAATTGAGCTTGTGTCATATCCTGCCCGAGCGGAGGGGTTGGTAAATAGGATAAGAACGAAGTCATAATTGACGTTCTCTTATAGAACCCGACTCATAGACTTGCCAGCATTAGTCGATCAACAAGAACCTACCTAAGACAGTTCTGCACCGACACGGGCTGCAGTTTGACGAACCAGGCAGGAGCGATGAATGATAGGGACGGATGGAGAGAAAGAATCTGCATGACATAAAATAAAGAAATTGTACACCTTTAAAATTTTCCAAAAAAGTTTTTTTTTTAAACAAAATATTCTATGATTATATCATTCATAGCGGATATCATTAGATATTACTTATGACCAAACTCTACAGCATTGGATCTCTGCAACCAGCATTGCTTATGTTGAATGCTTTTCTTTTTTATCATTTTGTTACTGTTAGCTATTGTGAAACGTTTATTTCCCTTCCTCTTGTACCCTAACGTACTCTTATGGAGAATAATCAGAAAGCATGAGGAAAAAACATGGCAAAAGTAACGGGGTGAATGAAAACAAAAGAATAGTGAATTTACGTCTGACTGTCGAGTTCTATGTCTGTTGTGTGTGTGTGTGAGAGAGAGAGAGAAAGAGAGAGAGAGAGAGAGAGAGAGAGAGAGAAGGAAGAACATTGAGAGAGTTTAGAGAAATTAAAAATGGTTGTATTGGTGCTGTGATGGAAGCAAATCTTTCATACTGGCTAAAAAGACGAGGCAAAAATGTCCCCAGAGAGGTCAACTGTGACATCTGGTGGTTGCCAAGTTTTTATCTGCCAACAGACACGTGCATCTGATGATGTGTTTTTCGCGGGTTTAGCTGGCAGCCATCTTGTCGGTTTTCAAATCCAAAGATTTGATTGGCCTACAGATCTCCTTCTTTTTTTTGTTTTTGTTTAAGTGACTTTCCTTTGTTATTTTCTGATGGATGAGGAAGAAATTGTTCATTTTATTTATTTATTTATTTACTTATTAAAGCGTTTTTCCCCAGTGCATTTGCATTTTCTCACGTTTCACTGCTTAATTTTTATTATCCTTTGTTCTTTGCTCTTCCTTTTTCACTTTTTGGAGACGTTTCCTGAATTTTTGCTCGTTTTTAAGCAACCCTGCTTTCGTTTTTCGTTTCGGCCATTTTTTAGTTTTCGACGTTTATAGTTTTACCTTTTGCCACTTAATTTTTTTTCTTTGCCTTTCGTCGTCTGTCGAGTTAGTAATTTTCTTCTTCTTCTTCTTCTTCTTCTTCTTCTTCTTCTTCTTCTTCTTCTTCTTCTTCTTCTTCTTCTTCTTCTTCTTCTTCTTTCTTTCTTTCTTTCTTTCTTTAAATTATTGTTGATTGCTTTATTCTTTTCCTTTCGTTTACAGACTTACATATACGCATTCATATATATATATATATATATATATATATATATATATATATATATATATATATATATATTAAATTGGATCGGATTAATAGCGCACTCAACAAATCAACTGTCAATTATTTTCCTTATAAGTTTTTCTTATAACACAAGCTTCTGCCTTATTAATTCTGTCACACCACACAGAGTTTCGTCCCCAAATAAGCATATTCCTTTGAAGGTTTTCTCTTAAACCAAACATTCTAGCATTTTATTATCTCTCAAAAAAGATCATAAACTGAAAACGGATATTATTAGGTACTATTCTTGATCAAATTATGCAGCACTGAAACTGTAAGGTATGAATATGAAGTAGTCCAAAAATAAAAAGACCTCCCTGCTGATGTATATGTAAGCACTTTTTAGAAGGGGTGATCTAGAGATTTGATTCTGTATGTAATAACCCAACCTCTCTGTCACGAACAGGATACGACACTACGTCAACTTTTTAGCGGATTTTGATAGATTTGAATTCAGGCTTTACCTTCATCTAGACCGGTTTCCATGCCAAAGTTAAATAGCCCGGTTAATACCATGAAGTTAGGGAAGATATAATACCATATGATATCTGCAAGAAATTAAATAATTGTAAAATCACGAGCCTCAAGGAAAACTGACTTTAAGAAAATGAGAGTAATATTTTGTCTCTTTATCGCTGTCTCTGCTTATCTGCTTGTCACTGTCTCTGACTCGATGAATATATATATATATATATATATAGAGAGAGAGAGAGAGAGAGAGAAAATTGATAACAATGTAATCCAAGTAGAAGGAGAGAGTTATTGAGTTACAAAGTCGACACTATAGCGTTTCGGTTCTAATGAACCCTCATCAGGGCTGTGAAGGATGATATTGGTGATGTTTAATCAACGATGGATATTTAAAAAATTATTAAAAAAAAACTTAAGAAAACCTTTATATCAGGAAAAGTTTGGTATTTATATCAGGAAAAGTTTGGCATGTTACTTTGTTTCTAAATGAATCTCTCTTTCCGCTTGGATTATCTTGTTATCAATTCTTTCTCAATATTGTTTGATTTTACTCCGTAATTTACTTTATATATATATATATATATATATATATAAGGAATAAGTCAGCAAGTGAATTGGATATATTAGAGATAATGTTTTTATAACTTTGTGCAGAAAATAACTATAAAGTCTGAAGTACGTGCAGAGGGAAGTTATAACGATAAAAAATTAAATTACCAAAATCAGCTGCGTACCTATTCCTTTTAAATTTACTTTTCTCCTACTGAACCAACAAAAATAAAATAAAATTATACATATATATATATATATATATATATATATATATGTATATATAATGAGTAGCCTAATTTCGCAGACTGCTTAAGGTACGTGTATATTATATTTGACTGACATTGCTCTACAGAATTTTATAGGCAAGAGTCTCTCTTTACAATCTATTTGGCCCAGTCACCCGGATCTTCAGAATACACTGACTGCATCTCTCCCGAGTTTTAAGGCTTGCCCAATGATTGTCCATGATATGACATATGATATGTCCTAGTAATGCCGAATAACGCTTCATTGCCATCGTTCCCAAGTCCACTCTGGCCAGGATTAGTAGTACCTGATAGGGTCCTATGAATGAGTCAATTAGAACTAAACTGTAATCACGGTAAATTGATGGTTTGTTGTTTAAAGTGCGTAGTTATGCTGAACTGAAATGTTTGAAATAAAACTGTATTTGACATTTAATTGTGTTAAACAAAAATTTATAATCATACTAAACGGAATTGCTTGAAATAGAACTGTTTTGACACTTAACTATGTTTAAACAAAGAAAGCTATAATTTTTCTAAACTGAATTGTTTGAAACTTTCATCAAAATAACTTAATTCGGCGTTTAATATATATATTTACCAACCCTCCACCCGGGAAGAATATGACACAAGGTCAATTTTTAAGCGGAATTTAACAGGTTTGAATTCAGAGTTTTACTTCTCCTAGACTAGATGTCTCATCAAGGCTGAAGAACCTCGTCTACCCTACTATTTACCCATAGCTAGAGGGAGAATAATTGGATTCATACCTTTCCCAAGTGTATTAGTGCTATGTGAAATGCAATCAATCTCGTCCAGGATTTGAAGTCGTGTCGCCGTGTCCATTTCCTACGGCGATAACCATTACACCACGGGCACTTCCAAATTCGGCAATAAATGACTTGAAAAGAGTTGATACACCGTAAAACAAAGCAACAAACAACCAACCAATCTGTTTTTGCAGGGGAAGACCCCATGGAGTGGGACATCGTAGCAAGTCAATTCGAACACCAGTCAGCTTATTACATTTACTTTCCAATTGATATTCTTGAAAAAAGGCATGAGCTCCTTTATTCCTCCCCCAGCGATGAGTTAAACATTATCAGTACATTTTTTGTCAACAAGGATAGCGTAGATATTAAATAACCTGCAATGGTTGATATGTCATTGTTGTGACATGGCTCGTACCACCTTGACATCCAGTAGCCCGGATGTATAAAAGGCGTCTCACGCGTAGTGATCGGCAGTTGTTGAATATCGACATCTGGCAAGAGACTGTGAATATTGTATATACTCTGGATTGTACTATTCAACAATAAAGGGATTTAACTCCTTCACGATACTACAGTCGTTGAATAGAGAAGCCAAACCTCCGTCTGTCTATACGTGTGTGTATATGTCTGTAAATTAAAAAAAAACCCAGTGTATATGTACATACTGTTTAGATTTTAGGCCCGTGAAAATGTTCCAAAAGTTGTTTTTATTTGTCCATATAGAACTAAAGATTAAATACACTATATTTTGCATTTTTGTCTTCTCTAATTAGTTAATTCTTTTTTTTATAAGTGTACAAAGAAACTTATACAAATCTTACATTTCCCGATTTTTTGAGCTTCTATCCTGTTTTAAAAACGTTTCAATTTGTCATCTCCATCTTTATTACCCTTTTATACACTTCCGATATTCAACTCATCCTGATTTCAGTCAATTATCTCATCGTCTGGTTTTAAATTTGAGCTTCTCTTTAAGATTCTTTACGCTTCGTTCAGTCTTATCCACTCTTAAAAGATTGTTGGCTGTTTATTTGTTTGTTTTTTTTGTTTATTTGTGATCTATTTTCATTTTTGTTTTTACATTTGCTTTTAATTTAAAAGCGTTTGTTTGTATAGGTTTTTAAATATCAGCTTCGTCGTCCACTACTGTTTTTTATTCTCTTTCTCATTTATTTTTTTCACTTTTTCTTTCGTAAAAGAAGGAGAAATTAGGAAAAGAAAAAGAGGAGAAGAAAAAATCCCTATTGCTTACAGTATCAAGATTGGCGGCAACACCCCACAAGACACCAACTGTACGGCCACCTGCCTCCTATCACGAAAACGATTCAAGTTAGACGAACCAGACATGCAGGACACTGCTGGAGAAGAAGGGACGAACTCATAAGTGATGTACTCTTATGGAACCCCACACATGACCGTGCAAAAGCAGGACGACCAGCACGAACATACATTCAGCAGCTATGTGAGGATATGGGATGTTGTCCTGAAGACCTGCCCAGGGCGATGAACGATAAGGATGAGTGGCGAGAGAGGGTCAGGGATATCCGTGCCACGAGCGCGACATGATGATGATGATGATGATTACTGTCAGTGTCTTACTACGACTCTCTAGTAGAGTAATTTTTTGTAAAGACTTATTTTTGTGCAATTGTATATATATATATATATATATATACTGTCATCCACAGACAGACTGCTTCGTTGTATCACAACTCTTCAGTGTGACTAGAGGCGTAGGACACTTGAAGTTCGGATCGAAACCCGGCCAACTTTCTGTTAGACTTAGTATCAGACCGCTCGGTCAACAAGCGTACCACGTCAGCTAGAGAATTATAAGGTTTAATACCTTATAAGGTTTAATACCTTATAATTCTCTAGCCTTCGTTTGTTTACCTTTTATACCTTACCGGATACCTGTGTGCTCAATTCGTTCGAAGAGCTTTACATTATACAAGCGACAGCCATAAATTCCTTCGCCAGAGTGCTCAACCCCCATGGGCGAGCATATATATGGTCATCCACTGACAGACTGTTTCGTTGTATCACAACTCTTCAGTGTGGCTAGACACGTAGGACGCTTGAAGTTGGGATCGAAACCCGCCCAACTTGACGTTAGACTTAGAATCAGACCACTTGGCCAACAAGCGTACCACGTTGGCAAAGGAATTATAAGGTATTATGCAGCAGCAGCAGCGTTCGTTTGTTTACATTTTATACCTTACCGGATACCAGAGTGCTCAATTCGTTCGAAGAGCTGTGCATTATGCGAGCGGCAGCAGAAAATTCCTTCGCCAGAGTGCACAAACCCCATGGAGGAGCGTAATAGATATTACCGACCGAGTACGCGCTAGTAGGCATTAGCTTACCTGTTATCTTGAACTGGACCTTGCTCAGTGCGTGTAAGTATACTCATACAAGATCCAGGAGAAGAAGACGAGCAAGTGATTGTTTACCTTTTTAACTCGTTGCGACTGGGAGGGAGGTGACTTATGTCGTTTCTCATTGGCCAATTCCAGTTTAAAGCTCAATAGCAGTAGCATTTTGAATTTTTCAGGTTTGTGCAGTGCGGTTTTGCGAACTTTTTACAACAGGATGACCTGCCGGATAATAGTTTCGGTAGGGTCGATTGGGAGAGCAAGTATGATGTTGGAAGACCCGAAACTTGTAAGGACCCTAAGAACATCACTGACGAGGCAATCCTTGCGTACTCTTTGAGTGTGTGATTACAATTGCAATAATCTTTCATCTTGTACTCCTTTTTTTTTTCTTTTTAGACCTAATGACAATCATCCCCATTTCTTTATTTATTAAAAGCCTGATATATATATATGTATATATACTTTTCTTTAAATATTTTGTTTAGCAAAGTTTTCTCTTTCTGTTTCAAAATTAAAATTTTCTACAATTCTATTATTCTTTCTTTCTTTCTCCAATTTTCTTTTTTTTTCTCATATATCTTTCTTTCCCCGTATTTCTTTCTTTTTCTTTCTTTCTTTCTTTCTTTCTTTCTCCAATTTTCTTTTTTTTTCTCATATATCTTTCTTTTCCCGTATTTCTTTCTTTTTCCCATTTTTTCTTTCTTTCTCCAATTTTCTTTTTTTTTCATATATCTTTCTTTTCCCGTATTTCTTTCTTTCTTCCTCTTTCTTTCTTTCTTCCTTTCTTTCTTTCTCCATATTTCTTTCTTCCCTTCTGCAATTTCTTTCTGCAATTTGTACGTTTTTCTTTCCCTCATTTCTTTTTTTTTCCTTTTTCCTCTTTCTTTCTTTCTTTCTTTCTTTCTTTTTATGTATCTTTCTTTCTTTCTTTCTTTCTTCTTTTTTCCTATATCTTTCTTTCCCCCTAGTTCTTCCTTTCTTTCTTTCTTTCTCCATATTTATTTTTTTCTTTCTTTCTTCCCATTTTCTTCTTTCTCCATATTTATTTTTTCTTTCTTTCTTCCTATTTTCTTTCTTTTTAATCTTACTTTCTTTCTTTCTTTCTTTCTTCATATTTATTTTTTCTTTCTTTCTTCCCATTTTCTTTCTTTCTTTCTTTCTAATCTTTCTTTCTTTCTTCATATTTATTTTTTCTTTCTGTCTTCCCATTTTCTTTCTTTCTTTCTTTTTTCTAATCTTTCTTTCTAATCTTTCTTTCTTTCTTTCTTACTTCATATTTATTTTTCTTTCTTTCTTCCCATTTCCTTTCTTTCTTTCTTTCTTTCTTTCTTTCTTTCTTTCTTTCTTTCTTCATATTTATTTTTTCTTCCTGTCTTCCCATTTTCTTTCTTTCTTTCTTTCTAATCTTTCTTTCTCACTTTCTTCAAATTTATTTTTTCTTTCTTTTTCCCATTTTCTTTCTTTTTTTCTAATCTTTCTTTCTTTCTTTCTTTCTTTCTTTATAATCTTTCTTTCTTTCTTTCTTTCTTCATATTTATTTTTTCTTTCTTTCTTTCTTTCTAATCTTTCTTTCTTTCTTCTTTCTTTATAATCTTTCTTTCTTTCTTTCTTTCTTCATATTTATTTTTTCTTTCTTTCTTTCTTTCTTTCTTTCTTTCTTCATATTTATTTTTTCTTTCTTTCTTTCTTTCTTTCTTTCTTTCTTTCTTTCTTTCTTTCTAATCTTTCTTTCTTTCTTTATAATCTTTCTTTCTTTCTTCATATTTTTTCTTTCTTTCTTTCTTTCTTTCTTTCTTTCTTTGTAGTCACATTTCCCTTTCCTCTGCATTTTGTTTCTCATTTCTTTTCCTTTCTATCTTTGCATCTCTCTTCCCTCCCTTTTCTTCTCCAATTGCCTTCACATCGATGCCATTAATATTTTTTTCAAACCTGCTGAAAGCCACCCTTCATGCTCTCAACACTTTACTGGCAAATCTCTCTCTTTATTTAATACTATATCACTCTGACTCTTCTTTATCTTAATTTCTTTCACATTTTTATCTTTTATTTGCCAACACAATTCTATTTAATTATTTCTTTCTGCCAATTTCTTTTATTTCATTAAATCATTTGTGCTTTCGCTTTCACTTTCAGCCTTCCTGTATGGAATTTGTTTAACATTCATTGAGAAAATGACAAAGAATGTAGAAAATTAGTCGTGATGTCAGCCATCCATCTATATCAATAATTAGGATGAGTTTATTTGGTCGTCTTCTGTAGATATTCAGCCCAGTCCATTAGGGCTGTAGAATACGCTGACTTCATCTTAGCAGAGGAGTCGGGCCCTATACCACCACCAACGGCCATTCTGAAAATGAGACAAAATCTTGATTGTCAGGTTCCAATACTAGAGATGTAGGGCATGTAGACTACCCCTTCTTTGCCATTAATCCCAGGTAAACTCTGACCCAGAGAATTGGTATTTGTTAGATGAATAGAACGACTTGATCATTTTAGTGTACTTGAAACAATTTAACTGTGTGCTAAAGAACAACAGGAGAATTCAGTATATATATATATATATATATACTTTCTTTAAGAAAAACAACAAAACCGTCACATAGGATTATACATTTATTTCCTTCCTGTTACGCATTTTTTGAAATTTCCAAAAACACAAAAAAAAATTAACAGGACTTCTTCAGATCTTTTAGATAAAAAAACTAGAATAGACACAGAAAAGTGGGAGGGGATAGAAGAGGGGTGAAGAGTTATCTCCTCATTAAGCCCACTTCCGTTTTAAATTTTAATTTCGGTTAGAAATGTAGTAAATTTATATAAAAAAGATTTTTTAATTTTTTATTTTTAATTACATTTTGACCTAAATTAGTTAATTAATGAGGAGATAACTCTTCACCCCTCTTCTATCCCCTCCCACTTTTCTGTGTCTATTCTAGTTTTTTTATCTAAAGATCTGAAGAAAACCTGTTAATTTTTTCGTGTTTTTGGAAATTTCAAAAATGCGTAACAGGATGGAAATAAATTTACAATCCTATGTGACCGGTTTTGTTGTTTTTCTTAAAGAATTTATTGCTCTATATTATTGTTTCATTGAGCTTTTTACCAGGAAAATTTAAATATTCACTCATGAATAATTTCTTATCCTGATGGAATTACTCACAACTCCGGTTTAACTGGATCTAATAATAACCCCTATATATATATATATATATATATATATATATATATATATATACTGAATTTTCCTGTTCAGACCATCAGGGTAAAAATTGTTTTAGTTGAAACATTTTTACGGTAAATATTATTATTCCTCTTTTTTATGAATGTTAATCAGTCCTTCTATCTCTCTCTCTCTCTCTCTCTCTCTCTCTCTCCACATATATCTCTGTATCTCTCTCTCTCTATAAATATAAGTAAGCGAGCATAGTCGAAGGCGACCCGAAGGTTCCCTTTTCCATAGCAACTACAGCGAGGTGTTGGGAAGTGCACTACTTCTTTCCCAGAATTGTTCCACTTACCCTTGATTCCTACCTAATCATGCTGAATGTTAAACAAGGAGGAATCAAACAACATTTTTTTGTCTTTCGTATGACGCAACCTGGGATCGAACCCCGGTATCCCGGTGAATACTCTACCCTTTAGGTCTATGGGACGGTTTATGTATACACGCACACATATATATATCACACATAAATATATATGTGTGTGTGTGTGTGTGTGTGTGTGTGTCTATATATACATTCTATATGTGTATATATATACATTAACCGATTCATATATATATATATATATATGTGTGTGTGTATATATATACATTAACCGACTCATATATATATATATATATGTGTGTGTGTGTTTGTGTGTGTGTGTGTGCGTGTGTGTCTGTGTGTGTGGTTAGGCAACAGTCGTTCATTTAAGCATGTTTCATTAAATAATAAAGACAGATTTTGTCTGTATAATTTATTTAAGATCCTTTCAGGTTTTCTCATAGGTGTCTTAGTTTCTGGTTGGAATTGGTAGGTGAATTTCCAAAAATTGTCCCGCGCGTTTTCGGACTCTTCAGGGGACATTACTTGTGGGAGGTGTGTTTGTTTTTAAAAGAGTTTTGAAAGCTTATGAAAATTTTGGAAAGATCTTGAATTAATTATACAGAAAGTTTTTGAAAGATCTTAAATAGATTATTTCCTAAAATAGTCTGCGCGGTTTCGGACCCTTCATAGGCCATCACATTGCTTGTGGGAGGTGTGTTTGTTTTTTAAAAGAGTTTTGAAAGTTTTTGAAAGAACTTAAGTAAATTAGACAGAAAAAATTCATCTTTATTATTCAATGAAATGTATACACACACACATATTCATCTTTATTCATCTTTATTATTCAATGAAATGTATACACACACACATAAACATATATATATATATATATATGACACAGCACTGTGTTCTTTTGCCAGACGTATGGTCTTCAGTCATCATCTCCATCTAGGGTTTCACCACGTCCTTCAAGCCTTTGATGTAGGTTTTCGTGTTGAGTGTGATTTGGTTTGATTTGGTTTGATGGCATATCAACCATTGTGAGTTATTTAATGCCAAATTCTTTTTTTATACATATATACTGTTATGTTTCAAATAATTCACTTTAGCATGAGTGCGGTTTATTTCTTAACGCAAAGTTAAATATCAAAATAGTTCTATTTCAAACAATTCAGTTTAGAATAAATACACAGTTTCAATGTCATAAAGAGTCCGATTTCGAACAATTCAATTTAGCACAACTCTTATAAACAGTTATTTTTCAAACAATTAAGCTAAACATAATTACACAGTCTAAATGTTAAAAACATTTCTATTTCAAACAATTCAGCTTAACATAAGTACATTTTTTGTTTACACACAGTTAAATTTAAAAACAGTTCTGTTTCAAACAATACAGTTTAACATAATTATAGTTTAAAAGTTAAAACATCTCTTTCAAACAATTCTGTTAAGCATAAGTGCAGTTTTTTTATTTATACACAGTTAAATGTAAAAACAGTTCTTATTCAATCGATTTAGTTTCCCATAAGTACATTGTTTAGTTTTATTTAACCAATAGACAGGACCCCAAACACCATGATGTGGACTGGGTATTTGGTTTTCATCAGTATGAATATGCATTTGTCTTCTGATTGTCCTACAAACACTCTGAAATCTCCATACTGGCGTCATTGGAATCAACACAACATTCGAAATGGCCTTATATTGCTGCTTTCCTCGGAGACGGTACCCGATTGGCTCTAATTTTATACACAACTAAGAGAACCAGAAGCAAATAAACTTCATGTACGAACTTAAATAATTCAAATGGTGACTGTTTACTCATCTCACCCTATATATATATATATATATATATATATATATATCACAGCTGAGGAGGTAAGGATGTTCTTCTATCGGCCCCTTCACACATACGTGCCAGTGTTGGCCGACCAGCAAGAACTTACCTACAACAGCTTTTTAGGGACATAGGATGTCTTCTTAAAGACTTAAAGACCTGTCGGAAGCGATGGATATTAGGGACCAGTGGTAAAAGAGAGAAAGAGAGAGAGAGAGAGAGAGAGAGAGAGAGAGAGTCCACGAAATCCATGCCAACAGCGAAGTATTATACAGGGTGGAGCGATAAAATTGTCGTCCTAAAGAAAACAACACTACAGCTTTATTTTAAAACTTTTGTTGAAAAAATCAATTCAGGTAACTTGATTATGTAGTAGAGCTGACATCTATTCAATGTAGCCGCCTTCAGCCTCAATCACCGCCACGATACGGATCCGGAACTGGGAGCATGCCGTTTCCACAAGCGCCGGCGGGAGCTCGGCCAATACTCGACGGATGGCGGTGATCAGGCTGCTTTGGTGTTGTGGGAGGTCATGTTGATGATGTTCTCGACCTATGACCAAACGAAGTAGTCCAACGGGTTCAGGTTGGGGAAGGAGGGGAGCCAGTGAGAGAAGGGGACAAAGTCGTAGCACTCCTTCTGAAGCCAATCCTGGGTCTCTTTGGACTTGTGGGCCGGCGCCGAGTCCTGCTGCCACACCCAGGGTAACCACCGGCCACCTGATTGCCCCAAGGGATCACCACACTCTTCAGCACATCCAGGTACACTTTGGTGCTGACTTTCAAGCCTACTTCGAAGATGTGAGTTGACATGACGTGGCCCTCACTTGAAACCACACCAAAGACCATAACCGTAGCCGGAAACTTTGTTTTCATCACCCTGGGCACGTCCCTGTTATTCGTAGCAATCCAGATTTGCATTTTGAGGGTGCTGGCAATGGTCCTGTTGTCATAACTTGGATCGGTAGAGAGCATGGGTTGTACAGCGGCGTATCTCCGATCTCGCTCGTTGAACATTGTGTCACTTCAGGCATGATAGAAGGCTCCTATCGCTCTTGGGATTTGTATACAACGGGCCAACTAGTAGATGGTCTGCAACAAAAAAAGAAAATTAATTAAACAGAAATGGAGTCATGTCGTCTTTTCTAGGGCAAAAATTTTATCGTTCCACCCTGTATATATATATATATATATATGAAGAGTAAATTTCATTCATTGAGTGAGAAATGTTTCTCTGCAAAACTCAGTGTAATTTTTCAATATTAACGTCTGTTTAGAGGCGCAAGCAGTTATTGGCGTAACAAATAAAAACGTCGATTCGAGTTCAAATTCTGTATTAGGAAGCGTTTCCTTTTACGCTAATCCCTTTTGGAAAGGAATGAAACCACCTGTTCTCCCCTAGCTAGTAGGGCAGATAGGGATATTTATCTTTGGTTGGACAATCAATCTAGAAGAAAATCTATGAATCTAATCCGGTCACATCCAGCTTGTGGTGGTGGAGTCGGATAATTTTATAAACATTAATGGTTTCCTCACTCAAATAAATACAAATAACTTTCATTAGTTGGATTTCTTAGTTTAGTGGCATATCAAACTTCATGGTTTATTTAATTGCTGAAGCCATTCTTATATAAGAACAACTATGATTCTATTTAACTCCTAGTTGGATGTGGGGGTAAGAGGGTTCAATACTTTTCCAAAGGGTTTTAGTCCGAAAGCGAATCTAATTGTGCAACTGGAGTTCGAACTCACTGACTTCGAACCCGCAATCCAACTCTTTCTCTGTGACGTCACAGAGACTCTGTTGTATAGCCATGATGATATCAATCACAACAGTAATACAAATACATATACTAATACAGGCGGACTCCGTTTCGGATACGAACGGGTTTTTTAATTTTTGACTTCGGTTCCCGGCGACACGAAGAGAGAGACACAATTCTTAAAAGCCTATGCTAACCCTCTTATGCTGACCCCACCACAACGCGTGGCGCATCTTATGATGTTTAAGATTTCGATTCATCTCTGCTGATCCAGATCCGAAAAACTCAACCGCACGCCTCAACGGTCGAATACCCAACTTCTGTCTTTACAAAATCCTCATATTCTCAGGACCATCTCTTCTGGGCATTACGTCATGCACACTCCAGTCTCATTTCCTGTCTGGGAGTTTATTATGACAAATGGTGATTGTTATATCTTTTATGCGCAGGCGTAAGACTGCACCAAATGACTCTGCACCAGGACTAAGAGACCCGAGTAGTTACCAAACTAAGTGATAAGAATATAATTAAGTATTTCTATGTATCGCAGATAATTTAACTAAACATCCGTCATCCCTTTAAACAATGTTAAAAGGTCAAATACATCTATTTCTGACAATTCAATTTAACAAAAGTCATTTGTTTGCGAACAATTTAAATGTCTAACAGTTTTATTTGACACATAGATGGGACTCTATCAGGTGCTATCATTCCAGGTCAAAGTTGACCTAGGAGCAATGGCAAGGAAGGGGTACTCTAGGGCACTTTCAGATCGTTTAGTGACATGTCCAGTACACTCGATCGGGAAGGGTCTTACCCATCTGCAGAGGTGCAGTTGGTGTATTCTACAGCTATAGCCGATTGGGTTTGCATTATTTTTACATTTTTTTTTATATTATCAATATATATATATATATATATATGAATGGTATTTCAACATTAAGATAAAATAGAATCAAACATCTGTTTATTTCAATATCTATCTATCTATAAATATATATATATATATATATATATATATATATACGTGGTGCCTTCAATAAGGTTCCAGACTTTTTTTGTACACGCATTTAAAATTGTCATAAACTCTTGAAAATTCACTATGTTATTGCTATACATCTTTTGAGATGACTGACCTGGTTTAAATGAACAGCTACAGCAGCAATTGGAATACACCCTACTAAAGCCTGATTGTCACAGCTGGTGAATTTCAAAAATGCAATCTGGACGTGAGGACACATTAGAAGAACGATATGCAATAAAATTCTGTTTTAAACTTGGAAAAAATGCCACAGAAACGTATGGAATGCTTCAGACTGCTTTTCGACCACTTTGCATGAATCAAGCATCAGTTTTTGCGTGGCATAAGAGATTCAAGGAAAACAGGGAAAGCAGGGAGTCTGTGAGGGATGATGAGAGGTGTGGGAGGAGTAAGGAAGTCAACACACCAGAGTTGATTGGCCAAAAGATTGGGTTAGGGTTAGGGTTACTATGTTGAGTTTTTAAGGGAGTGCAGAAAGAGATTCCGTCGGAAGAGGCCAGCACTCTTCAAATTGGCTCAGGGGCATTTCCATCAGGACAATGCACCAGTCCATAACTCAATCCTTGTCACAGACTATTTGACCAGGATGGGCATCAAGACAGTTCCTCACCCTCCCTATAGTACAGACTTTGCTCCCTGTAACTTTTGCTTACTACCTAAGCTCAGAGGCTGTCGTTATGAGACAATTGAAGGGATGAATGAGGCACTGACGAGGGTCATTGACACGCTCACACAAGAGAACATCCATGGGGCCTTGCAGAAGTTGTTGGAACGGTACAACAAGTGCATTGCAGCCGGAGGAGATTACTTCGAAGGGCACTGCAGTTTCATGTGTGTACTATCAATATAAGTGCCCATTCGAAAAATATCTGGAAACTTATTTAATGATCCTGGTATATACGTGTGTGTGGGGAATATTCTGAAAATATGTTTTTTATATATGGTATGAAAAATTTACGTTTCAGTGTTTTTTGATAAGCCATGTACAGTGTGATGTTGAAAGACGATTTATTATCTGAAAATCATTTCAAATTAGATAATGAAACCAAAATAATTATCAGCTGATAGATAACATTCCAACATCGCCCCAAACATGGCTCCTGAAAAAACGTGACATATAATTATATTTTGGTAAATACATCCTCTAGAAATTTGTCATTATTTATCTCTCCATCCCATCAGACAGGATTTGACTCGAGGTCTTTTTTTAAGTGGGTGTTTTTGGGTAGAGGGAGGTCTGGCTCGAGCTGAGACTCATGTCCTGCTAGACTTATGCTGGCCATCAGCTCTCTCAGTGCTATATGAGCCAGATGAGCCTACTGGACTTGGACTCTCAAAATACAACGTGAGTGCTGTACGCGTGCTTGTTCTCACCTTACTCTAAACCAACTGGTCTAGTCATGTTTCGTTTGCTGATACCCCACCCAGCTCAAATGCTAGATGACCCAGCTAAAAATCCTGTTGTCGTTTGATTTTTTTACGTATTCATACCGTTGGATTTACTCTAAATTTTTCTCTCTGGGGTTTGATCCCTGGTCGAGTCATACCAAACACTCAAAAAATGGTACTAGATAACTTCTTGCTTAACACTCCCCATTATAAGGTACGTATCAAAGGTAAAGTGGAGCAACTCAGGAAAA
The DNA here is from genome assembly GCA_963585895.1 of Sepioteuthis lessoniana. NCBI lineage: Eukaryota > Metazoa > Mollusca > Cephalopoda > Myopsida > Loliginidae > Sepioteuthis > Sepioteuthis lessoniana. Next base: position 17,254,511 of record OY757936.1, read on the forward strand.
GGAGTTGTGCGCTCCCCTACATCTCCGTGTAATAGCTATTGAAAAGGGAGCCCTCTGGTTGCCCTCGACTCTGGCCACCAACTTTACTTTTATATATATTCTCATCCATTGACAGACTGTTTCGTTGTATCACAACTCTTCAGTGTGGCTAGACACGCAAGATGCTTCAAGGTTGGATAGAAACACAACTGACTTAACGCCACTCGGATACCTTACCGCAGACTATCACCTACATCAGTGTAAGCGAAGGAATCTTTTCGTATACGCCTACCGGGGCTCAATTCATGTGAAACTGTTAGATAGCCATAACCATAATTATATCAATAACAACGGTACTACAGGCAAATAAAGGCGGACTTTGTTGTTCAGGTGCGAACGCATTTATCAACTTCGGACTTCGATTCTTCAACACGAGGAGAGAGACACAATTCTTACTATGCTGACCATACTATCTGACCCCACCAACGCGCTGCACATCCCTTGATGTTTAAGATCTCTATCGGTAGAGAACCGAAAAACCCAGCTACGTAGTCAATGGTCAAAATCCAACTCTCAACTTCGTGGTCCCACCTGAACTTCAACAGTCTGCCTCAATGGCAGAGGACTCAACTATCTGCCTGCATGGTCCAATGTCAACTTTCAACTGACTCTTTTTCAAAAACCTCAGATTCTCAAGACCATCTCTTCTTGGCATGACGTCATCCACACTCTAGCTTCATTTCCTGTATGGGGTTTATTATGACAATGGTGATTGTCTTATCCTTTGCACACGAGCGTAAAACTGTACTCAATGGCTATGCACCTGAACTCTTAACCCGAGTAGTTCCAAGCCCAACCAAATTGAATGATAAAATATAATTAATGTAAAATAATTAGAATAAAAAAAATCATTCCTTAATTATATAAAAAAACGTGAACTAAATCATTCAGTAAAAACATTATATTCATCGAAAGTGTGTCCAACGAAAATAAAGGTTTTGAATTCAACCGTTCGCATTTATGACGACAGCCTAAAAAATTGCAAAATTTAGTGAAGTAAGGAAAGTCCCCCAGGCATAGTGGCTAATGTGCTGGACTTCGAGGTCGTAGCACGTGAGTTTCGCTATTACGTTCACTTTCGGATAAATACCCTTGGGAAACTTAGAAACCTCTTTATCCTGTCGGCTATATTTTAAATAGTACCACTAATGCTCTTCTGCAAAGGTGATTTTGGCATCATATAACCCACAAAGGTTGATATGCTACTAAAGAAGAAAACTGAAATTGGTAGTGATCGTTCAGGTCGACCATCATGACCATGATGGCGGACATCAACTGGTCTTGGGTATTCTTTGGTTTTGTGGAACCGCTGTTTAGTCTTACCTTTGAGAGTTCAAACATATTTGTGTTGTATTTTTGAATGAGGGAAGCTTGGAAGCCATGCGTTGGTTATAGCATGATCTCGTTCGGGTATTATCAGACATAACTTGCCCTTCCCTCCTCGTGTGGGATATAGACTTGATCAGGTCTTGCTGCCCTTTGTCAGATGTCCTGATGCTCCTGAATAAAATCATCCGGGTTTTAATTCCAACAAGAAGCACCTTGCGTGTCTAGCCTCACTGAAAAGTTATGATACAACGAAACAGCTCGTCTGGGGATGGCAATATATATATATATATATATATATATACTGGTCACAGATAACACATCTGAAGTGGACGTAACCAGCGCAGGTCCTGAACTTGAACTCACAGAACATAGCCACTTACTCGAATCAGACAACACCAAGTCATTGCCTTTCATTTATGGCCTACTAGTCTAGTGGGTAGTGTGTTCGCCAATGGTCGGGGAGACCTAAGTTCAATCCCAGGTCGCGTCATACCAAAGACTTTAAAAATGGTACTTGATACCTCCTTACTTAACACTCAGCAATATAAGGTACATATCAAGGGTAAAGTGGAGCAATCCAGGGAAAGAAGTAGCGTCCTCTCCTACACCTTGGTGTAGTAGCTATTGAAAAGAGAGCCTTCGGATCGTCCTCGACTAAAGGGAGACAACTACGTATAAATGTGTTGATGAAGATCTGATGCGTCAATGTGCAGATAAATACATATGCGAGAGCGTATACATGTTTGTATCTGTGTGTGTGTGTGTGTGTGTGAGAGAGAGAGAGAGAAAGAGAGAGAATAAGAGAAAGAGAGAGAGTAAGAGAGAGAGAGAAAGAAAGAGAGAGTGAGAGAAAGAGAGAGAATAAGAGAAAGAGAGAGTAAGAGAGAGAGAGAAAGAAAGAGAGAGAGAGAAAGAGAGAGAATAAGAGAAAGAGAGAGAGTAAGAGAGAGAGAGAAAGAAAGAGAGAGTGAGAGAAAGAGAGAGAATAAGAGAAAGAGAGAGAGTAAGAGAGAGAGAGAAAGAAAGAGAGAGTGAGAGAAAGAGAGAGAATAAGAGAAAGAGAGAGAGTAAGAGAGAGAGAGAAAGAAAGAGAGAGTGAGAGAAAGAGAGAGAATAAGAGAAAGAGAGAGAGTAAGAGAGAGAGAGAAAGAAAGAGAGAGTGAGAGAAAGAGAGAGGGGGGAGATTTCGCTCTTTGTTTCATTTTCCTCTCTTTTTTCTCTCATCCTCTCGTTTTGTCTCCCACTCTTGTTTCCCCCCCTATCTCTCTCTCTCTCTCTCTCTCTCTCTCTCTCGTCTTCTGTTTCTCTCTCAATTATCTGTGTATTATTTTTCTTAGAAATAGACTCTTGTCTATCTTCGTTGTCATTAGATAAATTTATACTTTTAGTTGCCTCTTATCTTTGTTTTTAAATATTTTAAAACAATAAGTTTATCTATTTGTTGTTTAGTCAACTTTATTTTTCTTTATTTCATTTTCTACATTTATTTTTTTATTTATTCGTACATTTATTTATTCATTTATTTCTTTAGTTTCTTTATTTCCTTATTTTTTTATCCCCCACCCACCAAAAAAAATTCTAAACCGTCTGTATGTTTCGCGCCCGCTTTCTCTGCCAATGACCCTTATTGTTTCAACATGGCTGACATTTTCCATTCATTCTAATCAGTCGTCTGGCCAAATCCCTATTTCTGATAACCAACGCACTTCCGTCTTTCTTTATTTGTTCATCTACAGTGTTTTTCTTCATTTATTTGTATTGTTTATTTTCTGCATATTGATTGCTAATGTTTTGTATTTAAAAAAATGTATTGGTTTTTTCTATATACATATATATATGTGTGTGTGTGTGTGTGTGGGTGGGTGTAGGATATATATTTACTTTATTTTCCGATTCATTTATTTTCTTGCCTTCTTTATCCGCCTTTTTTCTTCACCATACGTTACTCAATGTATTCTTCTTCTTCTTCTTCTTCTTCTTCTTCTTCTTCTTCTTCTTCTTCTTCTTCTTCTTCTTCTTCTCAACCTCCCACACGCCTTCTCTTTTCTTTAACCTCTCATCCATTTCTTCTTCTTCTTCTTCTTCTTCTTCTTCTTCTTCTTCTTCTTCTTCTTCTTCTTCTTCTTCTTCTTCTTCATCTCAACCTCCCACACGCCTTGTCTTTTCTTTAACCTCTCATCCATTTCTTCTTCTTCTTCTTCTTCTTCTTCTTCTTCTTCTTCTTCTTCTTCTTCTTCTTCTTCTTCTTCTTCTTCTTCTTCTTTAACCACCCAAATGCTTTCTCTTTCTTTAACCACTCATCCATTTCTTCGTCTGCTTCTTCTTCTTCTTCTTCTTCTTCTTCTTCTTCTTCTTCTTCTTTTTCTTCTTCTTCTTCTTTGTTTACCAATTACTGAATAATTTGTCTCTTTCAGTTTTTTGCTTTCGTCTTTATTTTTTTCGTATTTTTTTTTTTGTTCTTCGTCTTCTTTCATCTCTTCAGTTTTTCCTCTTTGTTTTCTTTTTTCCTTTTCCTCTTTCTTCTTTTCAATCTTAATTCTCTTCTTCCTTCCTCCTCCCTACCTTTATCGTATCAACGTAAATGATTTCTTCCCGCCATCTCCCATTTCAAAACGCATACACATTTTCTTCACACCGACCGACCTATCACCGATTAGAGTGGCCCCCAAATATCCAACACCTTCACAATAGCCCTTAAATATCTACCCCCTCACTTCTACAGTGATTTTCCTGTTTCCCTACCATCACCCACTAACAAACACTCACGTCCTATGACCCACACAAATTTCCCGCCATAACCCAAATATAAAAAATAATTAAAAGAAAAAAAGGAGACGCTTCTTCCTTACATACATTATAATACCGACCTTTTTTCTTCTTTTTTTTTCCACCTTGGACAGACCACTTAAATAGTCAGTCTGACTGCCTGTTTCTTCGTCCAATCCTTTTTCTGACAATGTTTGTTCTACTTCCCGAAGGAATTGTCCTTGCTCTCGTGGCCGTAGCCCTGTAACAATAGCAAAAGCCCAAACCAGTGTCTCACCCTATTCAGCTCATACCATCTCTCAAGCCCACACCCTGAACCTTATCCCTCTAAATCCGACTATCTTAGCTCCCAAAAGCCCTTTATTTCACCCTTTCAATTTTCTACCTCTCTCGACATCCTTGTCAACCCCCATCATCTTATAACATCAGCGATCACCGACAACCACGTCCCCTTGCCCCTCCTGTTAAGGCCAACCACTTCTCGCACCTCCTTTTCCCAACCTATCCCCAACTGCCGGAATAACAACAATGGTAAACACAAAAGCCTGTCAACATTGTCATCGTTTGTCGATGCATCATACAAAATCAGTAGTAAATTTAGTTTATTTGTTGGTTTTTTATTTCTTTTATTTTTTTAAATTCTGACCCTATCGATCCTGCTTCCACGTTTTTTTTTCTATAGTCTGTGTCTCCCTTCTCTCTGACAATGTCCTGGTGGCCCTCCCAACCGATCTGCCCGCTACCGACCCGGAGCCACACCTTTTCTGCTTCTTACCCACAACTTCATCTTAACATGTGACCACTGCCCACGAAGAGTACAGCCCGCGAAAACGGTTTCTTAAATTGCAAGAAACACTTTCATTTTCGGGATTTTTTCGATAATAAATTTCTCCCCCGCCCCCTCTCTCACTCTCTCTCTCTCTCTCTCTCTCTCTGTTTGCATCTCCGATCCTCCATTTTACCGTATGATTTTCGTCTTTTAATTCATTTTTTTCATTCATTTCCCTTTTCTTTGTTCATTCTTCTTTCTTTCTTTCTTTCTTTCTTATTTAATCAGCTCTTTCTTTCTTTCTTTCTTTCTTTCCTTCTTATTTAATCAGCCCTTACTTTCTTTCTTTTTTCCTTCCTTCCTTTCTTTCTTTCTTTCTTATTTAATCAGCCCTTTCTTTCTTTCTTTCTTTCTTTCTTTTTATCTTTAACTTGTTTAATCAGTTCTTTTTATCTTTTTTTCTTAATTAATCGGTTCTTTCTCTCTTCCTTTCTTTCTTTCCTTTTCTTTTTCTAATTTAATCAGCCTTTTCTTTCTTTCTTTCTTTCTTTCTTTCTTTCTTTCTTTCACTTGTTTATTCATGTCTTTCTTTCTTTCTTTCTTTCTTTCTTAATGACATTTTTTCCTTCCTTCATTTCTTTCTTTCTTTCTTTCTTTCTTTCTTTCTTTCTTAATGAAATCTCCTTTTTTCTTTGTTTTGATATATCAGTGTTTTTTTTTCCATTTTAACTCTATGTCTAGTTTTATTTGCTGTTTTTCTTTATTTTCTTTTTATTTCACCTTTTTCTTCTTTCAATTTCCCACCAAAATAATCTTTCTTAATATATAAACGAATAAATAAATAAATAAAAGAAAAAGAATAAATAAAAATCAAAAAGCAATTTTATTGTAATTTTAAATCGCGGCAAACACATTCGTGAATTACCGTGCGTGTGAAAAAATATATTTATCTTCAGTTACAAAATCTAAAAATGAAAGAAAGTTTTTCTAATGAAATAGTCGCTCTCTCTCTTCTCTTGTAAGTCTTCACTGTTTAGCTTTCTTTGTTTGTATCGTAGGTACAATGTATCGGATGGAGAGGCTACAGTCCTGGAGATACTGAAAGTGTCGAGTATACCTTAATTGATATCAGTCACAGGTTCGGATTTATTCTTAATTTTACTTAATCGCAAACAAACATCGATGAGGATTAGAATACGCTTGCTGTATTTATTTCCAAAACCCTTTCTCGTTCTTAGTTTTAAAAGTGGATGGTTGAGTATTAAATAATTACTAATAATGTCCGTTTTGATTGTATAATGTTCCAACAGAAATTATAAAGTTCTGTTATCTTAGATTTCGATGAAAATTAACTTAAAAAAAGATTAAGGACTTATATATGGACAATTATGTATATGTGTATGTATATACCTAACTCCTTCGCAGGAACAGGGGCACCTTGGGTAGCGTAATGGTTAGCAAGATAGACTAGCAAACCTACACGTGTGAGTTCGAGTCTCATTGGGTGCCCCATTCATATGGCTTTGTGCCACATCTAAGCAAAAACAACAAAAAAAAGCTTAGTAAATTACTTCCTTCGCAGGAACAGAATGTGACACAAGGTCAATGTTTTTACTGGTTTAAATTCAGTTTTCCTTTTCGTAGACGTGTTTTCTGACCAAAGAACCCAATCTACCCTACTATTTTCCCATCGTTGGAAGAAGAACAGTTGCATGTATACCTCACCCAAGGGTATTAACACAATGTGAAATGCTAACTGCCTCGTCCAGGATTTGAACTCTGGTCACCGTATCCATTTCTTTACATCGAAAACATGATACCCCATGATACGCATCTATCATATAATACGTAACACTCTAGATATACAAACTGCGGGACGCTAAGACAACCCATTAAAGAAATGGGGGCACTTCGGGTAGCGTAATGGTTAGCAAGCGAGACTAGCAAACCTACACAAGTGAGTTCGAGTCTCATTGGGCGCCCCATTCATTCGGCCTTGTGCCACATCGAAGCAAAGAGCTTCGTAAATTACTAGACTAGCAAACCTACACGGGTGAGTTCAAGTCTATTTGGGTGGCCCATTCATATGGCCTTGTGCCACATCTAAGCAAAAAGCTTAATAAATTACTACCCATCGACACACGACTGACGAAGGCATGGACAGCTATCGATAGGCTCTCGATCATATGGAAGTCGGACCTAACAGATAAAATGAAACGCAGTTTCTTCCAGACAGCGGTTGTGTCGATACTGCTATATGGATGCACCACATGGACGCTTACGAAGCGGCTGGAGAGGAGGCTGGACGGAAATTACACAAGAATGCTGAGAGCAGTATTAAACAAGTCCTGGCGACAACACCCCACGAGACTCCAACTATACGGACACTTGCCCCCCATCACAAAAACTATACAAGTTCGACGAACCAGACACGCAGGACACTGCTGGAGAAGCAAGGACGAGCTCATAAGCGATGTACTCCTGTGGACCCCCACTCATGGTTGTGCAAGAGTGGGACGACCAGCACGAACTTACATACAGCAGCTATGTGAGGACACGGGTTGTAATCCTGAAGACCTGCCGGAGGCGATGAATGATAGGGAGAAATGGCGAGAGACGGTCAGGGATATCCGCGCAGGCGGCGCGACATGATGATGATGAAAGAAATGGGGTGTCTAAATTGCATCTGATGGTAAAACTATAGTCCAGGAGATTTAGGAAGTCAGCTTTTCTTTATCATTATTCTCGTGTTCACTGAGCTGGGGTGTTAGTACCATTTAGGGACCAATCTAAGAGCCAAACATATCGTTTTTAAATTTGATATGATCATATGCAAAAGAAACCAAAAACATCTCGCAATATAAGTAAAGTAAAGTTGTCTCCCTTTAGTCGAGGGTAACCCGAAGGCTTCCTTTTCGATAGCTACTACACCAAGGTGTAGGGGAGGGCGCTACTCCTTCCCTGGATTGCTCTACTTTACCCTTGGTCCGTACCTTATAATGCTGAGTGTTAAGCAAGGAGGCATCAAGTACCATTTTTTGAGTCTTTGGTATGACGCGACCTGGGATTGAACCCAGGTCTCCCGGGCCATTGGCGAACACTCTAACCCCTAGGCCAATATAACCACCCAAAAAATGTAAATATAAAGCTACACTGAACGTGATTCTCTGTGTGCATAAAATAAACCAAGAGAGGTTGAAATACCGTTAAAATAAATCTTTTTTTTTGTTTGTTTCGGTAGAAAAAACTTAAGAATAACTTTCTTTAAATAGACAAAGGGCTCCACCGACCCTGGTTGAATTTAAACTGTCTTCAGGTTACTCCAATTTTTAACGTTCAGCATATGATATTCCCAAATGGTTACCATTTAAGTACAAGCCAAGTTTGACGTTGCTTATCTCCGGTGATCAAACGAGGGTTGATGCATTTAACGTAATCCGGTCGTAAACGTATTTGCCTGTTATATGGATATTGAATATGCAAGAACGTTCCTCCGCTCTTTGACTGGTTTTATTTGTTTGGTGTTGGACCAACTTTCTCCTGTTTGGTGTTGGACCAACTTTCTCCTGTTTGGTGTTGGACCAACTTTCTCCTGAGGAAAGGCCGGTAAAGTGATCGGTTTATTTTCCATTTCCTGGTGACCATTTGAGGCTGGATTTTTTCTAAAACGAACTCTCCTATAGTTCAAAGGGACTCTGCAATCGGCTCATTAACAAACATCAAATCCATTCTAAGAGAGAGTAAAGAAGGTCCCGTCAAATCAAGCGAGACATTTTTGTCATTTTAAACAGTTCATCAGATTGGTTTTCTATTGTTTCCTTGCAAAGGTTTTGAAAGTGATTTGCCAGTATCTGTGTTTTCAGAGTCCGTTTGTAAATGTTTTGCCAGAGTCCACTTTTTCTGTTTCTGCTTGCAAGTGTCCATTTTGACAGTACACGTGTGCCAGTCTTTTTATAAGTCAGTTTTGCCCGTGACCGTTTGCCAGTGTCTGTTTACCAAAGTGTTTTTGTCAGTGTTTGTTTGCTAAAGTCTGTTTTGCCAATGTCCGTTTTAGAGTGTCCTTTCAACAAATCTTTTTTTGTTAATATTTGTTGCCAGTGTCTGTTCGCCAAATTCTTTTTTACCATTGTCTGTTTGTCAAAGTCGGTTTTGCCAATGTCTATTTGCCAGTATCCTTTTACCAAAGTCTGTTCCGTTAATGTTCGTTTGTCAGTATCCGTTTATCGATGTCGGTTTTGTCAGTGTCTTTTTGCCAAATCTTTTTTTACCAATCTCTGTTTGCCAGTGTCCGTTTACCAAAGTGTGTTTTACCAAAGTCCTATTAGCAGTCTTTGTTTCCCGATGTCTTTGTCAGTATGTCCGTTTTCCAGGCTCAATTTACTAAAGTCTGTTTGTCAATGTCCGTCTGTAAGTGTCCGTGTACCAAAGTCTCTGTTTGCCAAAATCTGTTTTGCCAGTGTCTGTTTGCCAAGATCTGTTTTGCCAGTTACCGTTTGAGAGTATCCGTTTGCAAGTCTGCTTTGACACTGTTTATTTGCCGAGGTCTTTTTTGACAATGTCTGTTTGCTAGGGTCCGTTTGCCAAAATACATTTTGTCATAGTTGCCAGTTTTATTGCCAGTGTCCGTTTCCCGGTATCACTTTACTAAAGTCTATTTTGCCAGTGTCCGTTACCCAAAGTCTGTTTTAAGAGTATCCGTTTACCAAAGTCTTTTTTGCCAATCTCCGTTTGCCAGGGTCCGTTTACCAAAGTATTTTTTGCCTGTGTCCGTTTGCCAAAGTCTGATTTGCCAATTTGAATTTGCCAATGTCCGTAAATAAGTATGTTTTTTTACAGTGTCCGTTTGCCAAAGACTGTTTTGTCAGTGTTTGTTTGCCAGTGTCAGTGTGCCAAAGTCTTTTTTGCCAGTATCCGTTTATCAAAGTCTGTTTTGTCAATGTCCCTTTGCCAGGGTGTGCATGCCAAAGTGTTTTTACCAATGACAGTTTGCCAGGCTCTGTTTGCAAAAGTCTGCTTCGTAGTGTCTTTTTGCCAAAGGCTGTTTACCATATTCTGTTTTACCAATGTCCGTTTGCTGGTATCCGTTCGCAAAAGTCTGCGTTTCTCAGTGTCTGTTTACCAAATTCTGTTTTGCCAGTGTCTGTTTGTCGGTATCCGTTTGCCAAAGTCTGTTTCGTCAGTGACGGCTGCCAAAATCTGTTTTACCAGTGTCCGTTTGCCAAAGTCTATTTAGTCAAAGTCTGTTTACCAGTGTCCATTTGCCAAATCTGTTTTGCCAATGTCCATTTGCCAGTATCCCTCTGCCAAGTTTCTTTTGCCTGGGTCGGTTTGCCAAAGTCTGTTTTGCTAATGTCCATTTGTCAATATCCGTTTATGAGTATATTTTACCCTGTGTCTGTTTGCCAGTGTCCGTTTGCCAAAATCTTTAGCAATGTCCCTTTGCTAGTCTCCGTTTGACAAAGTCTTTTTAGTCTGTGTCTTTTTTCCAAAGTCTGTTTTGTGAGTGTCCGTTTACCAAAGTCTAATTTGCCAATTTCTGTTTGGTAGTTCCCTTTTGTTAATTCTGTTTTCCCAGTGTCTATTTGCCAAAGTCTCTTTTTCCTTTGTCCTTTTGTCGTAATCCGTTCACCAAAGTCTGTTTTGTCAGTGTCTGTTTGCTTGTATCCATTTGCCAATGTCTTTTTCTCCCAATATCCGTTTGCTAGTGTCTGTTTACCAGAGTCAGTTTTGTGGGTGTCTGTTTAAATGTCCGTTTGCCAAAATCTGTTTTGCCAGTATCCGTTTACCAAAGTCTGTTTTGCCAGTGTCCGTTTGCCAAAATCTGTTTTGACAATCTCTCTTTGCCAGTCTCCGTTTACCAAAGTCTGTTTTGCCAGTGTCCGTTTACCAAATTCTGTTTTGCCAGTGTCCGTTTGCCAGTTTCCGTTTGCTAAATTCTTTATGCAAAATGTCTTTGCCATAGTCTGTTTTTCCTGTGCCCTTTTGCCAATGTTTTTTTTTTCCCAATTTCCGTTTGCCAGTGTCTGTTTACCGAAGTCGGTTTTGTCAAAGTCTGTTTGCTAGTGTCTGTTTGCCAAAATCTGCCTTGGCAGAATCCGTTTGCCAATGCTCGTTTATCAGTCTGTTTTGCCCATGTCCGTTTTGTCAGTTTCTGTTTGTCAGTGGGTGTTTTGCCCGTCACATTTTAGTTTTCGTCTGCCAATCTGTGGTGCTGCTGTCTGTTCACCAGTTTTCCCTTTTCTAGTTTTTACTTGTCAGGGTCCGTTTTTAATATTGGTTTTACTTGAGTGCTTTTGCCAGTGTCCGTTTTGCCAGTGTCCGTTTTGCCAGTCTGAATTGCAGTTATCTTTTAACCAGTGTCTGTTTTGCCAGCTTTCAAACCTAGAATTCACTCGAAATAATATGTTACGTGAACATGATTGTTGCATCCTAAAAAGGAGATCGCTATCAGAACATTTGTTTGCGTTCAGATCAATTCACTATGCATCTTGCCCAGTAACACGGCTTTTAGTAGGTTATTTGGGTTTTATGGCATATCAAGCTTTTTACGTTATTTAATGCCAAATCCATTTTTATACAAATAATCAGTTCTAATTGCCCAATTCAATTCATCACACGTACACAGTTTAATTATTATTAACATTTCTATTTCAAGCTATTCATTTTAGTCAAACAGTTCTAATTCAACCAATTCAGTTTAGTATACGTATAGATTCAACCAATTCAGTTTAGTAGACGTATAGATTTTATTTACACACAGTTAAATGTCAAAACAGTTCTATATTAAACAATTCAGTTTAACTTAAAACAGTTTCAATGTCAAAAACGTTCCATTTCAAACAATTCAGTTTGGTACAAGTACGCAGTTTAAATGTAAGTACAGGTTTAATAGTCAAAAACACTTAATCGTCAAAAACATTTATATTTAAAGCAATTCAGTTTAGTCAAACAATCCTAATTCAAACAATTTAGTTTAGCATAAGTACATCGTTCTATTTGACCCATAGATAGGGTTCTATCCGGGCCAGAGTGGACCTTGGAGCGATGGCAATGAAGGGGTATTCCTCATTCCCCAAACCTTAAGCATTACTGATCCTCTCCATCAGATTGTTAAGTGTCCTACCCAGGACACTCGTCAGAGAGTTTTTTTTTTTCAATCTCTGTATTTTACAGCCCCAGCCGACTGCGGAAAAGGCTGTTGGATACAGAGTCTATTCCTATAGGATTATTTTTATAAGAATCATGAGGATGTCATCATCGAATAAACAACTTATTTCACAAACATTCAGTGCCCAGAAGAGAGACGTGAAATTCTTTATTTCTAATTATGAGTTTAAGGCGCATATTTTATAAAACTAAGAAATTTGTTATTGTTCATAAAAAAAAAGATCGGAAAAGATTTTCTTTCTCGTATGTTTCAAACTAAATCAGTCAAGTTTGTGCTCCATCATGAAGTTAGAAATATGTTTTGTAAAACTGTTAAAGTTTGATGTTTTTTTTTTTTTAATTAAAAAAGAAAAGAAGATAATTTTAACACGTCAAACATGTTCCAAGTTAACTCAGCAAAGTCGAGTTATTTAACGCTTTATCATGTTCTAAGATCTTTATATCGTAATATTTTTAAAGGAAAGAATGAAAAGAATGTTTCCCATCAAGTAGACCATACGTACATATTAAGGCAGAAATTGGTTTGTCAAGTGAGGATTGTGTCATGGCGGATATCATGTTGATCTTTGAAGCTACTGAGAAGAAGAGTAACTCTTGACAGTTGGCTCAACAAAGAATCGCCTTGTGCAAATAAATTTATGAATACAGTTCTCAGGCCATCTATACCCCAACCTTTTTCATTGGATTTCTATTTCTCCCTCACTGTCTCTCTTTCTTTCCTTTCTTTTTCTCTCGTTCTTTTTTCCTTATTACCCTCTCTTTCGTTTCTCCTTCCTTCTCTTTTATTGTGTTATTTTTTTTTATTTCTATTCCCTACAAACGTAAGATAAATCTATTTCTTTTTCTTCCCCATTCTCTGTCTGTCTGTCTGTCGCTGTGTTTTTCTATCTGTCTCTCCATCTGTCTCTCTCCCTCTTCTATCAACTCAGTTTCTTCATTTCTGCTTTCTTTTTCCTTCCTTTCTCGCGTTTTTCTTCTGCTTAGCAGCCAATTATATATATATATATATATATATATATATATATATATATATATATATATATATATATATATATATATATATATCCAAACCCTTTCCATGGACAGAATGCAACTCGTGGTGAAATTTTGAGCCGAACATAACAGATTTAACTTCAGTTTTCCTTCACCTAGGTAGGTTGCCATACCAAGGCCTGACATACTATTTACCAACTGCTGAAAAATGAATAGTTGAATTCATTCCTTTCCGAAGCGAATTAGCGCTAAGTGTATCGTCCAGGATTTGAACTTAGTCCTCCATGTTCATTTTCAATGACAATAACCACAAGTAGCCCCTAATCTCTCTATCACTATATATATATATATATATATATATGTCACACCATCAGCATGGACCTCCCTGAACCTCTCCCACCACCCGTCTCTATCGTCCATCTCTCTCGATAGGTCTTCAAGGTTACATCC
>OY757936.1:17270523-17290523 GCA_963585895.1 Sepioteuthis lessoniana
AACCGCCGATGTCAAACAATTAAATCTCAGCGTTTTGGGTCAAAATTCCTACAACCTAAAATTGTCTTTCGAGTTCTTTCCTCATATCTTCTTGCATTTTGGTTCATTTTTTTGAATGAGATCCTAATTTTCCACTATTTTTTTTAATTCATTTATTTATCTTTTTATTATTATGATTATTATTTTATTTTAATCAATTGAAAATTATCCACACCAGCGTTAGCTGATGGTTTTTTAATGGAGTTTGAGTGACAGCATGTCTCCTCAAGTCTGTAGGACTCTTCTTAGTATTCTGGCTAATCTTAATAATGCTGGAGGTTGGATGGTTTCGACACGTCCTCTTATTTCCAAATCCTCCAGTCCCAGTACCAATCCTCTGTTAACTGTACCAAGCGCACCAATTACAATTGGTATCACCGTCACTTCCATGTTCCATAGTTTTTTTTAGTTCGAAGTACTTATCTCTGTTTTCGTTATTATTATTATTATTATTATTATTATTATTATTATTATTATTATTATTTACTCTTTTCGTGTTTTTCACATCAGCATTAGCTGATGGTTTTCCACTAAAGTTTGAGTGACAGCAAGTTTCCTCAAGTCTCCAGGACTCGTCCCTGTATTCTGGCCGTCTTCAATAATGCTTTTATTTGGATGGTCTTCACTCGTCCGCCAATTTCCAAATCCTCCAGTCACTGTGCCCAAAGCACCAATCACAGTTGGTATAATTGTCAACTTCACGTTCCATAGTTTTTTTCAATTCTCTAGCAAGGTCGAGGTACTTATCCCTTTTTTCACGTTCTTTCAGTTTTATTCCGTGGTCAGCCGGGACAGCAAAGTCGACAATATTGCAAATTCTCCTTCTTTTTTTTTTTTTGTTGTTTATTATAAGGTCTGGTCTTCTGGCTGAGATTAGGTGATCGCATATATGTCAAAGTCCCATATGAGTTTATGCGCGTCATTTTTTAGCACAGGTGCTAGGTTGTGCATATACCATTTGTTCGTATGGTCACATTTAAATTTCTTGCACATTTCTCAGTGGATCACCTTGCTCACCAGTCGTGTCTAGTCTTGTACTCTTTCTGTGCTAATTTGCTGCATTCGCTTATTATGTGATTGATCGTTTCATCTCTGTCACCGCATAGCAAACATTTGCTATTTTGTTGAGTCTTATTTATTCTCATTATTATTATTCACTCATTAGAGCTTTTCACATCAGCGTTAGCCGATGGTTTTTCACTGGAGTCTGGGTAACAGCAAGTTTCCTCAAGTCTCCAGGACTTTTCTTAGTATTCTGGCCGTTCTTAATAATTTTGTTGTTTGGATGATCTCGACACGTCCTCTTATTTCCAAGTCCTCCCGTCCCTTAATCAATCCTTCGGTGACTGCACTAAGAGCACCAGTTATTATTGTTATAAACGTCATTTTCATGTTCCACAGTTTTTTTTTTTATTCACTAGCAAGATCCTATTTTTATTTTTCTTTCACCTTTACTCTATGGTCAGCAAAGACTGCAAAGTTCACAATTCTGCAAATTCTCTTTTTTTGTTGTTGATTATTTTAAGGTCTGATCGTCGAATCGAGATTTGGTGATCCGTTTGTATCTCAAAATCCCAGAGGAGTTTGTGCGTCTCATTTTCTAGGATAGATGTTGGGTTGTGCATATAGATTGGTTCGTATGTTCAAATTTAAATTTCTTGCACAGTTCCCTGGGAATTACCTTTTCCACCCCGTCGTGTCTAATCTTATAGTTTTTCGGTGGCAATTTGCTGCATTCGCTTAATTTGTGATATATCGTTTCGTCTCTTTCACCACATAACCAACATTTGCTGTTTTGTTGCGTCTTATCTATTCTTGCTTTGATATGATTCCTTCTTATAGCGTTTTTTTGTGTGCTGCTGTCTTAACCTTTCCTTTTCTGAGCCAATGTTGATTTTCCATCAAAATAAATTGATCAAATTTGGAATACTTTACTTTTAATTGTCTTCCTGTCGCATTTATTTCCATATTTACTTCCATATATATATATATATATATATATATACTGGCTCATTGAGTAAAGTGAGTGAAGTGTTCGCCAATTATCCGGGAGACCTGGGTTCAATCGACTTTAAAAATGGTACTTGATACTTCCTTGCTTAACACTCAGCAATATAAGGTACGTATCAAGGGTAAAGTGGAGCAATCCAGGGAAAGGAGTAGCACCCTCCCCTACACCTCGGTGTATTTGCTATTGAAAAAGGAGCCTTCTGGTCGCCCTCGACAACGGTCTCTAACTTATATATATATATATATATATATATATATATATTTACATATATATAAGTAGTTGGCCACCTTAGTCGAGGGCGACCGAAGGCTCTCTTTTCAATAGCTACGACACCAAGTTGTTGAGGATGGTACAACTCCTTTACCTGAATTGCTCAACTTACCCTTGATCCCTGCCTTATAATGCTGAATCTTAAACAAGGAGGCATCAAATAACATTTTTGAGACTTTGGTATGAGTCGATTTGGCATTTAACCCAGGTCTCCCGGACAATTGGTAATCACGCTACCCACTAGAACACTGGACCGGTATAGATAGATAGATAGATATTGCTTGATTAGATTATCATCAATTGAAAATTCTGTTTTTTCTTTTGGGACTTCATCCTCTTAATAACACCAGAAGTTTCTTCTGTTTAATTTCGACTAACTTTTCCGTTGTTAATTAATTAAAGTAATACGACGTTGATTTCGCCTCACCGACTTGGCTTCATCTACGAGTTTCAGCTTATTCATAATCCCGGCGTAAAATAGATTGGTAAGTCAGAATTTTCGAGCCAATTACATATAACGAAATTTATCTTCTACCTCAACTCATCTCTCCTCAACTTCGCTATTTTCCTCATCTTTCTCAGTCCAGACTCATTTGCGACATTCTAAGGGCGGAATTCAAGATTTAATGAGATGCCCGGTTACCATCAACGACACCATCTTGAACTCTTGTGTTAATCTCGTTTTACTGCGAGAACTGCGCACAATCACGTGATCTACTGCTAGCCAATATCCTGTTTGAAATGAATGGCTGTGCGACGTCCTGGACAGTATTGCAATTTTATGAGCCCCAAGGAAAAACCTCAACGAGTCAGAATTGAACGTTCGCTTTTCTCTTCCCGAATACATTCCAGTGACTACTTTCTTTTAATCATTTCGACAGACACGTCACCCTCAGAATGTTTTTGGGAGGTTTTAACTGGTAGTGATATGAGACATGTTGGCCTAAGTCCGGATTGTAGCCCGAAGGTTTTAATAAAATTTAATGAGTGAATTCGTAAAGTTAGAAAATCAATACGGTACTGGAATACTTTACATTTCAGCTCCAAATGATGTTAATAATATTGCTGACGAAACTAATTTAACTAATTTAACTTGTTCCGGATTTATTGGAGAAAGTCAGCTCGTACCCAAAAACACATTATCCGAAAACTTATTGAACCTCAAATGAAAAATAAAAAATCCCGTGTTCGATCGTCACTGGTTGCAACAAACTATGAACCTTCATTAAATCGGTCTTCATTATTAAAAGGCGTACAGACAATACGAATTCTGCAAATCTACTCTCGTCATTAGTTTCTATCAGTCATCGCTCAGGGCAACTCTTCTAGACAGTATCTAGTGTCTGCACAATGCTGATTAATGTAAATTTTTGCTGGTCGGCCAACACAGGCGTGTCCGGGTGAGAGAATCTATCTGAAGATATTTTCATGATTTCGTTTTTAGTTTTAAAGGTTTATATTTGAGCGATAAATAATAATATTTCGTTTTCATTGTATGATGTTCCAGAAGAGATTATACACTTCTGATATCTTTGATTTAGAAGAAAACTAATATTTTTTTAAAGTTAATGATGTATATATGAATAAGAAACCCTTCATATGAACATGAGGTGACACTAGCTCAGTATTTATGCCGAGTTTAACAGGGTCGAATTCAGAGTTACCTTCAGATAGTTTACTACACCAAGTTTAAAGAGCCTAGTCTGCCCTACTACTTACCAATGGCTGGAGAGAGAAAAAAATAGGATTCACGTCTTTCCTAATTGGTATCAGTGCTATGAGAAAATGCAAATTGCTTTATCCAGGATTTGAATTCAAGTCACTTTAGCATTCTAATGTTATTTCAATCTAGCTTTTACTCCATGTCCTTATTTGGAATTACAATGATACAGAAGTACTGACATAGTACTGGGTACTTAATGACTAGGCATGCTAATACTGGGTACCTACAGACTAGGAATGCTAATACTGTGTACATAATAACAAGGCATGGTAATACAGGGTACCTAATGATTAGGCATGGTAATACTGGGTACCTAATGACTAGTCATGGTATCACAGGGTACCTGATGAGTAGGCATTGTAATACTCGGTTGATAATCACAAGGCATGGTAATACAGGGTACCTAATGACTAGGCATGCTAATACTGGGTACCTACAGACTAGGAATGCTAATACTGTGTACATAATGAAAAGGCATGGTAATACTAGGTACCTAATGATCAAGCATGGTAATACTGGGTACCTAATGACTAGGCATTGTAATAGTGGGTACCTAATGACAAGGCATGGTATCACTGGGTACCTGATGACTAGGCATTGTAATACTGGGTTGATAATGAACAGGCATGGTAATACAGGGTACCTAATGACAAGGCATTGTAATACTGGGTACCTACAGACTAGGAATGCTACTACTGAGTACATAATCACAAACCATGATAATACTGGGTACATAATAACAAGGCATGGTAATACTGGGTACCTAATGACTAGGCATGCTAATACTGGGTACCTACAGACTAGGAATGCTAATACTGAGTACATAATCACAAACCATGATAATACTGGGTACATAATAACAAGGCATGGTAATACTGGGTACCTAATGACTAGGCATTGTAATACTGGGTACCTGATGACAAGATATGGTAATACTGGGTACCTAATGACTAGGTATGGTAACACTGGGTACCTGATGACTAGGCATGGTAATACTAGGTTGATAATGACAAGGCATGGTAATACTGGATACCAAACAATAAGACAGGGTAATACTGGGTACCTAATGACTAAGCATAGTAATACTGGGTACCTAATGACAAGGCATGGTAATACCGGGTACCTAATGACAAGGCATGGACAAAAGGATCAGTTTGACAAGTTCAAGTTCTGACCATGGCGGTTTCCTTTTCCGTCACATTCAATGCAGAGTCAAAAATACATATCCTCTCTTTCCATCTACGGGAAAAAATGCTGGTTATAATGATATTTCCTTGTTGGGGTGAGTAACCACTTTAGGGGAGAGGCAACACCGATTTCAACACAAAGTACTTGAATAACCGACTACAGGACAATCATTGTAATGGTTACTGACGAAGGACTTTATCATAAGGGTTATTGTCATAAACAAACGTGTGTATAACTATACGAAAACAGACTCCGACTACTAACTGAAGTCAGAAAAGATACTACAAGTTGAACAGTCGCCGATAGCGTTCGACTTTCAACACCATTATAGTTCACTTGCTGATGTCACTGGCACAAACAAAGAAAGAAACAAACAAACACAACATTGCAATAGTATGAAATATAACGATTACTGCTGGAGAAGCGGGGACGAGCTCATAAGTGATGTACTCCTATAGACCCCTGCATATGGCCAAGCAAAAGTAGGACGACCAGCTCGAACATGCATACAGCAGCTATGTGAGGATACGGAATGTAGCCCTGAAGACCTGCCAGAGGCGATGAATGATAGGGAGAAGGGGCGAGAGAGGGTAAGTGATATCCGTGCAAGCGGCACGACAGGATGATGATGATGATGATGATGATGATGACGATTACGTTAGTGAATAAATCACTAAACTCATTGACGTTAACTTTTTAAGTGGGTTGTTTGATTTCTGGTGAAAAGAAAAGATACTAAAACCGTTCCCGTTCCTCAATGACACTTGCATAGGAAAAAATGAGGTATAAAAATTCGAATTTGGGTTAACCTTACCGTACTTTTAACCTAGTCTAGATTAATAAAACACAAATATTCATGTCTAGTTTCATTCTTTTAAAATTATCCATTTTTGAACAATTCATGTTGAAAAATGTAAGAATTATATATTTGGAAAAATATTTACCTTTGTGAAGTTAAGTGTATTCACCCAACCCTTCTGTCACAAACAGGTGGTGACACAAGGTCATTTGTAAGCGGGTTTAAGCTTATTTGAATTCAATTTTTTTACTTCTCATTCATCGGTTGCTGTGCCAAGGCTAAAAAACCGGCGGATGTCAAGATATGTAACAACTTATGTCAAAAGAAATGAGAGAGAGAACTGCAAGAAGCAAAGGATTGATGGGGTGATTGTAAGAAAGAAAGAAAGAAAGAAAGAAAGAAAGAGAGAAAGAAAGAAAGAAGGAAATGATAGAAAGAAAGAAAAAATGAAAAGGTATATAACAAGAAAGAAAGAAAGAAAGAAAGAAAGAAAGAAAGAAAGAAAGAAAGAGCAGACTGGATTAGAAGAAATAAATAAATGAATAAATAATAAAAGGATGGGCTGGATTTGAAGAAAGAAAGAAAGAAAGAAAGAAAGAAAGAATGAAAAAATGAAAGATTTTGGAATATCATGAAAAGAGAGAAAGAAAGAAAAAAAGGTATATCATGAAAAGAAAGAAAGAAACAAACAAACAAAGAAACAAAGAAAGAAAGTTGGGGTATATAATAAAAGGAAAGAAAAAGGGATGAGGTAAATAACAAGAAAGAAAGAAAGAAAGAAAGAAAGAAAGAAAGAATTGGCTTGAATAGAAGCAAGAAAGAAAGAAAGAAAGAAAGAAAAAAGGAAGAAGGGCTGGACTTGAAGAAAGAAAGAAAGAAAGAACGATGAGGTATATGATAAAAAAGAAAGAAAGAAAGGATAAGGTGTATAACAAGAAATAAAGAAAGAAAGAAAGGATGAGCTGGATTTGAAGAAAGAAAGAAAGAAAGAAAGAAAGAAAGAAAGATGAATGAGGTGTATACAAAAAAAGAAAGAAAGAAAAAAAGAAAGAAAGAAAGAAAGAAAGGGCTGGACTAGAAAGAAAGAAAGAAAGAAAGAAAGAAAGAAAGAAAGAAATCATGAGGTATAATTAAAGAAAGAAAGAAAGAAAGAAAGAAAGAAAGTGATTAAGATAGAAAGTAAAGACTGTAGAAGCAGATAGATAAGTTAAAGAAGATAATATAAAGCGAAGTTTGATTTTTCTTTGACCTCTGTAAACCCCCAAACTCTCCGAGCAATAAAGAGAAAGTCACATGAATCCATATAAAAAAAAATCTTTGGGCCGTTCTTTTCCTGTCACATTTCCAAACATAATTGTAGGCACAATCCAATAGGCAAAGTGAGACAAGAATTAAACGTGCAAAAAATAGTGAAGAGAAAGAAGAAAAGAAAAGTCGACCGGTCATTGGTCAACTTGTGACACTGCGACCCTAGCGACCATAAAGACAAAACTATGACGGAGCATCATATTATTATAATGAAATTGAATATGGCTGTGGTCGGTGGAAGAGAGGCGATCGGATTTTTGATTAAATGATGACCAAAATGGACATGTCGTGATCTACAGAAAATTGAAAGAATGATATAGATTGAGATGCTTGTCTGTGGTGTGGTCTCTTTGGAGGATAGACTTAAAGAATGGGGTGAGTCGTTGTGGTATTTGGAAGAAAGAAAGCGGAAACTTTTGGCTGGAATTTTTTTTTATAATTATCCCGGGTTTCTTCTCGACATTTTCATCTTAGAACTTTTCCGTTCGATTTTCTCTCTTTTTCTCCTTCCTCTCACCGTAAACCTAACCACTGAAAAGAAATTTAAAATACCACATACATAGTTTAAAAGGAAAATAAATAGATACTTACTACAGCAAAGACAACAACGCTGGAACAATAATGAAAATAATAAATTATTAAAAATTAAACCCACCCTGGGTTAATGGAAGCAAAACTTAAAAAAAAAACAAACTAAGAAGTTACATTGTCCAGACTCCGGATAGATCATACTAGGATAACACACTCTTATTTACTCGAAGGAAAACAACAAACAATGTGTTATGCATGTCAGACAAAATACACCGTGAAGCACGTTCTCATCGAATGTACTGACCTAGCCCATATAAGAAAAACCTTCCATAGTGCAAACAATATGAAGGAACTGTTCCAAAACACTGAAATAAATAATGTGATATCATTTCTAAAAACAGTGAAGTTATAAACAGAAATCTAAAAAAATTTACAATAAGACCAAATTACTTCTAAAACCCTTTCTTTACTAGATATATTCTAACAAACTGATCCCTTCCCTAACCTCTTTCACAGTTTTTTTTTGTTTGTTTTTTTGTTTAATAATCATGATTCCCTACAAATAAATTCCTAATAAAAAAAAACAAATGACCAACTAATTATGGAAAGTTTATCATTAAATCCTAAGACCTTTCCTTTGAATTTCTTTTCAGACTTATTTTCTTGAACTTGATTCGGCATTAAATGACCAATGAGGTTGTGATATGCCGTAAAACAAAACAAACAACTCTTCTTCCTCTCTCTTTGTTATTTTTTCTTTTTTTTCTCTTTCTTTTTGTTTATGTCTCGTTTTCTTTTTTATGTTTGCAAATGTATTCATTAAAATTCTCCTTTTTTTTTCCTAGTGTTTTTTTTATTCATTTATCCAGTTATCTTTGAATCCCCAATCTTACACAGTGAGAGTGACCTTTGTACAACCTCAAAGTCAGCGTAAGCCTTACATTCTTCTTCTTCTCCTTGGAGGACGCTTATCAGGAGACATGCCGATGTCAACAATGTCGATTTACGTCTCTTCAAAAACATTTTCCAAGCCTTTGGGGACCGTCCCGAGTTCGCCAATTATCATCGGCATCACTGTCACCCTCATGTTCTAATACTTTCATAGTTCTTTCATCATCATCATGTCGTGCTGGTAGCAGGGATATCCCTGACCCTCTCTCGCCACTTTTCCCTATCGTTCATCGCCTCAGGCATTAGTTCTTTAGCAAGGTCAAAGTACTTATTTTTCTTTTCATTTTCGTCTTCTTATAATAATTGTTATTACACTGCTTGCGATTGACAATTTTAATTGGTGGCCACTTACTGAAGTCTGGGTAAAAGGATATTTGAAGTATTTTCGTTGAGCTTAACAGTGCTGTGGTCTGGATAATCTTGACCCTTCCTCAGATATCAAGTTCCTCCAGTCTCTCCTCAAGGCCCTTAATGTCCGTTCCATGAGTACCAACTACAATTTTGCTTAATCCTATTTACCAACACCTCCGCTCGGGCAGGATATGACACAAGGTCAATTTTTAAGCGGAGTTTAACAGGTTTGAATTCAGAGTTTTCCTTCTCCTAGACGAGTTGGCTCACCAAGGCTGAAGAACCTAGTCTGCCGTACTATTTATCCATAGCTGGAGGGAGAATAATTAGATTCATACCTTTCCCAAGGGTATTAGTGCTATGTGAAATGCTATCAGTCTCGTTCAGAATTTAATCTCGTGTCGCTGTGTCCATTTCCTACGATGATAACCATTACACCAAGGGCACCTCCACGAGCACTACAATTTTGCGTAATTGGCTGGGGCGGTAGAATACACCAACAGCAACTCTGAAGAGGGGTAAGCGCCCCCTGCCCATGAGGGTCCCTGATATGACACTAAACAATCTGATGGTGACGTTCCAGTGATGCTGGAGCTTTTGGGAATGCGGAGCACTCCTTCATTGCTATCGCTCCTAGTTCCACTCGGGCCCGGAGAGGTAGCACCTGATAAGGGCCCTATCTACGAAACTACATACTTATGCTAAACTGAATTGTTTGAAATAAAACTGTTTGACTAAACAGAATAGCTAGAAATAGAAATGTTTTTGAAAATTAGACTGTGTACTTACATCCAAACTGCGTACTTATGCTAGACTGAATTGATTAAAATGGAACTGTTTTGACATTGCAACTGTATTTATGTTAAACTGAATTGTTTAATATAGAACTGTTTTGATGTTTAACTGTGTGTTTACAAAATCTATACTTATACTAAACTTAATTGGCAGAATTAGAACTATTTGATTAAATTGAATAGCTTGAAATAAAAATGTTTTCGACAGTGTGTATTTATGCTAAACTGAATTATTTGCATAAAAATGAATTTGGCATTAAATAACCTACAAAGGTTGATATGCCGTAAAACCCAAACAATTGATTACGCTCTCATTTACTCTTTACTCTTTGCCAGTTTTCACACCAGGAGTAGCAGGTGAATTTCACAGAGGCTTGACTGACAGCAAGACTCCTCTGTTTTCCCGTAATTTTTAACAGTTTTCTAGCCTCTCTCTCTCAATATTTCTTTACCCTAGGGAGGGTTTTTCACCTCAGCGTTAGATGATGGTTTCTCACGGGAGTTTGAGCGACAGCAAAACTCCTCTAGTCTCCAGGATTCTTCTTAGTATTCTGGCCGATCTTAATGCTGTCGTTTGGATGGTCTCCTCTCGTTCTCTTATTTCCAAGTCCTCCAGTCCCTGTTCCAATCCTTTGGTGAATGTACCGATCGCAGCATTTACATTTGCTATCATTGTCAGTCTCATATTCCATAGTTTTTTTTGGGGGGGGGTTGTATTATTTCACTTATTTCACTTATTTGAGAGTTCTTCACACCAGCCTTAGCTGATGGTTTCTCACTGAAGTTTGAGTGACAGCAAGATTCCTTGAGTCCCCAGGACTATCCTCATTATTCTGGCCGATCTTAATAATGGTGTCTTTTGGATGGTCTCGACACGTCCTCTTTCTAAGTCCTCCCATCCCTGTACTAATCCTTTGGTGACTGTAGCAAGAGCACTAATTACCATTTGAATCACCGTCAATTTTATGTTTCCTAGTTTTATCTGTTCTCTAGAAAGGTCCAAGTACTTTGTGCAGCATTACTTTGTGGTCAGCTTTGCTTTGGCGATCAGCTCTATTCGGTTGGTTCTCTTTTGTTTATATGTTTGTTGTTGATAACTAGGTCTGGTCGTCTGGCCGAGATTAGGTGAGCCGTTTGTATCTCAAAATCCCAGAGAATTTTGCGCGTCTGATGTTTTTGGGCGAATTTTGTGTTGTGCATATAGCATTTGTTAGTATGGTCAAATTTAAACTTCTTGGACAATTTCCAGTGGATCACCTTTCATTATCATTATTATTAATAATTTTTACCAGCCCCTCCGCAGAAGAACGATTTTTAAGAGGAACTTATCGGGTTTGAATTCAGAGTTTTTCTTTTCCTGGATCAATTGCCATACTAAAGTTAAAAGAGCCCAGTCTATCCAACTGTTCATCCAGAGCTCAAAGGAAAATATGCATACCTTTTTTTTAAAAGTGAATTAGCGAGATGTGAAATGGAAACAAACTTGTCCATGTTTTGAACTCGAGTCAACGTGTCCATTTCTACACAAGGGATTTCTTTCTTTCTTCTTCTTCTTCTTCTTCTTCTTCTTCTTCTTCTTCTCATTATTATTATTATTATTAGCAACAGTAGCAGCAACAGCAAGATAAAAACGAAGTGACTATATCAACTGTGTCAAGAACATCACAAAACAAAAATGATCTAAGCTTCTCGTCTTCCGCACTTATGAGAATATAACTTTATCAAGACAAGCCAACCTACCTAACCCACAAAATATATCTTTTATAACAAAAACACTCCCACCCTGCTTTCTCAATCTTCCTGCACGCCTTACTCTGTACGTTAAACGGGTTGCATGAGTAGGAATACAGAATGACCTCGGTGGCTATTTTACGCTTTAGATGAGTGAGTGTGAGGATTTTTTTTTATTTATAGTCGCTGGGGTCAAAGGTTTTACCACAAAGACGAGAGAGGAACAATAACCAATTTTTAGCTGCTGCTGGGATGGCACATTTAATGGCTTGAGGGAGACAGACCTGGATCAGCGAGGGACGTTGAGGAATGTACTGAGAGGTGTCTCTTCTCGAATCTAAACTTACGAGAATCTCGCAAGAAAAAGATTTGTGTCATACCCTTGAAAAGGATAAATAAAAGAAAAAAACAGAAAATATTCTTTTAAGTGATACGAATATATTTATTAACTTTTACTTTGGTTTGATTTCATTGTTTAATGGCATATGAACCTTCGTGGGTTATTTAATACCAAAGTCATCCTTGTAAAAGAAAAGTAATAGTAGTAACCCACAGCTGGTATAATAAGGTGGCTCATACTTTTCCTACAAAAATTAGCCCCAAAATGAACGTAATGGTGCGAGTGGAATTCGAACTCCCTTACTACAAATGTCACTGTTCAGCACGCTACCCACTACACACATTGTTTTTTTTTATAGATCATTACCACATTGGGTATTCGTTTTAATAACTGTGATTAGGTTTTCCAAAAGTTGTTCAAGCGAGAGAAATTTTTCAGAGTGTTGAAATCTAATTTTTTATATGAGGGAAAATCATTTTTACTCAGGGGTTGGTTGGTTGGTTGGTTGGTTGGTAGTTGGGTTTCATGACATATCAACCTTTGTAGTCAAATATTCTTTCTGTATTAGTTTACTTCATTCGTTTATTATGTGATTGATCATTTCCTAATTTTTACACATTAGAGTTTTTTTACACAAGCGTTAGCTGATGGTTTTCGAATGAAGTGAGAGACAACAAGTCTCCTTAAGTCTCCGGGACTTTTCCTAGTATTCTGTAGTTTGTAATACCGTCACTTTTATGTTCCATAGTTTTTAAGTTCTCTAGCGAGTTCCAGGTACTTACGAGGATCATTAAATACGTTTCCAGACTTTATATATATATATATATATATATATATATATATATATATATACGAGGATCATTAAATAAGTTTCCAGACTTTTTCGTATGGGCACTTTTATTGATAGTACACACATGAAACACTACTCCCCTTCGAAGAAATCTCCTCCGGCTGCAATACACTTATCGTACCGTTCTAATACCTTCTGGAAGGCCTCATGGAAGTCCTCTTGTGTGAGCGTATCAATCACCTTCGTCACAGCCTCTTTCATCTCCTCAATTGTCTCATAACGACAGCCTCTGAGCTCAGGGAATAAGCAAAAGTCACACGGAGCAAGGTCTGTACTATAGGGATGGTCAGGAACTGTCTTGATGCCCATCTTGGTCTTGGTGACAAGGATGGAGTTGTGGACGGGTGTATTGTCCTGGTGGAAGTGCCCCTGACCCGATTTGAAGAGTGCTGGCCTCTTCCGACGGAATCTCCTCCTGAACTCCCTTAAAACCTCAACCTAGTAACCCTAACCCTAACCCAGACCCTTTGGCCAATCAACTCTGGTATATTGACTTCCTTACTCCTCCCTCACATCTCATCATCCCTCACAGATTCCCTGCCTTCTTTGAATCTTTTATGCAACTTAAAAACTGATGCTTGATTCATACAAGATGGTCAAAAAGCAGTCTGAAGCATTCCATACGTTTCTGTGGCATTTTTTCCAAGTTTAAAACATAATTTTATTTCATATCGTTCTTCCAAAATATCCTCACGTCCAGATTGCATTTGTGAAATTCACCAGCTGTGACAATTAGGCTTTAGTTGGGTGTATTCCAATTGCTGCTGTAGCTGTTCATCATAAGAATTGCTCAGTCATCTCATAAGATGTATAGCAATAACATGCAGAATTTTCAAGAGTCTACTACGATTTTAAATGCCTCTACAAAAAAGTCTGGAAACTCATTGAATACACCACGTATCTCTCTTCGTTTTCTTCCAGTTTTACCTTTTGATCAGCTGGAATGGCAAACTCCATAATGTGGCTTTGTTTTTTAGCCCAAAAATGAACATAATAGCGCGAGTGGAATTCGAACTCGCTTACTACAAATGTCACTGTTCAGCACGCTACCCACTACATACCTTGTTATTTTTTATAGATCATTACCACATCACCATGTCTGGTCATCTGGCTGAGATTAGCTGATCCGTTTGTATCTCAAAATCCCAAATAATTTTGTGTGCCTCATTTTCTAGGGTAGATTTTGTATTGTCTCCATAGCATTTGTTCGTATGGTCAAATTCAAATCTCTTGCACAACCTTTCCCACCCATCATGTCTAGTCTTATATTCTCTTTGCGTTAATGTACTGTATTCACTAATGTGATCGATCGTTTCGTTATTATCATTATTATTATTAGTGTGTGTAGTGTGGATTTTACAAGCATATTCATGCACTGACTCACGTATTGACTACAGCGATGTAAGATGATTGAAAATTTAATTATTGACAACTGCACTACTGAAACAAATTCACTTTTGTTTTAGCCATCAAGCAGCTGCACGTAAATGATAATTAGGAGATATTGTTTAATTGGTTTATTCGGTAGTGGGGGGTGTACTTTATTTCAGAGTACTTTATCTCATTACTAAGAGTACACCACCTCTCCCCAACTCCCTCCTGTCGCTGAATAATCGCCATTTTTATCCTGATTTTAGAAGGACTCACTTATTGGTAAATACAAATATACATTATTGCTGACGCATTTGTCACTGTGAATTTCGCAGGAGATTTACAGCTGATCAACAAGGTGTGGAAGAGTGGGGGAAGGTTGGGGGAAGATTGGGGGAAGGTTGGGGGAAGATTGGGGGAAGATTGGGGGAAGGTTGGGGGAAGAATGGGGAAAATGGATAGAAGAGAAAAAATAAGTCGAAAGAAAGAAAGAAAATGAAATATATCAAAAAAATTGAGGAAAGAATATCAATCAGAAAGCAGAGGAAAGAAAGGAAGAAACGAATTGACAAGAAGAAGAAGAAGAAGAAGAAGAAGAAGAAGAAGAAGAAGAAGAAGAAGAAGAAGAAGAAGAAGAAACAACGAAAAAGGATAAATAAAATAGGAAGAAAAATTGAAAGGAAAACATCCAGAAAAGAAGTAGAAGAAGCAACAACAACAACAACAAATGGATGATTATAATAGAAGAAGAAGAAGAAGAAGAAGAAGAAGAAGAAGAAGAAGAAGAAGAAGAAGAAGAAGAAGAAGAAGAAGAAGAAGAAGAAGAAGAAGAAGATACACCGAAATAAGGTCTATAAATTAGGAATGAAAATTGGAAGAAGGAAACATCTAGGAAGACGAACAAGAAAAGGAAAGTTATAACTACATTAAACCAAGAATAAGAATATGCGATTGAAACACGGAACAAACAAGAAGAAAGGTGTGGAAAGTTTTCCTTTTAAATTAAATCAGACGAAAATAGTATAAAATGAAAGAAAAACTGACTGAAAACAAAGAACGATAAAGTATGGTATGTCAATAAGATTCTATAGAACGAATGAAAAATCAAAGAAGAAGAAGAAAAAGAAGAAGAACAAGAATTTCGTTGAAAATAGGTCAAGTTTTGAAGAGATACGCTTGACCAGATAAATCCTTGGGTCAAGTATTCCTGATTGAAAATGGCTTTTGATTTCAACAGCCCTGCGAAAAGCCAAAATGGAACACCACACAGACAATGAATGAGGTAAAGAGAGAGAGAGAGAGAGAGAGAGAGATCTTGAATAAAAAGGATTAGTGAAGAGAAAAGGAGAGGGAGATGCTTTAGAGGATAAGTATTTGTGTATAGAGATTAAACAGAAAGGAATTAGGACGAAAGAAATCTAGAAAAAAGACAGAAAGACCTTAGATGTAATTGAAAGAAAGAAATCTCAAAAGAAAAAGGACAAGAGAAAGATTAGTTGATACTCAAAATCAAGTACGAAGGAGAAACAAAAAGAAAAAAAAAGAAAAAAGAGTGCATCAAATGATAACAAACAAGAATGCCGATACCAAAACGTGACCCAGTTTATCCGAAAGAACAACGCATGCGCAAAGGGAACTCACATACTCTTCCTTTATAAGGTATTTGTTTGTATCCTAATATTAGTTTGGTGAGTCAAAGGTTTTGCACAATCATATGTGCGAGTTTGCGGAGTCTATATCACGTGATCAAAACGATTCAAGCCATCGCAGGTACTTGCTGTTTAGTTGTATCATATAGTTGGTGCGCTGAAACGTTGTGAACTGGTTTACCTCGTGTAATTTAAAAGCCACACAGACAAACGTGCAACGTAGTCTTATTAAGGAAATTAGGCTTCACGAATTCGAACTGAGCCATAATGTCGTGGAAACAAGAAAAAACCTTTGCTGTGTGAGAGGTGATGGTGCCATAGAGTAATCAGATTGCTGAAAAAATTCGCTCGGATTTGCCTTAACAATCAGGTAAGGATAATTAGGTTTTAAAAAAAGGGAAATCCCGTGGCCGTAATTCAAGCCGTAGAAGTAAATTCAATTCAACGAGAAGTATTCGAAGAGTATCAGGTGAGATTGGTGTCTCACAGTCCAGTGTAGTTCATCACCTTCATAGCATAGGCAAAAGTGTCGGCAGCTGTCGAATTGCGCAAGTATGTTACCAAAATATTGCAGAACTTTTGACTCATTCTTATAACTATGGTTGGGAGACTAAACAGAATGGTATCCCTTGTCACAGTGTTTGAGGAACTCTCCCAAGCCACAAGTCTATTTTGGTCAGGCTTCAAGGTCAACCAGGGAATGCGCCTCTTTCATGAACAGGAACTGAGAAGAGCAGACGCGGTGGTTTGCTCCTCAGCGGCGAGCACTTGGAGCCTCCATCCTTTATATTCCAGATCTGAGAAGAATAAGTGGTTTCCACTATTTTGTTGTATGGGCTTTTCTTTTTGTTCCTTGAACGCTCGTGACTCTTGTATAGCCTAGGGATGGAAACTTACTTCCCTTTTCGTATTGTGTACAATTAAAAAAACTTATCATGTTTATTGACTTGTTCCGTTTCCTACCGAATATTCTGTGTTAGGTTACTTTCATTGGGATAACCTAATGAATTAGAAGAAACGGGGTGTTATCCTCGAATTAGGATCTCGTTAAAACTGATACTATAATTGATACTGAAAAAACGATAGAATTATTTACGCACGACACACGCCCTCTATCTGTCTGTCTGTCTGTCTCTCTTTATCCATCACTCTCTCTCTCTCTCTCTATATATATATATATATATATATTAAAACATTTAACCACACAAATATCTGGAGCAGCGAATTGTGATGTAATGATTAGCGTCGCAGGAAATTGACCCTGCGAACCGAGATCAAATCGTGGCCGAGGCTGTTTTTATTTCACATTGAGCTAATACAGTTGGGAACAGTAAACATTCAACCATTTCAAATCCAGTTATTTGTAAATAGAAGGTCACACTGATGACTTTAAACTTGGTATTGCAACCAGTCTTGGAGAAGGAAAACAGTAAACATAAACTCAGCTTAAACTTTGAACTAGAATCATACCCTGCTCTTGATAAGGGGTTTATATATATATATATATATATATATATATTTATTATATATATTTATATATATATATATATATATATATATATATATATATATATATATATATGTATAAATTATAACAGTGTTGGCTGTCACTAAATTACTTTGTGGGTTTGTGTCGAACCAAGTGCAATATAATATAGACAGTGCTCAATATCTACGATAGAGCTATTAAATATGTATATATAGATATATATATGTGTGTTTGTGCGCGCATGTGTGTTGTATACTACACGTATACG
Organism: Sepioteuthis lessoniana; assembly: GCA_963585895.1. Taxonomy (NCBI): domain Eukaryota; kingdom Metazoa; phylum Mollusca; class Cephalopoda; order Myopsida; family Loliginidae; genus Sepioteuthis; species Sepioteuthis lessoniana. The sequence goes on from OY757936.1 coordinate 17,288,187, forward strand.
TAAGCAAAACATACATGCAGATACAAAAACACAGGCAAATACGGGTGTATGCAAATACGGGTGGACTCTATTGTTCAGGTACGCGTTTATTAATTCCTGACTTCTGTTCTTCGACACGAGGAGAGAGACACACAATTCTTACTATGCTAACCATACTATGCTGACCCCACAAGCACGTGGCACATCCCATGAAGTTTATGATCTCAGTCAGTAGTGATGAAAAAATCCCAACTACATGCCTCAACGGTAGAGAATTCAACTCTACCTCAATGGCAGAAATTCAACTGTCTGCCTCCATGGTCCAATCTCAACTCTCGACTGACTCTTTTTCAAAATCCCCAAATTCTCAGGACCATCTCTTTCGGGCATGACGTCATCCACACTCCAGCCCAATTTCCTGTCCGGGCGTTTATTATGACAATGGTGACTGTCATATCCTTTGCACGCGACCGTAAACTGCACCAATTGACTATGCACCTAAACTCTTAATCCGCATAGTTCAAAGCCCAACGAGACTGAATGATAAAATAGAATTAACGAAAAATGAATGATATAAAAAAGATCATTCCTTAATTATATAATTCACACACACACATACACACACACACACACACACATATATATATATATATATATATATATATATACGTGGAAATGGAGATTTGCGAAGTTTCAGACTCAGCCTAGTATGGTACAGTACAAGTTTTAATGTAGATATTTTACTTTAAAAATACGTGCCTGCATTTATAATGACAAATACAGTTCAATTATAATTTGATATGCTATTTAAAAAAAAAAAAAACAAATATTTTGGCTCACTGAATTTTTTTGTTAGTTCTCTTGATTTTCTGCCCTTTGAATAGGACTTAAACTATGCTGACAATATCCCCGCAAAGGAGCAAGACACCCCAAAGAGGGGCGCACTATATATAACACTAAATTGCATCAGATGGTGCTCAGAGGAGTGAGAAGAACACTTTCATAATCATAATTCTCTGATAGAATATTTATCCCTGCCTCCAACTAGACAGGGTCAAATAGCAGAAGGCCATGTTTTACGTGTGTTCGGGCGCATGGCCGTAGCCTAAAAACGATTGACAGACTCAAAAGTGCCTCGGGCCCTGTCTGCATTCCCCCGTCAGCATTCCCTGCAGACACGTCAAGCAGTCTCAACCGGCTATTAACACACACACCACAACCAATTCAAGATTACCCCCCCAAAGATGGCCGGTAAAAAAAAGTGGGGTTGGGAAGATAGGACCTCTGAGAGTCCCTTTATTGGGAAGAATTGGCCGTTTAAAAAATTATAATTTTAAACAGGACTATTCTTCACAATATTTTTCATATTCGATTGGAGCATGAGCAAAAGAAAAAAAAAATTCTTAAACAATTACACAAAAATGTTTGGTTTTGTTTAATTGCATATCAACTCTCCTGAGTTATTTAATGCGAAGGTTATCCTTGTAGAATAACATTAATTGTATTATTCAATCTATAGGTGGGTGGATTAGAGGACCCCTGCCTTTCCAATTGGAGTTTGGACTCGTTTAGTACGATGACAGTTTAGTTCGTTAGCCACAACGCCATGAAAAATGTAAATGTAAGCTTATAATAAACGTTATTCGCTAACATCAAGTAATTAAATAAGCCAAAAAGGATTGACATGCCGTTAAAACAAATACAATCAACGACGAAAATATTATTTCTTCCAATCTTTCTAATCGAACCCGGTAAAAATGATCGAGGAATTCAGCTCCTCAAAGTAAATTTTGACGCTAAGAAAACGACGCAAAAATGAAAAAAAAAGCATTTTTTTATTCTACTTGAGATCAGTAAACCGATTTCTGACAACAAGCTCAGAGGTAAAATAAACACACACGAGCCGGCAGAATGGGATTTGTTCGTATTAGTCGCGAAGAATGTTCTTGGGAATCACCGAGCTTAAAAGAGGGTTGATTTTTGATAAACAATATGCTAACAGCATAGGAAAGCATACGGTCACGGATGTTTCTTTAAAATGTATTTCTTGCCTTCTCAACGAATCAACTGTAAGCATGCAATGTTGTCAACGAAGACAGCGAAGCACACATTGAAGCACTGATAACTGACGGTGTCAATGTCGTGATATGACTGTGGAATTTGATCTTCTGGAGTCGTTGCGCCGTGAAATCATTCAGAAGTTGGGATATCATCTCCGTTGGTCCCAAAACAGTTGTTTAAATAACAAATGAAAGTACCACATTCTCCGAGGTGGGTATTTCTGAGATTGTGAATAGATTGTACGATTGCATGAATCTAATTGGTAACTATTTGTAAAAGTAGCCCATCAGAACTAGG
>OY757936.1:17295523-17300523 GCA_963585895.1 Sepioteuthis lessoniana
CACCATGAGATCCTGTTTAGTGGCATTCTCTGTATACTAGTTCTACTTGACTCATAGATGGGACTCTAACAGGTACGACCCCTATGAGTCAAAGTGGATCTGGGAGTAATCCGCATTCCTCAAAGGACTGGAACCTAACTATCAGATGCCGTTTAATTTCATACCCAATTAACCCCTTTTTTGTAAGGGGATTGTGAACCCGCTGCAGAGGATACAATCGGTTTATTTCAAGCTCTCTCTCTCTTAAGATGATAAAAACAAAAATTTGCCAAAATATTCCTGAGGAAAAAAGAGAAGAAGGGAAGAAAAAGAAAAAAAAAAGAAGATGAAAAGAAAAAAGAAGAAAGAAATGAGTGTTTGGTAAATTTTTGCATTGTATCTCCTAGAGCAATTTTTTTCTAAAAAGAACGTTGATTGCATGATTGAACGGTTATATGGTCGTTCTTTGTAAATATGTATTTTTCTTTCCCCTGTTATTTTATTTCATTAAAGCGTCTGTCGTTGTTCTATCTACACTTGTTTTACCATCTTAAAGTCATGATGAAGATTTAATAAATCGAAACGTTTTAACATTGATTTCCCTTTATAATAAGTTTATCACATTTGCATTACTTTGTTTTTTTATTTTCTTTATATATATATATATATATATATATATGTGTGTGTGTGTGTGTGTGTGAATAAATATATATTCATATATATATATTAGATAAAATATATATTCATATATATTCATATATTTATATATATATATATATATATATATTCATATATATATATTAGATAAAAAAATATAGACATCATTTGTCTGTACATTTTTCTATTTATCCTTTCGAATAACGGCATCGATTTTAAGGTATCCGACGGGAATTGGTTTATAACCCTCCTATAATTAATTGTTTCCCTTGTACTTTCTGCGCTCCATATCAGAAAGAAACTCCGTAAACTCAATAGAATCTATTTTGAACCCACTATTAATGGAACCAGTTAAAAAAAATAAACGATACAAAAATACATCAGTATCAATAATAAATGCTTAACACTTACAAAGTACTAATGTGCATGCAAAAGACGCATTGCTTTTTTAATATATACACCCCTGACGATGGCCCAAGATCGGGAAGCAAATAAGAATTAACCAATTAATTATGGGAGGTTTATTAACCAATTCTCACCAAATACTATAAAATCGATGCAGTGACTCGAAAGGCTAAATAGAGGATGTCTATATTGTTTAATCAAATATCTATTAACGAAGAAATGCTGCCGAAATATAGATATTTTAAATTATGGATATTCTGGCGACATTTCTTCCTTAATACATATTTCATTGAACATAATCGACATTTTTTGTCTACATATTTTTTTGTTGATCCTTTCGAATTACCGTATTGATCTATTAATATTCGACGGGAATTGGTTGATAAATCTTCCATAATTATTTATTTCCCAAGTTCTTTCTGCCCGACTTTGGGCCATCATAATCAGAGGATCTATTAAAAAAGTGATGTAACTTTTGTACGTACATTACTACTTTGTGAGAAGAGCGTCTGTACTGTTGCATTGTGTAGCGTTACTTTTAAATTTGACTCTATAATTAGCGTCAGTAGTTAAAGATATTTAAGTACATTAGCACTGGTTTGAAAATAAATTCTGTTATGTTTGGGTTTTGTGTTTCTAATATGTAGTGCCTCGAAGAATGTGTAGTTTTTGCTTGTTATTTTGATGTTATAATATTGTTGTGTTTACAATGAAATATTTAAAATTATATATATATATATATACATGTAAATTATATATATATATATACTGCCCAGTCAGCTGGGGCTGTAGAATACACTGACTGCACCTCTGCAGAGGAGTAAGACCCCCCCTAACGAGTGTCTTGGATATGACACTAAACAATCTGATGGTGAGGTTCCAGCAGTTCTGGAGCTTTGGGAAATGCGGAGTACCCCTTCATTGCCATCGCTCCCAGGTCCACTCTGACCCGGAGTGGTACCACCTGATAGGGCCCTATCTATGGGTTAAATAGAACTAACAGCAAACTTATGCTAAAATTCAATAAGTAAACTGAATAGCTTGAAATAGAAACGTTTTTGTCAATTAAACCGTATTTACATTTAAACTGCGTGCTTATGCTTAACTGAATTATTTCAAATAGAACTGTTTTTTCGACATTAAAACTGTATTTACACTTAACTGAATTATTACATATAACTGCTTGAATAGTTTGAAATGGAAATGTTTTTGACAATTAGACTGTGTACTTATGCTAAACTGAACTGTTTGGAATAGAATAGATTATTTACATAAAAATGGATTTGGCGTTAAATAACCTACAAAGGTTGATATGCCATAAAACCCACCAAACCCACCAACCCACTATATATATATATATAGTATGAATTATTAAAACTACTGGAATGGTAAGTGATTTTTTCCTTCATGTGATCAGCATGAGTAAGTGAGAGAAAAAAAGTTAAGATCCTGAGTAATTAGGTCGATCTGGACATAAAAGTATTAAAAGCTGAAAAATAAGTGAAAATGAAGAATGAGATTATGAATGATTGTATATTGAAAAGAGAATGAGGAAGGAACAAAATGCTAAGAGGATTACCAAAAAGAACAAATACATAGAATTTAAAAAAAAAAGAAAAGAATGAGAAAACTAAAAGAAAAAGAAGGTTTTATGTCCTGCGAAACGTATTTGAATAGAAGAGGAGAGAAATAAAGAACATAAGGAGAAAAAAGTAGATGACAAAAGGGCGAAAAGAACAGCAGTAGCAGTGGGAAGAAGAAGAAGAAGAAGAAGAAGAAGAAGAAGAAGAAGAAGAAGAAGAAGAAGTCCTAAGGGATTCATCTATACGAGAAGACGAAAAAGATGACCTAGGAAATTCCTCTGACCAGGATAGAAAAAGAAGTACAAGAAGAAATAAGGGATTCATTGGACCCAAGAAGACGAAGAAGAAGATTTAAGGGATTTATCTGACCCGGGAAGAAGAAGAAGAAGAAGAAGAAGAAGAAGAAGAAGAAGACCTAAGGGATTCATTGGCACTAAGAAGAAGAAGAAGAAGAAGATTTGAGGGATTTATCTGACCCGGGAAAAAAATAAAAAGAAGAGGAAGAAGAAGAAGGAGACCGTAAGGGATTCATTGAACCCAAGAAGAAGAAGAAGAAGAAGACCCAAAGGATTTATCTGAACTGGGAAAAAGAAGAAGAGGAAAAAGATGAAGAAGACCTAAGGGATTCATTGAGCCGAAGAAGAAAAAGACCTAAGGGATTTATCTGACCCGGTAAGAAGAAGAAGAAGAGGAAGAAGAAGAAGACCCAAAGGATTTATCTGAACTTGGAAAAAGAAGAAGAGGAAAAAGATGAAGAAGACCTAAGGGATTCATTGAGCGGAAGAAGAAAAAGACCTAAGGGATTTATCTGACCCGGGAAGAAGAAGAAGAAGAAGAAGAAGAAGAAGAAGAAGAAGAAGAAGAAGAAGAAGAAGAATAACTAAGAGATTCATTGGACCCAAGAACAACAAGAAGACCTAAGGGATTTTTTGACCCGGTAAAAAAAAGAAGAAGAAGAAGAAGAAGAAGAAGAACTAAGAGATTCATTGGACCCAAGAAGAAGCAGAAGAAGCTGCATCAGCTGGATACTCGTGACCAAACGAGAAAAGATGATATCAAAGACGTGAAATGTGAGAAAAGGAAAACTTGGAGAAGAAAAACAAAAAAGAAAAATAGCAGAACAACGGGGTTGAGGCGGGGTATATAATGCCGTGGAAAGAAATTGAAAGAATGCAAGATACAAGACATGGGTGGTGGTGGTGGTGAGGTGGTGGTTCGATGGTGATGGTGGAAGGATAAGATTGTCATAATGAAGAAAGGATTATCTTTTGAAGGAAGTGTAATCTGGCGTATCTAGGCCAGATTATCTAGATCGGACGAACAGGCTCCGTCCAGGAGACGAAATCACTGAGGCGTACCATGCCGACACACTTTTTCCTGAAGTACAAACATTGCTCACCATGATGAAAAAGAATCTTCCTACCGTGCCGTCCGCATGCAGACACGCCATTGCATTCATTTCGAAATCCAAACAAGAAACGTATTAAGAGTTATTTCTTTCTCCTTTTCGGCTGACAGGCGAGAATAGGCTTAGGTTTCGTGGACGCCATCGACTATACGAAAGCTATTTTGTTTTCTGTTTATTCTCCCTGCCCGGTCGGAACGTTTCTCGTTTGGTTTAGTTTGGTTTTATGGCATATCAACTATTATAGGTTATTTAATGCCAATTCAATTTTTATACATAAGAATAGTTCTATTTCAAACAATTCAGTTTAGCATAAGTACACTGTTCAAAGCTCAAAAACAGTTCATTTGCAAACACTTCAGTAAAGTATAAGTACACAGTTAGAATGTCAATAACAGTTCTATTTCAAACAATTCAGTTAAGCATAAGTACACAGTTTAATGCTCAAAAACAGTTTTATTTAAAACAATTCAGTTTAGCATAAGTACACAGTTCGAATGTCAAAAACTGCTCTATTTCAAAGATCTCGGTTTAGCTTAAGTACACAGTTTAAATATCAAAAACAGTTCTATTTTAAGCAATTCGGTTTAGCATAAGTACACATTTTAGTTCTATTTGGTCCATAGATTGGACCTTATCAGGTGCTACCACTCCGGGCCTGAGTGAACCTGGGAGCGATAGCAATGAAGGAGCACTTCGCATTACTGGAACCTCACCATCACATTGTTAAGCGTCATGTGCAGGACACTCATTGGGAGAAGAAGTATGTATGTATGTAGTCAAAAGAAATATAATTTATATCATTCGAAAAATAATTAAGAAATAAATTTAAAATCATTCTATCATCATCCTTTCAACTCATGCTTATATAGATTTATATGATTCTCTCGCCATCCGTCCCTATCATCCCTCACTCTTGGTAAGTCCCCTAGACAGGATCCAGTGTCAGTAGAGAGCTGATTAAGGTAAAT
>OY757936.1:17305523-17335523 GCA_963585895.1 Sepioteuthis lessoniana
CACCAGGTAGCCGAGTTGGCGTGGGCTGCTGAATACACCGACTGCTTCTTTGTAGAGGGATAAAACACTCTTCTCCAAGGAGTGTCCTGAATATAACATTAAACAATCTGAAATTGAGGCTCCAGTAATGCTGGAACTTTGGGGAATGTGGAGTACCCCTTTATTGCCACCGCTCCCTCGTTCACTCAGGCCAGGTGGGGTAACACCTGATAGGGTCCTATCTATGGGTCAAACAGAACTAAACTTCATACTTATGCTAAACTGAATTGTTTGAAAAAGAAGTTTTTACATTTAACTCAGTGTATTAACCAATTGGTTGGGGCTTTAAGATACGCTGACTGGATAAGAACCCTCCACGAGGCCTCATAACTAAACCAAACTGACATTTAGCTATGTGTAAGCAAAAAAATAAATAAATAAATAAACTGATACTAAACTGAATTATTTGAAATAGAACTGTTTATACGTATTAAAATGTATTTGGCAGTAAATAACCTTCAGTGCTGGAGCTTTGGGGAATACGGAGTACCCCGTCATTGTCATCGCTCCCAGATCCACTCTGGCCCGGAATGGTAGCACCTGATAGGGCCCTATCTATGGGTTAAGTAGAACTAAACTGCATACTTATGCTAAACTGAATTGTTTGAGTAAACTGAATAGCTTGAAATAGAAATGTTTTTGACAATTAAACTGTACTTACATTTAAATTGCGTACTTACGCTTAACTGAATTATTTGAAATAGAATTTTTTCGACATTAAAACTGTATTCACACTAAACTGAACTGTTATATATAACTGCTTGAATAGTTTGAAATAGAAATGTTTTTGACAATTAAACTGTGTACTTTGCTAAACTGAATTGTTTTAAATGGAACAGATTATTTACATAAAAATGGATTTGGCATTGAATAACCTACAAAGGTTGATATGCCATAAAACCCACCAAACCAAACCAAACCAAACCAAGCATATTATGATAAATATAAAAATACTCATATAGCAATTTACAAAAGTATACTGTCATATTTAAAAAGGCTGAAATGAATAAACAGATAGCAAATAGATTTTTTTGAAATGTCAAAAAGCTGACTAGATGGTTTTATAGGTTGATAGGTTAGGTTTTTCTAAAGCGTCAATTTATTGATATTTTAGGGCGTGATTTCAAAGGAATGCCTTCACGCCGCTCTGTCCAAGGGAGATAACGCATCAGCAAATAAACACAAAAAATCTTTTTTTCTCCTCATTGTGTTGACAACAAATGTAATTATCTTTTTCATCGATTAACGACCGACTATAACAGGAAAAACATTAAGGGAAGCTCTGAATAGCACGGGAATAAATGCAATGTCCAGAATAGGAAGTCATTGAATGAGCCGTGTATATCTACTGACCACTGGACACAGCGCTGAATAACTGAGATGTTGGCTTGTCAATCGGTCATCGAAGCGAGGCTTTATTTAGTTCGATGGTAATAACATTACAGGTAAATGATCAGGGGAAGCTTTCGGCGCCGAAAAGGACACGACCTTCTTCGGTAAACTAAAAAGATAGATAGATAGATAGATAGATAGATAAATCTGAACCGACTGATAGATAGATAGATAGATAGATTGATAGAGGGATAGATAGATAAGCTTAAACAGTAAGATAGATAGATAGATAGATAGATAGATGAGCTTAAACAATAAGATAGATAGATAGATAGATAGATCTGAACTGACTATTAGATAGATAGATAGATAGATAGATATGTATGTATGTATGTATGTATGAGGTTTAAAATTGAGATTGCTGTATATATACACGCACACACACACACACACACACCCATATATATATATATATATATATATATATACATATATATACAGCAATCTCAATTTTAAACCTCATACATGCATACATACATACATACAAAATTGAGATTGCTGTATATATATACACACACACACACACACACACACATATATATATATATATATACAACAATCTCAATTTTAAACCTCATACATACATACAGAGAGAAAGAGAGAGAGAGGTACATCCCGGTATTTAGGGCGCTAGCATGTGACACATGGTCTTTTTAACAAGAAATCCCATGCGTGTATGTATTGATGAGGAAAAATATCTGTAGTTCTCACAAATATCCTGAGGCCAAGTTGTTTTTTTCATTGTGGGTTTTGCAACGTCCTCATTTGACGGAAATGCCATATGAATGTATGACCGTGCACATAAAATAGAACTGGATTAGATGCATGCATATGTGCAGATGCAACTCTACGGATAGAAATGTCCTTGACCTATTCACAAGCTCTTGAGCAACGGATAGAGGGTTTAACATTGACTATTAAGTGTCCTCTGTAAAGAGTACGGATATAACTTGCAAGAAACATTCAGATTAACTGGCCGCTCAATTACCATAACTAGTTGATTTGGAGTCACTTGTGTGCGATATGAACTGGTGGCTCAGTTGTAGAGTTTCTGTGGTCGCTGGTTCGATTTTCAGTGGTGGAGACTACGGTATACCCTGCTGATGAGAACTAATAAGGTCGAAATAGCTATCCAGTGTTCCCGTAGGTGTTCGCCGGATTTTGTAGACGTGGTAATTCAATTCACAATATTAATTCCTCTACTTAAAAAAGAAAACTATGTACAGTATTAAGCTTGTTCACTTTCTGCAACGCTAACATCTGCACCGTTACACTTGAGAGATTATTTGAAAGTTAACCCAAGAAAAAAGTTGGGGCTGTAGAATACACAGACTGCATATCTGCAGAAGGGGTAAGACACACCAAAGAGTGTCCGGGATAGGGCACAAAAAAATTTGATGGCCCAGAGTGGTAGCACCTGATAAGGCCCTAACCTATAGGTTGAATAGAACTAAACAGTGCTTCCTTCACTATATTGATTTTTGCATTTAAACCGCATATTTATGCTAAACTGATTTGTTTAAAATAGAGCTGTTTTGACATTTAAACTGCGTACTTATGCTTAACTGAATTGCACGAAATAGAACTGTTTTGACGTCTAATCTGTGTACTTAAGCCAAAATGAATTATCTGAAATAAAACTGTTTTGACATTTAACTCTGTGTATTGCCCAGTTTGCTGGGGCTGTAGAATACGCCGACTGCACCTCTGCAGAGGGGTAAGAACTGGATATGACACTAAACAATCTGATGGTGAGGTTCCAGGGATGCTGGGGCTTTGGGGAACGTGGAGCACCCCTTCTTTGTCATTGCTCCCAGATCCACTCTGGCCCGGCGTGGTAGCACATGATAAGGCCCTATCTACTGATTAAATAGAACTAACGGCATACTTATTCTAAACTGAATTTTTTCACTAAACTGAATATGCAGAAATAGAAATGTTTTTGACAATTAAACCGTACTTACATATTAACTGCATGATTATGCTAAACGGAATTATTTGAAATGGAACTGTTTTTTGACTTTGAAACTGTACTTACACTAAATTGAATTGTTTGATATAGAACTGTTTTGACATTTAACTGTGTGTAAACAAAATCCGTACTTATACTAAATTAAATTAGCCGAATTAGAAGTGCTTGACTAAACTGAATAGCTTGAAATAGAAGTGTTTTTTCAGAATTAAACTGTACTTACATTTAAACTGCGTAGTTATCCTAAACTGAATTGTTTGAAATAGAAATATTTGTATAAAACTGGATTTGGCGTTAAATAACCTACAAAATTTGATATGCCATAAAACCTAAACAACCAACAAACAAACGTCAAGAAAAAAGATAATTAATTATAAATAAAAGGATTTATAAAATTGATCGAGAATTTACAATACAAATACTAATTGTTTTTATATCATCATGTCATACTGCGATCACAGATTTCCGTGACTTTCTCTGACCGTTCCTGGGGGTGTCCTCGTGGTGTAATGGTTAAAGTGCTGGACTGCGGAATTGTAGTAAGCGAGTTCGAACTCCAGTCGCGCTATTACGTTCACTTTCAGACAAATACCCTTTGGAAAGGCATGAACACCCTAATCCTCCCAGCTGCTTTTCTAGAAGGATAACTTTGGCATTAAATAACCTGCGAAGGTTGATATGCCATTTAAACAAAGAAACAAAACCAAACCTCACTATTCCTCTTTATCATCAATCGCTTCCGTCAGGTCTTCTTGACAACATCCGTTGTCAGTACAGAGCTGTTGTCGATAAGTTCTAGATGGTCGGCCAACACTTGCACGTCCGTGTGGAGGGGTCTATAGGAGATCATCGCTTACTTGTCCAGCATATATTTTTTTCTTGTTTTGATTGTTTTATAGATGGGAAGTAGGTGGCTGTACGGCTGCTATTTTGTGGGATGTTACTGTCAGGATTTGTTCAATATAGTGTGTAGCTATCTTGTGTAAATCCCGTCTAGCTTTTCTTCTATATGCTTATCAGCGTCCATGTGGTGTATCCTTATAGTAGAATTGACACGACCGCTGCTTAGAAAAAATTGAGTTTTATTTTATCGGATAAGTCTGACTTCCATATGATTGATAGCTTATCGATAGCAGTCCCAGTTTTCGCCAGTCGCACATTGATGTCATTTTCAGTGGATGAGGTGCTGCTTCCGAGGGAGGTGAATTTGTACACTAGTTTCAGAGAACCACCATTTAGTGTCGTGATATTTCCTTTTGGGTTAAAACACATGTAGCCCGTTTTGTCCGCATTCAAATGAAAACCAATGCCACCTGCTACTTGGTCCAGAGTGTGCGAAAGGGATTCAGATTGGGTATGTGTAATTGCCAGCAGCGATATGTCATCTGCGTAGTCTGCGTCTGTAAGAGTTTGAGTCGGGTATCGTTTGGTTCTTGCCTATTTTAGTGTAAAACCATTTTTTTTTCATTAGATCAATCGACGTTCGAAGTCGTAGTCCAGGGAGATTATGAACAGATATGGGGCTTATGTACCCCCTTGCAGAACACCAGCAACAATGTCGAAGAAGTCTGTGTCTTCATCCGGTGAGTGAACTTTTACTTTCGTGTTTTTATGTAGCATCATTATAGCTGCGACAGTATCTTTGAAGAGATCATAGTCTTGAAGTATTAGCTCCATCTTTCCTCTGTATATAAAGTCAACTGCTTTGGAGAAATCTTGCCAAAATCTGAGATGTTGTTGATCGTTTTTTTTCCGAAAACCATTTTGATTTTTTCTAAGAATTTTTTCAATGTCTGATCTGATGTGGTTGAGTAGCAGAACATTATAAATCTTAGCTGCAAGTAAGAGTCTAGCAGGACATATAGCGTAACGTTTATAGGCATTGGTTCCCTAAGCTTCTAAATAGACAATTATCTAGTGGTTGCAAGTTCTATCCTGACTATAGACGAGTAACAATACAGGAATACTTAACACTTGTACCCAGTTATGGCTAACAGAATCAGAACAGGCGACCCCCGTGGATTCAATGAAGGATGTAGTTCGAAGTTCTATATAGTTTCCCAATTTCGAAAGACACCTGAAGAAGGCCGGAGGACATACCGAAAGAAAACGTTGTGGAAATAACAATAAAGATGAAAAAAATAGTCCGAAAAACCTTATTGATCATCATGATGTCATGCTGGTAGCACGGATATCCCTGACCCTCTCTTGCCACTTTTCCCTATCGTTCATCGCCTCGGGAAGGTCTTCAGGATAACATCCTGTATCATCACATAGTTGCTGAATGTATGTTCGTGCTGGTCGTCCTGCTTTTGCATGGCCATGTGTGGGGGTCCATAAGAGTACATCACTTATGATTTCGTCCCTACTTCTCCAGCAGTGTCCTAAATGTCTGGTTCGTCTAGCTTGAATAGTTTTCGTGATAGGAGGCAGGTGGCCGTACAGTTGGTGTCTTGTGGGGTGTTGCCGCCAGGACTTGTTCAAGATTGCTCGCAGCATTCTTGTGTAATTGCCGTCTAGCTTCTTCTCCAGCCGTTTTGTTAGAATACATGTGGTGCAGCCATATAGCAGTATCGATGTGACCGCTGCCTGGAAGAAACTGCGTTTCATTTTATCGGTTAGGTCTGATTTCCATATAATCGATAGCCTATTGATAGCTGTCCATGCTTTCGTTAACCTCGTGTCGATGTCCTTTTCGGTTGATGCGACGCTGCTTCCTAGTTAAGTGAATAAAAATAATTATTCGTTTTAGAAATACATGAAACCATTCCGCTATGCAAAAGATTTAGCTTGGGATCGTTAAAAAATTTTATCAACAAAATGTGTTTAAAAATCGTGTATGTTTAATATATATGTATTGAGACGATTTGGCATTAAATCACCTGCAAGGGTCGATATACCATAATATCAACCAGCCCAAATCTATGCTGAACGTCTGGCCACCAGTCTGTAAATATGTAAAACTTGTTACAATTAAAACCTATCCAAAGAGACTGTCATTATAAAAGAAATATCAGATAAATTTTCTCACAATGTGATGCAATGAGCAGAAAATTGCATTTTAGCCAAAACGCCAAAATAATAGACCTAGTATCTATTTTCAAATCGCATGAAACTATCTTTATTTTCAACGTATGAATCCTCACAGTTGTTAAACCAAAAAATTGACCAAAATGCTCAAATGAAAACGTTCGAGACAAATATTGGTTTGGTTTCTTTGTTTAATGGCATATCAACCTATGTAGGTTATTTAATGCTATAGCCATTCTCCTAGAAGAACAGTAGTGGTACTATTTAACCCATAGCTGGGAGGATAAGGGGGTTCATACCTTTCCCAAGGGTATTTGCATGAAAGTGATCGTAGCGCTACTGGAGTACGAACTCGCTTACTACAATTCCGGAGTCCATCGCTTTAACCATTACACCACGAGGACACCCCACAAGACAAATATGAAAGCCCAGAAAGAAAGTGGTGATCAATATTAGACAAATGCGTAATTAGTACCAAAAATAGAACTGAAGTTAGTTAATTGGAAACACTAAGCAAGTTTACTTGAAGCAATGTTTCATATATCAGATTCGTACGGTTAGCTTTCTGGATAACGTACTAAGAACTTCAACACACACCTCGGCAGCAATATCTCATCAACTGAAAGCGATGTAAATACACATAACAGAAAAGCATGGACTGCTGTCGAGCAATCGGAAATCTGCACTCTCTGATAAAATGATTCGGGATATCTTTCTGGATAACGTACTAAGAACTTCAACACACACCTCGGCAGCAATATTTCATCAACTGAAAACGATGTAAATACACATAACAGAAAAGCATGGACTGCTGTCGAGAAAACGGAAATCTGCACTCTCTGATAAAATGATTCGGGATATCTTTCTGGATAACGTACTAAGAACTTCAACACACACCTCGGCAGCAATATCTCATCAACTGAAAACGATGTAAATACACATAACAGAAAAGCATGGACTGCTGTCGAGCAATCGGAAATCTGAACTCTCTGATAAAATGATTCGGGATATCTTTCTGGATAACGTACTAAGAACTTCAACACACACCTCGGCAGCAATATCTCATCAACTGAAAACGATGTAAATACACATAACAGAAAAGCATGGACTGCTGTCGAGCAATCGGAAATCTGCACTCTCTGATAAAATGATTCGGGATATCTTTCAAGCTGCAGCCGTGTCGTTACTATTGTAACAAAAATATATAAATCTTTATTTTCTCCAAAGGGGTCAAATTTTTGGTAGGTGTGTGAGAGACAGATATAAGGAGGCGAATACAGACTGAGGCAGACGGAGGTCTCGAAGAGCTTGAATGCACGGACACTTCTTTATTGACCCATTATTTCTTCTTCCTTTGACCATACCACACTGTGTTATCTTCTAGAACCCACTTAGTTCTTCTTCTGCTTCCAGCCAGGGTGTACTCAACTGAAGGCCCGCTGTGGACCTTTGCTCCAGCTGGGTGCTCAGCCATTCGCTGGCGCTCTCTTGACTGACTCAAGATTTTGACTCAAACTGCCCGTATCTCAGATGGGCATCTGCATATATCATATCATAACACCCACGTATTTCCGTTCAACCACGTGACTGCTTCTTCTTTTTCTCACAGGTGTGTCCTGTGCAGAGAGTCTCTGATTGATGGCTCAGTCAAGGGTCAATATACAACTTGGCTCATCGTAAGAATTGAGCACTCCAGTTAGCTGATAAGGTATACCTTGAAAGATATGTGTAAAATGACGATGGCTCTGGAGTAAGATATCCGACTGACGTAAAGTCAGCTGGGTTTCGATCCAGCTTGAAACATCACGTTGTGATACAACGAAATAGTCTGTTTGTGAACGAGTAAATTTATATCTTTTAGGGTCACCCATATAATTGATAATTTTAAAGGGGGAAAAAGTAGGATATTTTTTTCAATCAATTTAAATTCTGCATTTTCTGGAATTATTTGACAACAAAAATTATTTCAGTCACGCAAAAGTATTTGTTTTAAGGTTATTCGAAAAAGTATCGAATCAAACAGTGCTCTACGCTTGTACAGAGGTATGTCAACAAAGTTTTGCCGGCAGATATGTGCAAATAAAGTGAAATTAACTGATTATTGGGTGACGCGTACGGAGAAATATATTTTAGTGAGTAAAATGTTTACAAATGTGCTAAACATTGGTTTCCGACGAAAAACTTGTGATGAATAGAAAGTCAAGAGGGTGGAATTTGGTTTGGTTTGGTTTTATGGCATATCCGTATTTACCAACCCCTCCACTCGGGCAGGATATGACACAAGGTCAATTTTTAAGCGGAGTTTTCCTTCTCCTAGACTAGTTGCCTCACCAAGGCTGAAGAAATTTGTCTGCCCTACTATTTACCCACAACTGGAGGGAGAATAATCGGATTCATACCTTTCCCAAGCGTATTAGTGCTATGTGAAATGCAATCAGTCTCGTTCAGGGTTTGAACTCGTGTCACCGTGTCCATTTCCCACGACGATAACCATTACACCACGGGCATATCAACCGTCGTAGGTTATTTAATGCCAAATCCATTTTTATAAAGAGATCTGTTTAGATCTGATAGATCTCTTTCAAACAATTCAATTTAGCATAAGTACAGTTTAAATGTCGAAAACATTTCTATTCCACGCTATTCAGTTCAGCCATCAAAGTTCAGTGATTCCAAGTATTGCTATGTATCAACTGGGAGCATTCCTTTTCCACAAGCGCCGGCGGGAGCTCGGCCAATACTCGGCGGATGGCTGTGCTCAGGCTGGCTTTGGTGTTGCGGGAGGTCATGTTGGAGTTGTTCTCGACGTTGACCAAACGAGGTAGTCCAGCGAGTTCAGGTTGTGGGAAGAAGGGGGCCAGTGAGAGAAGGGTACAAAATCGTAGCACTCCTTCTGAAGCCAAGCCTAGGTCTCTTTGGACTTGTGGGCCGGCGCCGAGTCCTGCTGCCACACCCAGTGTCTGCCACCGGACACCTGATTGCATCAGGGGATCACCACACTCTTCAGTACATCCAGGTACACTTTGGTGTTGACTTTCAAGCCGACTTCGAAGATGTGAGGTGACATGATGTGGCCCTCACTTGAAACCACACCAAAGACCATAACCGTAGCCGGGAACTTTGTTTTCATTACCCTGGGCACGTCCCTGTTATTCGTGGCAATCCATATTTGCATTTTGATGATACTGGCAATGGTCCTGTTGTCATAACTTGGACTGGTAAAGAGCATGAGTTTTACATCACGCTCGTTGAACATTGTGTCACTTTTAGACATGATAGGAGGCTCCTATCGCTCTTGGGATTTGTACACAACTGGCCAACTAGTAGATGGTGTGCAACAAAAAAAGAAAACCGGTTTTCATTAAACGGAAATGGAATCATGTCGTCTCTTTTAGGGCGACAATTTTAGCGTTCCACCCTGTAGAATTAATTTTCGAGTATTAATCAGTGTGTTTTCGCTCTTTTGAGGACACTGTCGACTGGAGCCGTAAAATACACTGACTGCATCTCTGCAGAGGAGTAAGACTTCCCATAATCTGATGGTGAGGTTGCAGTAATGCTGGAGTGTTGGAGAATGCAGAATACCCCATTAGTGCCATTGCTCCCAGGTCCACTCTAGTCCGATCAAATAAAACTAAATTGTATGCTTATGCTAAATGTGATTGCTTGAAATAGAAATATTTTTTAAATTTAAACTGCGTACTGAATTGTTTGAAATATGAGTAGTTTGAAATAGAACTGTTTTGAAATTTAACTCTGAGTAAACAAAAAATATACTTATGCTAAATAGAATTATTTGAAATGGAAATGTTTATCTGTCTGAAAATGGATTTAAATAACCTATACTGGTTGATGTGCCAATAAACCAAACCAAATCAAACCTAGACATTCTTAAAATTTTATCCTCCCCCTTTCTCTTATATTGCTATCGTTGTTACACGACGCTGTCCCTTTTTAAACGCACACATACACTTACACACAAACACACACACAAACACACACACATACACCCCTATGTATATTTTTCCTGTCCTGTTTTTACTTCAATTTCCAGTATATTTTTTAACATCCTTTATTTTGTTTTGTTTTCTTTTTAGCTTGTTTGTTTATTTGTTTGTTTTATCTCTTTTTTTTATTCAACGAAATTAGTCACGCAGTGCCTGTTTATTGCTCGTTTCTAAGTAATGAAAACACGCCGCCAGATGGCGTACCTGCTTGCAGCATTTGCTCATCTTCCTCGACTGATTCTACACATTTTCAAATTGAAAGTCTTAAAGAATTATCAGGGAATTCTCATTTCCCACACCTGGTTCTGTAGTTTATTTATAGATTTATGTCAAGAGAATGTCCTAATTCTTTCTGGGAAATATTTCTATGTGAAAGTTTTCAGTATTTTGACACATATTAGCCGAGTGCGTTTTGAAAATAGCAACTTTTTCGTCATGCTTCTTATTTACACATATATTTTCATTTTTTCAATCGCACCTTTGGTTTTCTTCCAATTGTTTTCTCATTTTTTTCTAGTTTGCTTGCTTGCTTCTTTCTTTCTTTCTTTCTTTTCCTGCTTTTCATTCTTTCTTTCGTTCTATCTTCTCTGTTAATAATTTATACATCGACCTATCTATTTTCTTTCTTTCTTTCTTTCTTTCTTTCAATTCGATTTTGATTATTGTCTTTCTTTCTTTCTTTCTTTCAATTCGATTTTGATTATTGTCTTTCTTTCTTTCTTTCTTTTTTTTCTTTTTTTCAATTCGATTTTGATTATTTTCTTTCTTTCTTTCTTTCTTTCTTTCTTTCTTTCTTTTCGTTTTTTCTGTTTATGTTTCGTTCTATATTTTCTCTTTCAATGATTTGTACGTCGACCAATCTACGTTCTTTATGTCTTTTTTCTTTCTTTCTTTCTTTTTTCTTTCTTTCTTCTCACTTTTCTGTCGTTTTTTTTTTCTGTTTTCCATTCTTTATGTTTCGTTTCATCTTTTCTCTTTTAAAAATTTATACGTCAACCCATCTATTTTTCTTTCTTTCTTCCTTTCTTTTTTTCTTTTTTTCTTTCTTTCTGTCTTTCTTTAAATTCGATTTCAATTATTTTCTTTCTTTCTTTCTTTCTTTCTTAATTGATTTCCTAATTGCTTTTTTATCGTCTTTTTTTTCTCGTTTTTTCTATTTGTTTCGTTCAATATTTTCTCTTTCAATGGTTTATAGGGGGTATCATCAACTTTCTTTCTTTCTTTTTTTAAATTTGATCTTGATAATTTTCTTTCTTTCTTTCTTTCTTTCTTTCTTTCTTTCTTCTCACTTACTTTTCTATCGTCTTTCTTTTCCTGTTTTCCATTCTTTATGTTTCGTTTCATCTCTTCTCTTTTAAAAATTTATACGTCGACCCATCTATTTTTTTTTCTTTTTTATTTCTTTTAATTCGATTTCGATTATTTTCTCTAATCTTTCTTTCTTTCTTTCTTTCTTTCTTTCTTTCTTTCTTTCTTTCTTTCCTCTGTCAATGGTTTATAAGGCGACTTATCAACCTTTCTTTCTTTCTTTTTTCTTTCTTTCTTTAATTTCGATTTCGATTATTTTCTTTTTTCTTTCTTACTTCCTTTCTTTCTTTCTTACTTTTTTTATCGTCTTTTTTCTTTTCGTTTTTTCTATTTATGTTTCGTTCAATATTTTCTCTTTCAATGGTTTATACGTCGACTCATCAACTTTCTTTCTCTTTTTAAATTCAATTTTGATAATTTTCTTTCTTTCTTTCTTTCTTTCTTACTTTTCTATCGTCTTTCTTTTCCTGTTTTCCATTCTTTATGTTTCGTTTCATCTCTTCTCTTTTAAAAATTTATACGTCGACCCATCTATTTTTTTTTTTTTATTTCTTTTAATTCGATTTCGATTATTTTCTCTAATCTTTCTTTCTTTCTTTCTTTCTTTCTTAATTGCTTTTCGATCGTCTATTTTCTCTTTGTGTCTTCTATTTATGTTTTGTTCTAAAGTTTCTCTGTCAATGGTTTATAGGGCAACTCTTCAACTTTCTTTCTTTCTTTCTTTCTTTCTTTCTTTCTTTCTTTCTTTAAATTAGATTGCGATTATTTTCTTTCTTTCTTTCTTTCTTTCTTTAAATTCAATTGCGATTACTTTCTTTCTTTCTTTCTTTCTTTAAAATCGATTGCGATTATTTTCTTTCTTTCTTTCTTTCTTTTTTCTTTCTTTCTTTCTTTCTTTCAATTTGATTTCGATTGTTTTGTTTATTTTTTTCTTTCTTTTAATTCGCAATTGATTATTTTTCATCTACTCTCTCTCTCTCTCTCTCTCTCTCTCTTTTCATCCTATGATTTCTTTTTTTCATTATTTATATCTTCAGTAATTTTTCTTTATTTCATCTTCTTTCTTACTTGTTTGTTTATCTCCTTTTCTTCAATTAAAACGTTTTTTTATGAAGTTTAAAAAGAGTTTTTAAAAGATTTGATCTGACATAAAGTAAAGTTGGTGACCTTTAGTTGAGGGCGACCCGAAGGCTCCTTTTTTAATAGCTAATACACCGAGGTGTAGGGGAGGGTGCTACTTCTTTCTCTGGATTGCTCCACTTTACCCTTGATCATCATCATCATCATCATGTCGTGCTGGTAGCAAGGAAATCCCTGACCCTCTTTCGCAACTTCTCCCTATCGTTCATCGCCTCAGGCAGGTCTTCTGGACTACATCCCGTATCCTCACATAGTTGCTGTATGTATGTTCGTGCTGGTCGTCCTGCTTTTGCATGGCCATGTGTGGGGGTCCATAAGAGTACATCACTTATAAGTTCGTCCCTGCTTCTCCAGCAGTGTCCTGCATGTCTGGTTCATCTAACTTGAATAGTTTTCGTGATAGGAGGCAGGTGGCCGTACAGTTGGTGTCTTGTGGGGTGTTGCCGCCAAGATTTGTTCAGGATTGCTCGCAGCATTCTTGTGGAATTGCCGTCTAGCTTCTTCTCCAGCCGTTTGGTTAGAGTACATGTGGTGCATCCATATAGCAGTATCGATGCGACCGCTGCCTGGAAGAAACTGTGTTTCATTTTATCGGGTAGGTCTGATTTTCATATAATCGATAGCCTATTGATAGCTGTCCATGCCTTCGTTAATCTCGTGTCGATGTCCTTTTCGGTTGATGAGACGCTGCTTCCTAGGTAAGTGAATTACCCTTGATACTTACCTTATATTGCGGAGTGTTAAGCCAGGAGGCATCAAGTTCCATTTTTAAATTCTTTGGTATGACTGGACCTGGGATGGAACCAGGTCTCCAGGACCATTGGTGAACATCTCCCCAACAAACCAATGATCTTATATAAGAGAAGGAAAGAAAGATGTCCCAGAGAAACGGTATATCAATTTGTAGAATGGATATTATTTTCTTATCTAAGTGTATTTAATCAGTCTTCTGTTAACAACTGAGAGTTTCCGAGGCGTAATGGTCAAGATGCTTGCCTGTTGTTTCGCAGTAAGCGAGTTCGAGCCTAGATATCTCTATTCCGTTCAAACTATATATTCTTGTAAAATCTATGAACCCCTTATACCTCAAGTTCTAGATGAAATAGTTCCCCACCTGTTTTTCTATAAGGATGACTTGAGGCATTAAATTACCCATGAAGGATGATATGACATTAAATAAAGAAACCTAACTTTTATTGCGAAAATCCATCCTATTATTCCAACATAATCATCTTTTCTCCAAGATATGTATGTGTGTATGCTGAACACCATGGACTTCGGAGACGCCAATAAATTTTTCAATCAAACGCTTTTTGACACGTGTCGAAACAAAAAACTTTACTGTGTCATTTAATCCAATATTCATGTGTGTAAATCGGTGCCAATATGGCACCGGAAACAATTGAAATAGATGTGAATGATGAGTGAAAAGAGGAGGAGATAGATACCTCTTAAACAGTCACTTGTTCATATGCATTCAAATCTTAACTTTAGCGAAAGGTAAAGTTTGAACCCCTTGATCCCTCCAGCAATAGATAGTATCACAGTTGTTCAACAACAAGGGTCATCTTAGCATTAAATAACCTTCAAAGATTGATATACCATTAAAGAAGAAATCAAAAACTCACCTTCCTCTAAAATATACTTTTCCAATTTTATTTGGTTTAGTTTAGTTTTATGGCATATCAACCATTGTAGGTTATTTAATGCTAAATCTCTTTATACATACATATTAAATAGATATGATAAGGTTTGGTTGGGTTATATGGCATATAAACCATTGTTAGTTATTTAACGCCAGATCTTGTTTATACATATGTATTGAATATATGTGATTTGGTTTGTTTTAGTTTTTTAGCATATCAACCATTGTCGGTTGTTTTTGCCAGAACGTCTTTAAACGAATATGTTAAATATATATAACTTGTATGTACATTTCTTGATAACATTCTTAAACAAGTTTGAGTGTTTGTTTTTTGCACACGTTAAATGGTTTCAAGTATAGTTGTATAACAGTCACAATTTAACATCAATCATTTGTTTTCACACATAGTTTGTTAGATTTGACCAATAGTTAGCACCCTATTAGGAGCTACAATTCTGGGACAAAGTGGACCTGGGAGTGATGGCAATGAAATGGTACATTCCCCAAACCTCCAAGGTTGAAGCCTCGCCATCAGATTGTTTTATGTCATATTCAGGACCCTTGGTGGGATCTGATCCCTCTGCAGAGATGCAGTCGGTGTATTCTACAGCCCCAGCCGACAAGGCTACTCCAATTTGAATAACGACTGGGCTGTGAGATCAGAGCGTCCGTAAAACTTTGAGTAATCGGTGTCAATTAAGGATGTTAGCTATCTTTTAAACATTTAAATCTTAGAGTGATTGATCTTTTAAAGTTTACTGTAAGGATCTATTCAGGACCAACACTCTCGTGTAAAATCTACGGCTTCAATAACATCCAATGATATTGTTGGCTCTACCTTTTGAACACGGTACTGAAACTGAATGAACGGGGTTCAAGCGCAGGGATTTCCTGTCGTGAGACTGTTATAACAGTACGTTTTATCTCATTGGAGTAAAAACAAAGCATTTTCAGCGTTTTAATGTCTGAACTTGATTAACACGGAAGGAACGATTCTCTCTTGTTACAAATGACATAAACTGACCTTCTGCATCCCAAACGACTTGTACTGGATGTTCTCATGTTCAACTCGTCTGAAGAATCTGTTGTCTTGACTCTGAGTTACTTTATGGGATTTTAACGATTATCTCTCGTTCTTTTCGTATAATGTTGTGTTTTGATGGTATAAGAACAATTCGTTTTGAGTTTAATTGCTGATGTTCGATCCCATTTCTTTTCTAACTTCCAGTTCTTTTCTAACTTCCAGTTCTTTTCTAACTTCCAGTTCTTTTCTAACTTTGACAATGGAGAATCAGCTAACTTTCAAGATGTGAACTATTTCTGTCTCACTATGCTGCGCGTTTAGGGCAACTATTATTGCGTGTCTTTTCATCTGCTGATCGAGCCCGATATCTGATATTATTTAATTGAAAAAGTTGTTAAATAAAGTTATTTTATCTAAATTAGTATTAAATCTGGAGTTTTAAGTCGAAAAGTATTTAGAATTTAAAAGATAAAAATAAAAAATTAATTTACTATAATTCCAACCGGCAATAAAATAAAAAAAAACGGAAGTGGGCTAAATGAGGAGAAAACTCTTCACCCCTCTTCTATCCCCTCCCACGCTTCTTTCCTGTGTCTATCTGAATTATTTTATACAGAATATCTGAAGAAGACCTGTTAATTTTTTTCGTGTTTCTGATTTATAACAGGATGGAAATAGTTTTATAATCCTTATGTGACCGGTTTTATTTTTTTCTAAAAGAAATTATTGCTTTGTAAAGTCAGTTACATTGAGCTCTTTACCAGGAAAATTTAAATGTTCACTGTTGAATGTTTTTTTTTGTTCTGATGGAATTACTCCCAACTCTAGTTTTACTGGACCGAATAATACTATATATATATATATATATATATATATATATATATGTGTGTGTGTGTGTGTGTGTGTGTGTGTGTGTGTGTGAAAAAATTTGCTGAAAAGTGAACAACGGATTCTAAAATGATATTTCCTCATTATTTCAAAGAGACTTCATCAGAATGACGACTTTTTCTTAGAAAAACCTACAGACGGAAAAGAAAAAAAAAAAAAAGGAAAGATATTGATATATATCAAGAGTGGTGGTGTCAGGAGTTATTGGCTGTGACAATTAGACATTGCTAAGATGTTCCAAAAATGAATCACACTCACAGTCAATAACCCCTGCAATCACCACTCTGAGATAGACCTCTATCTTTCCCTTTCTTTCTTTTCTCTCTCTCTCTCTCTCTCTCTCTCATTCTAATGGCCCCTTACTCGTTTTTATACTTATTTATCAATTTCCACCTAGGCTGAACTTAAGAAAAACTCGTCATTCTGATGATTTTATTTTTTTTAAATAAAGACGAAATATCATTTTTTAATACATTGCCGACGTTTCTGTTTATTCACTTTTCCAATTTTTTTCACATCTTGTCGAATTTACCAAATCAACCATTTCTCTTGCTTTATCTCAATATATTTATAAGTTAATTCGCGCACGCGTGCGTGGGTGGATGTGTGTTTGTGTGTGTAATTGTTGTTGGAACCTTACCCATCTCACCAGAATGGACTCTTCTCACCGTTATTAGTACTGAGAGATTTCGCTGCCAGAGAGGCAGATCAATATCGGTGTTATCTGAACAGTACGAAACTTCTTACCTTTTCTATGTAACTATATCTTTCTTGTGTAATATAATCTGTTATCAAATATCCGTGTTTACGTTTTCATTAGTGATCTTTACCAGGGCCACAACAGTAATGTTTTCAGAAACAACCCCCCAGATTGCACAGTTTAGACACTGGCAGCAAATGATAGTACCTGATCAGTTTAGTAGAATGCAATCAACGAAAGCTGTGAAGCGTTTGAAGCACGGATAATCGAACACTCTAGTCTGAATCGAGCAGTTCGGAAGCAGGTCTTGAACTCGCTACCTGACACTTGAAATCCTCCACATGTTTTTATGAGGTTATGTCAGTCCAAAGCAGGACTTCCTATTCACGGGAGATCTGACTATAAACTTTCGAAGACTCTTCTTACAAAAAGTGCTTAAGCAGCAACTTACAGGTAACTCGCGTCAATTCTTTCGTGGGTCTGTAGGAGGTTTAATAAGTCATGTGACGTTGCACGCAATCATTGTCAATAGGAAAGAGAGCTAAGGCTTGCAAGGATATACGTGACCTGGGGAGTCTCATGCACATACCCACGAGTACTCTTATCGAATCGAGATGATAACCTTCTTCTACAAAGAAGTGACAGTTAGCTTTTATATATATATATATATATATATATAGTACAATTAAATGGAGACTCAAACTCGGTTAAGTTGTCATCATAAATTTATATATATAAAGAGAGAGAGAAAGAGAGTGAGATAGAGAGAGATATAGAAGAAGAAGAAGAAGAAGAAGAAGAAGAAGAAGAAGAAGAAGAAGAAGAAGAAGAAGAAGAAAGGGTGATCGTTTGGTTTTCATACAGGATATCTCAAAATAGATGGAACGCGTTAATATGATAAATATTTATAAGTGAGACAAGCAAAATGGTCATTTGGAACACGCCCTGTAAAAATGATATCCTTTAAGCTAGAGTGATCAAATTATTGTCTTTTAATTGTTTGTCTCCATAATAAATCATTATCATATTAATGCATTGCATCTGTTTTGAGACAGTTTTGAATGATTTTGTCTCCGAATAAGTAGTGACACAAAATGTTTTCCTCTCTAGTCTAAGGCATTGTGATCAAGGATTAATAGTTGTTATAGTATACTATTTACAAATCTGAAAGAAAAAAGAACCCAACATTATTATTAGATGAATTATCAGCAGTCAATTGGGTATGATGTATACAGAGACACCCTATATTTGACATTCAAAGAGAATCTTCATGTGGAAGTTTAAAATGTCATTAAACAAAGAAACGAAGCTCAACCTTCACAGCCCTGTAGTCTGGGGCTGTAGAATACACTGATTGCAGCTCTGCAGAGGGGTAAGACCCTTCCAATGACACTAAAGAATCTGATTGTGAGTTTCCTGTAATGCTGGGGCTCTGGGGAATGCTCCCAGGTTCACTCTGGCCCGGCGTGGTAGCACCTGATAGGACCCGATCAATGGGTTAAATAGAAATAACGGCACACTTATGCTAAACTATGTGCTTATGCTAAACTGAATTATTTGATAATTGAACTTTTTTGACATTGAAACTGTACTTACATTAAACTCATTTGTTTAATATAGAACTGTTTTGGCATTTAACTGTGTGTAAACAAAATCTGTAATGATACTTAACTGAATTAGCTGAATTAGAACTGTTGGAATAAACTGAATAGTTTGAAATAGAAATGTTTTTGACAATTAAACTGTACTTACATTTAAACTGCGTGCTAATGCTAAACTGAATTATTTGAAATTGAAATGTTTTTGACATTAAAACTGTACTTACAGTAAATTAAATTGTTTTATATAACTGCTTGAATAAACTGAATTGTTTGAAATAGAAATGTTTTTGACAAACTGTGTACTGATGCTGAACTGAATTATTTGAAATAGAACTGATTATTAATATAAAACTGGATTTGGCGTTAAATAACCTACAAATGGTGATATGCCATAAAACCCAACCAACCAACCAAGCTCAACCTTCATGACGATTTTAGTCGTCATATGGTCTGATAATTTAGCTCAGGAGGAAAGATCCTTTTCTGATAGTTAAGCAATAACTTATCTCTACAACAAGCCAAGGATTAACGTGGCCCACCGTCTTAATTGGGTAGCGATTATGTGGAAACCAGAAGATGTTTACTTTTAATGAGTCATGATAAATTTTGTTATAGATACGATCCGTAATACAAATCTGTTTGAAAACCAACAACCAAGAACACATAAAAAAAACTTCCATACATTCACACACCTGACCCTTACGGTGTAATGGTTACTCTCGCTGGAAATGAAAACAGTGACCCGAGTTCAAACACTGGATGGCGCTGTTTGAATTTCACATATAGCTACTACTCTTAGGAAAGGTATGTATCTAACTATACATAAATAATAGGGCACACTGGACACTTTAATCTTGGTATAGGCTACGTCTATGAGAAGGAAAATTCTAAATTCAAACCTGTCAAACTCCGCTTTAAAAGTGACTTTGAGTCGAATCTTGCTCATGTGGAGGAATAATAATAATAATGATAATAATAATAATATATATATATATATATATATATATATATATATATATATTATGAGAATGTTGGTTGTCACTATTTCACTTTGTGGGTTTTTGGCGAACCAAGTGCAATATAATATGGTGCTCAATATCTAGGATAGATATGCACTATATACCATTCACGCATACACACACGATAATACGCAACTACAACCCACACAAACACACACTCATATGCACACACACACATTAACACATTTATACATACATTTACAATAACACGTAAAGATTCCTTCAAAATCCAAACGGGTTTTGATAGTATTTTTCGATTTTCGATTCATTTCATTTTGTTAATTGCCTGGTGATTGTTGTTTCGCAAAAACTCCATGAAACCCAAGCGGTCGCAAACTAAATCCCATGGCATTAAATATATAAATCTAATATGTATTCATATATATATATATATATATATATATATACGAAAAACCTTTAAATTTCTTTTTAAAAATGTTTATTTCAGCAGACCCTATAGTTTTAAGATGTTAGATCTGCATCTTCAGACAAAGAAAAAATTATTTCTTTGTCTGAAGATGTAGATCTAACATTTTAAAAAATGTGTCCGCTGAGATGAATATTTTTACAAAAAATCTGAGTAACTTTTAAAGGTTTTTTTTCTTTCATATGGAATTATTTTCTCTGAATTTTAATTTATTATTATTTTACCTTGAGCTTTCTGTTAGATTAATTACATGGATATTGAAGAAAGAAAATTCTAAAATAGAAGAGTTCCGATCATCGGCTGACTTGGCGTTAGATAATATAAGGATATATATATATATATATATATATATATATATATATATATATTTGTGTGTGTGTGTGTGTGTGTATGTGTATGTGTGTGTGTTTGTATGAGAATGTGTGTTGGTTGGTTAGTTGGTTGGTGGGTTTTATGGAATATCAAGCTTTGTAGATTATCTAATACCAAATCCATACAAATAATCAGTTCTATTTGAAAAAAAACAATCAGTTTAGCATGAGTACACATTTCAATTGTCGAGAACATTTCTATTTCAAGCTATTCGATTCAGTCAACCAGTTCTAATTCAAACAAATCAGTTTAATGTAAGTAGAGTTTCAATGTCAAAAACAGTTCCATTTCGAACAATTCAGTTTAGTATTAGTAAGCTGTTTAGTTGTCAAAATAGTTATATTTTGAGTAATTCAGTTAAGCATAAGTACGCAGTTCTGTTTGACCCATAGATAGAACCCTATCAGTTACTACCACTCCGGGGCAAAGTGGACCTGGGAGTGATGTCAGTAAAGAGGTGCTCTGCGTTCAACAAAGCTCCAGCATTACTGTAACTTCACCATGAGATTGTTTAGTGTCATATCAAGGAAACCCTTTTTAATGGTGTACTCAATGAGACTTGAACTCACTCTTATTTTCAGTATAAATGACCTTTGTTTGGTCAAGTTGGTTTATATAGGGGTTGTTGTTTCTCTTTCCTGGAGTGTGTTTACTTTTGTGACGGCAAATTGACTAAAATCCCTAAACGGGACTTTATTTTCGCACGTGTGAAGACGGGGCGGGTTGGCACTTGATCCCCTACAGAAGAAATAAGTCCTGTTCAGAGTTCTTTTCTCAGGCAGATAAGAACTGGCATATTACGTGAGGGAATAATTTAGGGCCAGACTGGCCACCGCTGGCAAAGGGGTCCAAAATTTCACACTATCACACACCCACCAGGCCGCTAAACTTCTTTCCCTTAGATAATAGAAGAATACGGGCCTATAGGTCTTAGTTGTAATAATATTAATGTTGTTGTAGTAGTCGGCAACTCCGGTTTCCCGTGTGATACTTTAAGAATTAATAGGACAGTTCTAAGCAAGATAATGTAAGGCGAATAGAAACTGAAAGGAAAGCATGAAATAATAACATAGACCACATGGTAAAATGAAAATACATAGGTTCTTTACTACGGTTATATATATATATACGTTCAAAGTGTCAAAAATATATAATAGGATAGTCCATGAATATAAATGTCTTTTCTTGGCTTTATCCTTCTTCAAATAGAGAGAGAGTGGTAAACAAAATTTGGGTGTAAAGGAAAAATGTCCCAAAGTTACTTATCTTATTTTTTTGACGGGGTTCCACTGGAGAATTTTTCTTCTTTCACGGGCTAATAGACTTTGTACTGTTTTTAATACTGGCTTGAAGGATTTTGGAGTCCTTCGTGTCTCAGTTAGTCTTTTGTCTTTAGCCCGGAGTAAAATGGCTATCGTCCGTCTGCCACGAGACTTGCTCAAAAACCCCCTTACTACCCCTGAGGGGAAGGGAACCCCACTTCCGTTTGGGGTCCCCGCCAATCATTTGGCTTCTTTTTTCTTTCCCCTTCCGATATCCGGCGACCCAAGGTCACTTAGGTGCGAACATCTGCGTGACCCACATTCTCTCCTAACGGTCACTTTTTGACTGCTATATAATGTTAGTTCAACGGGGGGAGAGTATCATTCTTACCTCTTCGTCTTCGTGAGCTATCACGTGACACTTTGGTCTGCTTTAACTGGCTATGATATTTGATATGTTTATTGTTGTTGTTATTGTTGTTGTGTGTGAGTTGGCTTTGGAGTGGGTTTGTGTTTCACTAACAGCTTTTTGTGTGTGTGTAAGTGTGTATCATGGGGGGTTTTCTGGTTTTAAATTTAATGGTATGTCTTCTCGGTGAAACTGTAGAATTTTAAAAAATAATATTAACAAACAATAAATATGATTCCCTAACCTCTAAACATAGAATAATTCTAGGAGGCTTGACGTATCGTTAAAATCAATCGTTCCTTCCATCAACCAATCAAATGACGCAGATCAATGAATCCTTCAATCATTCAATTAAAATATAAGCGCAGATCCTTGAAAAAAATCTATTTCTTAGCCGTTTCCTTCTGTTTATCTTAATAAGTTTGTTGATTCTTCCATTCTACTTATTATTCTTAATTGGCACAATTGCAAATAAAGGTCGGTGTACTAGTTCTCTTTGGTTCTAAAAGAGAATTCACTTGAAATGAATTAGAGGAATGTTTTTGAAAAATATAAAAAGGGGTTTAACAAAAGCGAACATTGAAATTGCATGACCAGATGTGGAAAGGAGGCAGAAGTAAAAAGGTTCGTGATCGTCTGCTAAGAAAACAGAATAGAATCAGGGTGGGGATGGGGACAAAACAAAACAAATAAAATATGCAGAGAAAAATTGAACCTAACCGAACTGAATTGGGTAGAAGAGAAGAAAAACATGTCAAAGAAAAATAACTAGATATGAAGTGGTGTGATAGAAAGAAAGAAGGAAAGAAACAGAGTATAAAAAGAGAAGTTTGAGATTCACTGTGTAAGAGAAGAAAAAGGGCATTTATAAAAGTACGAACAATAAAACTTAACTAGAAAAATCGAATAAACGTTATACAAAGAAATATGAAAGAAAACATGAAACAGGCTAAAGAAAGAAAAAAATACAATGCGCGCGCGCACACACACACACACACTCACTCACACACACACACACATATATATATATATATATATATATATGGGGAAAGGTAATTCAAGATAAGAATTACATATGGATCTTTACATAAGGGCCTTCGAATGAAATCAATATATCCCTTTATTTCCAAGCGTTAAAGACTGGTTTATGCTTGCAAAAGTGTTTGTGTTCTTCGTGAGGGTTCGTGAGGGTCTGTCCTTAGAGGCCCGTTTATAAATAAATAGTGTGTCATGAAAACAGGTATGAGGACGGTATGTCAGGCATCCCAAGTGGCCGTGACTGGAAATGAAAAGTAAACTATTATAATCGGATAAAATGATTGAAACGATTAACTTTTCTATGTAAGCATTCAATGGAGGACAGTGATTGCCGAAGATTTGGACCAAAATACCCAGGAGGGAACAAGAGGACGCATTCTGTCGTGTAGTGTAACCCCTGCCCATATATCTTTCTTTTGCATGATTGGTAAAGTTTGATATCAGAGAACAATCAATATGTTCATTTTGAGATTTTTTTATATACGGTATTCCATTCACGCATCGAGACATACAGACAGATGTGTAAGCGCACGGGCACACACACACACACACACACACACATATATATATATATATATATATATATATATATATATATATATATATATATATTGTGATCCACAGATAAACCGTTTCGTTGTATCACAACTCAACAGTGTGGCTAGACAGACAGGATGCTTCTAGCTGGAATCGAAACCTGGTCGGATATCTTACCGTACTGCCATCAATCTCAGCGCAATTGATTTTAACGCATGTATCATTTTTCTTTTGTTTACATATGCGTTTAACGAATATATATATATATATATATATATCCCTTCGTAAATACAACTTCAATCTCAATACTTTGGAATAGATCTTTGTATATATGCGTTAGGTTTGGTTTGCCTAGGTTTTTTTATGTTTAATTGCATTTCAACATCAGGGAGGTTATTTGGTACATCGTGATAACATTTAATCTTTACCTGCACCAATGATGAAGTTCATGCCTTTCCAGAAGTTATTAGTCCGAAAGTAAACGAAATAGCGTGACTGGAGTTCGAACTCAGACACACCTTGGCCACGATGATACTTGAACACTATCCATATATCTATATTTCTTTCGAACTATTATCATTTTCTCATATATATATATATATATATATATATATATATATATATATATATATATATATTGTCATCCATAGACAGACTACTTCGTTGTATCACAACTCTTCAGTGTCACATTAAGCTAGGGTCGAAACCCGCCTAACTTTAAACTAGACATGGTATCTAACCACTCAGCCATTTCGACGACCTACGTAAGCTCAGGAATTATAACGCATATGTATTGGCTTTCGTTTGTTTACATTTTGCACTATTGGATACCTTAGGGGTCAATTCATTAAAAGACCTTTGCATTACAATTTATAGAAACAAATTCGAAAAGTAAACGCTACACAATACAACAGTACAAACGCTTATTTTAACAAAGAAGTAATGTACAAATCACTTTTGTAATACATCCTCCCCTGATGATTGCCCAAAGTTGGGCTGAGAGTACTTGGGAAATAACTAGTTATGGAAGGTTTAACAACCAATTCCCGCCGAACATCATAAGATCAATACGGCAATTCGAAATGATCAACAAAAAATATGTAGACAAAAAATATCTATTATGTTCAATCATATATATATATATATATATATATATACAACACTTCACAAGCAGGATACAACACTAGATCAATCTCTTCAAGCGGAGTTTAGTTGATTCGAATTTAGAGTTTTCCATAGCATGGATAAAAAGCCTAGTCTCTCCTACTATTTACCTATTGTGGAAGAAAGAATAACTGAATTCCTTTCTTTCTCAGACAGTCTCGTCCAGCATTTGAATTCGTGTCTCCGAGTCCATTTCCTACGACCGAAACCATTTTACCTCAAACGCCTATTTTCACAAGATCTTTTAAAACTTTTACGAAACTAAAGTTGTATTCACTGTGACAGGAATAAAAAATGAATACACCGTTCATGTCCTTCGAGATAGTCTTTGTAGCTTTGACTACAGTTATTCTAAGAAGTTTTATGTTGGTTGAAAGACATCTTCAAGTTCTCTATGGTTATCGTGGCCCACCTCTTCAGATCTTTGCCTTGAGATCAATATTCGGTTTAGGAAACAGGTAGAATGCGCCTGCAAATTGGTCTGGTGATTATGCCATGTTCTGACCTTTCTAAGAACTCTTTCTTCTCAAAGACATTTAATTTCAAAGTTTCTATTATTTTACCAGTTAGCAATGAAACGAGTAACTTATAGATGAATAAGAAGATTGAGTTTAGTTTGATTCGGTTTTATGGCATATCAACAATGTAGGTTTTTTTTTAATGCCAAATTCTTTTGAAGCGTATACATTAAATATATAGGATTTGGTTTGGTTTGGTTTTATAGCATATCAAGGATTGTTGGTTATTTAATGTCAAATCCTCTTAATACATATGTATTAAATATATAGGATTTGGTCTGACTGGGTCTTATGGCTTATCAACCATTAGTTGTGTAGATTTCTGAGACGAAGCTTGATGATTGTTATCATTAAGGGTTTTCGGACTATTGTCTTCATTTTAATTGTTATTTCCGCAACGTTTCGGCCGATATGTTCTCTAGCCTTCTTCAGGCGACCCCCATGGATTCAATAAAGGACATAGTTCAAAGTTCCGTGACGGTTTCCGAGTTCGACAAACACCCCGAAGAAGGCCGGTGGACATATCGGCTGAAATGTTGTTTAAATAACAATAAAAATGAAGACAATAGTCCAAAAACTCTTAATGATAAATATCAACTATTGTAGGTTATTTAAAGCCAAATCTTATGTATACATATATATTAAATCTATATGATTCGCTTTCTTTGGGTTTTATGGGATATCAACCACTGTAGTCTATTCAATGCAAAACACACACACACACACACATATATATATATATATATATAAACTATACTATTTCTAACAATTCAGTTTATTATGCGTACACAGTTTAATTGTCAAAAACAATTCAATTTCTTATAGTTCAGTTTAGGATAAGTACATTTTTTTTATATACAGCTTAATGTAAAACAGTTCTATTTTTAACAATTCAGTTCAGCATAAGTAAATAGTTCAAATATCAAAAAGTCCTATTTGACCCATAGATAGGATCCAATCAGGTGCTACCACTCCGGGTCTGAGTGGACTTTGGAGCTATGGTAATGAAGAGATACTCTGTATTCCCTAAACTCCAGCATTACTGGAACCTAACCATCAGATTGTTTAGTGTCAAATCGAAGACACTCGTTGAGGGAAGTTTTTTTTCTCTCTGCAGAGATGCAATCAGTGTATTCGACAGCCCCTGCAAACTGGGCCATGAATAGAAAGAGAATTTACGATAATACATATGCATATTTCGACATAATTATAAATACCAAGAAAATATTTCGAAAAAATTGTTTTATTAGTTTTATGACAATGTTCCTTTGGTTCGATTTCTTTGTTTAAGGGTATATAAACCTTCGTGGGTTATTAAATGCTAAATCCATAAATTTTGAAGAACAGCGCAACAACTACTTAATCCATGAGTGAGAGGATTAGAGGTTTTATATTCCTTACTCCCCCAGACAGTCGCGTCCAGCATTTGAATTCGTGTCTCCGTGTCCATTTCTTACGACCGAAACCATTTTACCTCAAACGCCTATTTTCGCGAGATCTGTTAAAAATTAAAAAAGACTAAAGTTGTATTTTCTATGACAGGGATAAAAATGAACACACCGTTCATGTCCTTCGAGATAGTCTTTGTAGCTTTGAATATAGTTATTCTAAGAAGTTTTCTGTTTGAAAGACATCTTTAAGTTATCTTTGGATAGGGCACATTAACCTTTTTGGGCTATTTAATGCCAAATCCATAAATGTTGAAGAACAGCACAACCAATCGATGACTGGGAGGATAAGGGGTTTTATATTTTTCCCATAGCGAGAAGAACAAGGGGTTCATATCTTTTCTATAGCAGAGAGAATAAGGGGTTCATATTGTTTCGTTCTAATATGATTTTGATAATGCGACTGGACTTCAAACTCGCATGTAAAGATGTCACAGTCGAGTACGTTAACCACTTCACCTCTTGGACTTCTCATATAAAAATAAATACAGCGTCAATGAAATTAGAGAATGTTGTATCCTTGGTTTTAAAGTTCCATTGACAAAAACAACGATTAAATGACGAATGAAACGTTAATTGCATTCAAAATACTGTTTTTGTTTTATACCAAATTCATTTTATGATCCCTAATTTGTGGTTGATGTTTTTTTTTTTAACAAAGAGCATGATTTCCGTGGTGTAGTTGCTGACGTGTTTGACCATAGTTAGCGATTGACCAGCCAGCTGGGGCAGGAGAATACACCGACTGCACCTCGGCATCTCTATAACCACACCAACGAGTGTTCTGGATATAAAACTAAACAATCTGATAGTGAGGTTCCAATAATGCAGTAGCTTTGGGAAATGCGTAGCGCCCATTCATTGCCATCACTCCCGGGTTCTATCTATGGATCAAATAGAACTAAATTGCCTACTTATGCTAAACTGAACTGCTTGAAATAGAACTCTTTTGACAAGTAAATTGCATACATATGCAAAACTGAAATTGTTTGAAATAGAGGTTTTTAACATTGAAACTGTACTTACGCTAAATTGAATAGTTTGAAATAGAACTGTTTTGACATTTAACTGTATGTAAGAAAATGCTGTACTTATACTAAACTGAATTGTTTGAATTAGATTTGTTTAACTAATCTAAATAGCTTGAATTAGAAATATTTTCGACAATTAAACCGTGTACTCATGCTAAACTGAATTGTTTGAAATAGAACCGATTTTTTGTAAAAAATGAATTTGGCATTAAATAACCTACAAAGGTTGATATGCCATAAAACCTAAACAACCAACCTAGTTAGCGAGTTCGAATTCCAGTCATGCTATTACGTTCACTTTCAGACAAATGACCCTAATGGTGGAATTAACCCCTTGTACCCACAGCTATATCGTACGACTGTTTTTTCTTCTATATGGATGGATTTAGCAGTAGATAACCCACGAATGTTTATATGCCATTAAACCAAGGAAACCAAAATTTTTTAACCAATGAATTTCAAACACTGCAATTGTGATGGAAGAACAGTATGAGTGTGTTTAAAACTTAACCTCACTTGCTCATATTCCATAAGGGTATCTTGGTCAGTCTATGAACTTTCAGCTGGCCCTCGTATTTCAGTGTATTTTTGATTGGTCGGACTTCCGCAGAAACTTTCTTTCTGATTTGGATTGAAACTGCGCCGTCTCATTTTTTAAACGACTTTAGATGAAATTTCTGTTTCGGCAAAAAACGAACAAACAAAAACAACAAAAAAAGATATATATATATATAAATAATAAAAATAATAAACGTCGTATGGTGTTAGCCTTGATGGTATCAAATCCAGTAGATGGCTGGGGGCCGTAGAATACACCAACGGAATCTCTGTAGAGGAGTAAGATCCTCCCCACGAGCGTCCTGGATATTACACTAAACAATCTGGAGGTGAGATTCCAGTAATACTGGAGCTTAGAGGAAAGCGGAGTACCCTTTCATTGCCATCGCCTCCAGGTTGACTCTGGCCAAGAGTGGTAACACCTGAGAGGGTCTATCTACGGGTTAAATAGAACTAAACTGCATACTTATGCTAAACTGAACTGTTTGAATTAGAACTGTTTGAAAAAACAGAATAGCTTGAAATAGAAATGTTTTTGACAATTAAACTGTGTATTTAGATTTAAATTGTGTGCTAATGCTAGAAAGATTTGTTTGAAAGGGAACTGTTTTTAAATTGAAACTGTACTTACGCTAAATTTAATTATGTCATAGAAGTGTTTTGCTATTTAACTGTGTAAACAAAATGTATAGGGGGTGTCCTCGTGGTGTAATGGTTAAAGCGATGGACTGCGGAATCGTAGTACGCGAGTTCGTACTCCAGTCGCGGTATTACGTTCACTTTCGGACAAATACCCTAGGGAAACGTATGAACCCCCTTATCCTCCCAGCTATGGGTTAAATAGTACCACTACTGGTCTTCTAGGAGAATGGCTTTGGCATTAAATAACCTAAAAAGAGTTGATATGCCATTAAACAAAGAAACCAAACCAAACCAAACCAAAATGTATACTTATACTAAACTGAATTAGTTGAATTAGAACTGTTTGAATAAACTGACTAGCTTGAAATTTTTGACAATTAATGTGTGTACTCATACTAAATTG
This sequence comes from Sepioteuthis lessoniana, assembly GCA_963585895.1. Classification (NCBI taxonomy): domain Eukaryota; kingdom Metazoa; phylum Mollusca; class Cephalopoda; order Myopsida; family Loliginidae; genus Sepioteuthis; species Sepioteuthis lessoniana. The sequence continues at coordinate 17,335,098 of OY757936.1, forward strand.
AATTATTTCAAATAGAATTCATTATTTATATAAAAATGGATTTGGCATTAAATAACTGACAAAGGTTGATATGCCATAAAATCCAACCATTCAACCAACCAACCAACAAAATCAACTCCTACAACATGTATAGAATGTAGGATGTGGAAAAATTTTAAGCGAAGTTTCCAATGCAGTCTTCCTTCTCTTAATCAGGTCACCATCCTCAGGTTAAAGAGTCCAGTCTACCCTACAACAGCTGGAGGGAGTATACTTGGATTCTTACCTATTTTAAGGATATCGCACTATATGAAATACAAAAAGCTTCGTCCGGGATTTGAAATCGGGTCGCTGTGTATATTTCATACGATAATACCCATTACACAACGAGCGCTTCATTATAATGTAACATTAAAGGAGCCCAAGCTTCAAAACTATATACGTTAT
>OY757936.1:17340523-17360523 GCA_963585895.1 Sepioteuthis lessoniana
CTACTACTACTAATAATAATAATAATAATAATATGACGGTGAGGATTAAGAAATGAAAGAAGACGAAAAGAAAAGATAAAGGATAACACCTGTCGGACAAATGAAAAGGAAAAACAGAGATAGAAAAATGAAGAGAACGAAGAAAAGAAACAGATATCTTTGAAATAAAAATAAATTGAAGAAGAAGATATGAAAAGAGAATTCATACTAATTCAAGAAGAACAAGAAGAAAAAGAAGAAGAAAAAGACGACAAGGAAAAGATAGATAAAACCAGAAAGAAGGAACAGGTTTTGGTAATTCACTAAATGTACCGTGAACTCCGATTCCTGTTGTAACAGCGTCCTACAATAAAAATGCAGTTTCTGTTTAAAATAAATTGAAGGATTTTGATTCATTATTCATAGTCATTACTCTAATATTGATGAATTAGATGAAAAATAATTTGTCTTAGATTAAAACGAAGACATCCTCCAGAAACAGAAAATTTAACATGAAATAGTTTGTGCATATTTAATTGATTGCTCTATGAATATACTCTCTAGGATGTGGCATTTACTGGATTTCTGTTACATACCTGATTAAAAATAATGACCATGATGACAAATGCTATATGCACAAATTATATGCTGTCCAAGAAAATGCGGCCCATAAACTTTCGCAGAGATTTTGAGATAAAAAACGGATCACCTAATCCCGGCCAGAAGACCCTAATTAGTTTTAATTAAGGAAAAGTAAATAAACTTGTCCTTTGATAGATTTTGCTGTTCCAATGGACCAACTGAGTGAACCCCCGCTAAAAAAAACGAAAAGAGGGACAAATAGTTGGGTTTTGCCAGAAAGATGCTTGACGGTCACAGTGGTACAAATAGTAGGGAGAGCGCTTGGAATGATACCTAACGGCCTGGAAAAGAAACTGTGAGATTGGGGACCAGGGGAAAATCGAGACCATCTAGCCTACAGCACTGTTAAAATCAACTAGGAGTCATTCAAGAATCCTTGAGATCTGTGTGTAGACTTGCTGTCACTCAGACTCTAGTGAAAACCACCATTTAAATAATAATAATAATGACACCTTATAATAATCATTAAAAAAAGAAAGAAAGAAAATTTGAAAAATTGTCGACTTTGCTGTTCCGGCTGACCACAGAATAAAACTGACAGAAAGTGAAACGAAGGATAAGTACCTCGATCTTGCTAGGAAATTGAAAAACCTGTGGAACATGAAAGTGACAATTATACCTATCGTAATTGGTACTTTCGGTACAGTGACTAAAGGATTATTAAAGAGACTTGAGGACTTGGAAGCTGGAAGACGAGTAGAAAGCATCCAAACTACAGCATTATTGAGAACGGTCAAAATTCAAAGAAGAGTCCTGGAAACTTGAGGAGATTTGCCGTCACTCAATCTCCAGTGAAAAAACATCAGCTAACGCAGATATGAAAATCTCTCAAGGAGCAAATAATAATAATAATAATAATAATAATAATAATAATAATAATAACTTGGCCCTACTACCAAATGGTACATGCACAAAGCAAAATCGACCAAAGAGAATGAGATACGCAAAATTCACTAGGATTTTGAGATACAAACTGGTCTCCTAATCCCCTAATCCAAGCCAGAATACTAGACTAAGTGATAGTTTGCAAAAAAAAAAAAAAAAGAAAAAAAAAAGAAAAAGAAAAAAGAAGAAAACCTGCTGTATAAGCGAATCACAGGATGAGTATCATAGAAAATTATGAAAAATTTTAAGTCCTTGGACCTTGCCAGAGAACTAAATAAAAGCCGTGGAAGATGAGGGTAATGGTGATACAATTAGGAATTGGTGCGCTTGAAACGATCCCCAAATGTTTTGAAAGAAGTTGGAGGAGGCGGAAATCAGAGGACGAATCAAGACTATACAAACTTCAGCGGAGTTGAGATCGGCCAGAATTATGAGAAGAGTCTTGGAGACTTGAGGAGACTTGCTGTCAAACGGATTCCTGTGAAAGACCATCCGCTAAATGTGAGAAGCTCGCAATAATAATAATAATAATAGTAATTTACTAAGTTTCAATCAATCCAAAAAAAATAAATAAATAAATAAAGGGATCCCTAATAGTTTATAAAAATGATAACAAAACAAAGCGCCGAGTAAACGAGAGACAATATAAAGGTTAAGATCTAGGTATGAATTTAACTTTAACAAACTGCTGGATCTTGTATTGGATAAAGCCGCTGCTATGACTCACATAATTCTTGTTCCTTTCTGTCAGAGATATGAAGTCCCGAAGAAGCCGAGAATAAAACTGAATTAAAGAAAAAAATATCAAATAACTAATAAGAAAACATTTAAATGTTTTGATTTCTGGAAGCTAAATTCGACTGCTCTACGATGGAAACTATACTACTGAATAAAACTGTAAAAATTGAATTCATGATCAAAACCTTCGATTGTTCAACTTAAAATGCAGCGACATTAACACTAAAAAATATGACATAAAAAATGTCTCAAAATAAAAGGGGATATTATCAAAATAATTTTCAGATTGTATCTTGGAAGAAAATTATGTATATTGGAATAAACAGGAAAGAATCATCTGCTGAACAACAAAAGTGAATTGATCGCTAAATGTAGGCGTATTAACAAATGGCTTCAGTGTAAGTTACCACCTGATTGATTTCAATATGTATTTTCTTAATATTTTTGACTGTTCAGATCTCATTTTTGTACATGCATTTATTTTGTGCTCAATTGTCATACAACATGAAAAAATACTTACGACTTCAATATCGCTGACTAGACTATTTTTCTCAGAGGATTATATGAAGATAATTTTGTAATCTAATAAGTTGACTAATTTTCGTTCAAACAATTTCCGGCTGTTGATTAGCCTGTATAGAACGACTCAAAATTATATGTTTAAAGTTGTATGTTATTTTATTTTCAGGTTTATAAAATCCGATTTACAAGAAAAGGAAAGGCGTTTAAACATTAACGGTAGAATTTTGCGTTGTTTCTACATTTGAACGAGAATTGGTCAAGTTATTAGATTACTAAATTATATAATTTTTCGGAAACATCCAGTACATCTCAAGTGATATCAATATTTCGGAAACACCCTGTACATCTCGAGTGATATCAATATTTCGGAAACACCCTGTACATCTCGAGTGATATCAATATTTCGGAAACACCCTGTACATCTCGAGTGATATCAATATTTCGGAAACACCCTGTACATCACAAGTGATATCAATATTTCGGAAACACCCTGTACATCTCGAGTGATATCAATATTTTGGAAACACCCTGTACATCACAAGTGATATCAATATTTCGGAAACACCCTGTACACCTCGAGTGATATCAATATTTCGGAAACACCCTGTACATCTCGAGTGATATCAATATTTCGGAAACACCCTGTACATCACAAGTGATATCAATATTTCGGAAACACCCTGTACATCTCGAGTGATATCAATATTTCGGAAACACCCTGTACACCTCGAGTGATATCAATATTTCGGAAACACCCTGTACACCTCGAGTGATATCAATATTTCGGAAACACCCTGTACATCTCGAGTGATATCAATATTTCGGAAACACCCTGTACATCTCGAGTGATATCAATATTTCGGAAACACCCTGTACATCACAAGTGATATCAATATTTCGGAAACACCCTGTACATCTCAAGTGATATCAATATTTCGGAAATACCCTGTAAATCTCAAATGATATTAATTTTTTGGAAACACCCAGTACATCTCCAATGATATCAGTTTTTATGTAACGGTGTACATCTCAAATGATATCAATATTTCGGAAATACCTTGTATATCTCAAATGATATCAATATTTCGGAAACACCCTGAAACTCTCAAATGATATCAGTTTTTCTGAAACACCCTGTACATATCAAATGATATCAATTTTTATGAAATACTCTGTACATCACAAATAATAACAATTTTTTCTGAAACAACCTGTTAATAAAGTAACTGCAATTCGTGTTAAATTCTATAGATTTCTAATCTAATCAGACAATACTCAAAATAACTATAGTAACACGCTGTCGTTATCCATTCGTTCTGCGAACTGCAAATCTAAAGAGAAAAAAAAAGAAGACTCGCAAATATCTCCTTTCTGACTAGGATTCGACCAAATGAAATATAATGATTATGACTTTTCTCTCGAAGACTTTTGGCCGTACTGTAACTATATATATATATATATATATATATATTGGCTGTATTTTTCAATTTTTACTGTCTCCTCCTTTATAGAAACAGTTTGATTTATTCGTGAAGAATCAACGGCATTGGAGAACGTAAAGATTAATTGTATAGTTAAGAAAAAAAAATTTGGTGACATGAAAAAGTGGTTGCCATCTAAATATTGGTAAAGCATCAAATGTATCATGATGTTTCACGTTGGGTATGAAAATGCCGACATCCTGACTGCAGCTCAATGCTCCATGAATACTGTAAAAGCTGTAAGACGTGACATGTCCAACTGCAACAGAGTCTACAAAGCTGTTTGACAGCAGGAGATGACATCATAAATGATCTAACAACTGCAGCCTGTGAAACATCAGAGCGCCGGAATATGGATTTTAGCGAGAGAAATATGTATTGAATTTGCTACCATAAAATTGGCCCTAGTTGAAGACCTTTACTACCTCTGCTACAAGAGGTACAAGAGATAAATTCTGTCTGCCAAGGGCAATCAAAGAAGCTCCTGAATAAGTTGTGACATCCTGTTGATCCGTGGATGTTGTGGTTCTTCTGAAAAAAATTCTGATAAGACGTCATGCACAACACCTGGAACAACGCGTAGTTTGCTGACAATACTTACGGTGTCCTGTGTATCATGAACACAAAGTTACCTCAAACTATGACTTCTTTAGGTGTGTCTCCTGTGAGGGTGACGTATGGCGTCCTATATCTTAGAACTGGTACTTCAGCTCAATTCAGATGGCTATGTGATGCTGTCGACTGTGATCGAACCCTGACAAGAGAGAGATGTTGCTAGAGTGTCTTATGTGTGACAGCAGGATTCGGCTCCTTGTCATATCTTTGGAAAGTGTCAGAATGGTCATCGGATATTTTTTTTATACAAGTTCACTTTCTGGTGGTGAAAGACCAAAGCTTTGCATTTCAATCTGGGATCTGATTGATGACTATGCTTTGCATACAGCAGGGCTAAAGTCCAAATATTTACCGAAGCGTGGTTAACCTTTGGTGTGTATTTAAGTAAAGATTTTTTTAGAGATTTTTTAAAGATATTTGTTGTTTCAAAGGTCGACTTATACACCACACGCCATGATTTGATTGAAGCATATATGATTTCTTTTTAGCAGATCGTTAACTCTTATGATATAATGGACCCCAATGGAATTGCATTAGAAGTGTAAGCTCCACTCAACCTTATTGGTCCGCAGATCCTCGAAAAAAATAGTCTAAACTCGAAAGCTTTTAGAGCTGTGGAGCTAAAACAAAGCATCCATTGTAACAACGTCAGTCGATACGTTAATATATTTTGTTTGGAGTGCGTCAACGAGGCAGTTTTGATGTCACGATTTGTTTTGGTTCCTCAAATGGCATTAGCTGTCAATGAGTCACTGGAGATAGGTTAGAGGGTTCAAAACTCTTGAAGCTTACTCGAAAGAATTAATAAACTAGCAAAATAAGCTTGCAAAAATGACGTTATTTGAATTTTATCACTCAGCAAGAAAAAGAAGAATTTGAAAAATAGTTGTAAAAGTATCTTTTTGAATAATGTGCTCATAGGGAGCAAATGCTCCTCCGCTTCACCGAGAGCGACGAACTTCTGTCCTATTTCACATGATTGTAATCTGATAGATTACTATGTATGGGGTTTGGTTTGGTTTGGTTTTATGGTATATCAACATATAACCAGTTCTATTTCAAAAAATTTAGTTTATGTAGAAGTTCTGCTGTATGTCGTACTTGGGCAAGAGGAAGGGAAAATTATATGCGCATCGGGGCGTTCGAAAATGCGCAGGTGGTGTAGTCCATTCCCTCGGTGGTGATTGGCTGTCACCCCTGGAGTGCCTATTCTAGCGTGCATATATACTGGCCTGCTCATTGACATTTTTTTTGTCTGCCAGCAGGGCCGCCGGACCACCGAGTCGGTAAGTGTAGTTTATTACTTTATCCTGTGCGTTAGGGCAGTAGCTTCTTCAATTAAGTATAAGTGCACTGTAAAAATGTCAAAACAGTTCTCTTTCACGAAATTCAGTTTAACTTTAAGTGCACATTTTAAATGTCAAAAGTTCTATTTCAAACAATTCAATTTAGCATAAGCACACAGTTTATTTGACCCATAGATAGGACCCTATAAGGTGCTACCACCCCCAGGCCAGATTGGACCTGGGATCGATACTAATGAAGGGGTACTCCGCATTCCCCAAAGCTCCAGCATTACTGAAGCCTCACCGTCAGATTTTTGTCATAGACAGGACTCTCATTGGGAAAGTCTTACGCTTCTACAGAAATACAGACGGTATATTCTACAGCCACAGCCGACAGGGAAATATATGTATGGTTTGTGGCAGAGAATAACACCAACAACTCAGCCAGCAACTCCAAGGTCTAGCTGCTGGCCAAAACCAAAGAGGCATTCGAAGATCTTTCCAGGGCAACAGAAAGGAACTTGATGCTGCGAGTAAAGTAGGAATGAACCTGTTTTACATTTAGATAGATTATGATTTAGGAACCATGGATAACGTAAGCAATTTGATGCCTGTTAGTCATGTTAAGCAAGCAGACTTACAACCAATTCATGCTGAAAGCACCTACTCTCGTTTGATCAACGAAAACAGCAATGGTCCCTTTTGGAACGTAATAGAGTAACCTTCAGGAAATATAGATATCTAAAGTTTGGGTGCCAGACAAAGCAACGCTTGCTAAATGAAAAAAAAATCGTACCTAAAACAACGGTTCTGACTAGATCAGTAAAATTAGGCAACATTGAATTTGATGAGTACGTAAGCGCGTAACCAAATTGTAACAGCAGATAATGTAAGCAGCTTGATGTTGGGTTTGGTTGGAAGAGTTTTATGGCATATCAATCATTGTAGGTTATTTAAAGCATAATCCTCTTATACATATATTGTAAGTATATATGATTTTGTTTGGTTTGGTTGGGTTTGGTTTGGTTTTATTGCATATCAACTATTGTAGGTTATTTAAAGCAAACTCCTCTTTATACAAATATACTAAATATTTATGATTTGGTTTGGTTTGATCTTATGGCATATCAACCATTGTAGGCTATTTAAAGCAAAATCCTTTTTTCTACATATCTATTAAATAAAAATATCTGTAAACACATTTTGTAGATAACAATTTTAAACAAGCCTGGGGCAGTTTTATTCCGTTCAGATAATTGGTTTCAAATATTTCTCTCGAGTACAATTGATTCTATTTACTATTAATCTTTAGTTTGCTCATAGTTAAATGGTACCAAGTATTGCTATGAAGCAGTAACAATTTACCATTAGTCATTTGCATGCATGCAATTAAATGGATTTATATGTAAGAGTTGGGAATGAATAGTCTATATGTATTTTTATTTTTAAGCAAGGACTAATTCATTTTAATTAGGGCTTATTCATCTTCACACAAGTATTGCAATCTTTTCTACACAAGTGTTTTCCATTATTGTTATCTAACACAAATGATTGAGTTCAATATTAATGTTTGCTGACGGTGAAGTGGTTACAAGTTTTGCTATTTAAAACTAATTATTCATGGCCCAGTCGGCTGAGGTGCAGAATACAAAGACTGTACTTTTGCAGAGCTGTAAGATTCCCTCAAAGAGTGTCCTGGATATGACAACAAACAATCTGATAGTCAAGCATTAGTAATTCTGGAGTTTTGAAGAATGTGCAGAATACAAAGACAGTACTTTTGCAGAGCCGTAAGATTCCCTCAAAGAGTGTCCTGGATATGACAACAAACAATTTGATAGTCAAGCATTAGTAATTCTGGAGTTTTGAAGAATGTGAAGCACCACTTAATCGCTATTGCTCAGAGGTTCACTCTGGCTCAGAGTTGTAGCATCTGACAGGGACCTAGATAGGTCCCTGGAACGAATAGAACTAAATCCTGTACTCACGCTAAACTGAATTGTATGAAATAGAATTTTTTTCTACATTTAAATGTGTGTAAACAAAAGGCTGTATTTAAACTAAACTGACTTGTTTCAAATAGAACTGTTTGATCAAATAACTGATGTTTGATTGACGATCAAATAACTGATGTTTTGATTGACGATCAAATAACTGATGTTTGATTGACGTGTTAGTGATATATAGCAATACTTGGAACCTTTTAACTTTGTTGACATGCTAAATTGAATTGTTTGAAACGGAACTGTTTTTCCATTTAACTATTTATAAACAAATAACTGCAGTAATGCTAAACTGAATTGTTTGAAAGAGAACTCTTTTGACATTTAAACAGTGCATTGAAACAAAAGATTGTATGCAAAAAAAAAAAAAAATTAAACATCAGTCACTTGACTACACACACTTAAATGATCGAACTGTTCTATTTCTAATTTAGTAGCAGTCAACAAAGTTAAATGGTTCCAACCAATGCTATGTATCTCTACCAGTTCAATTGATAATCATTTGTTTCCACACACTTAAATGATCAAACAGTTCGATTTGACCTGTAGATATGACCCTATAAAGTGCTCTGCCGCAGGGCTCACCCCTAGTTCTGTAGAATTTTTTATGAATTTAAAATCGATTTGTACACTCTAATTTATAGTAATGTTTATGGTTATGTTTCTTTGTTTAAAGGCATAACAACCTTTGTGTCTTATTTAATGCTAAAGCCCATCTTTGCGATACTATTGAACAGATATCTCGTGGGATAATTTTGTTCGGTTTTGTTTTATGGCATATCAACCATTGTAAGTTACTTAATGCCAAATCGTCTTTATACATAAGAAAAAGTAAAGTTGGCCATCGTAGTCGAGGGCGACCCGAAGGTTCTCTTTTCAGTTGCTACTACACCGAGGTGTAGTGCAAGTCAACAAAGTTAAATGGTTCCAACCAATGCTATGTATCTCTACCAGTTCAATTAAATATCAGTCATTTGTTTACACAAACTTAAATGATCAAACAGTTCTGTTTTACCTGTAGATATGACCCTATAAACTGCTCAGCCACACCGGTTGACCCCTAGTTCTGTAGAATTTTTTATGAATTTAAAATCGAATGCTACAGAACTAGGGGTCAACCCGTGCGGCTGAGCACTTTATAGGGTCATATCTACAGGGTGCTACTCCTTTCCCTGGATTGCTCAACTTTACCCTTGATACATACTTTATAATGCTGAGTGTCAAGCAAGGAGGTATCAAGTACCATTTCAAAAGTATTTGGTATGACACGACGAAAACTCATTTTGTTAATAACGTTTTCAAACGAGCCTAAGCCCATATTTTTGCACATAGTTAAATACTTCCAAATATTGCTATGTATCACCAACAATCTAATTAAACAACAGTCCTTTGTTTACACATGCTTAAATGTACAAACAGTTCTATTTCTAACAATTCAATTTTGCATCAGTGATTACTTTGCTCTCAGTTTAAATGTTTAAACAGTTCTATTTGCCCCATAGAATGTACCTGGGAGCGATAGCATTGAAGAAGTACTCCATATTCCCCCAAACTCCAGCATAACAAGAACCTCAGCATTAGATCATATCCAAGATACTTGTCGGGGGAGTCTTACCCTTCTGCTGAAATGCAGCCGACTGGGATAGGAATCTAGGAGTAATGGCAATGAAGCAGATTTGCACGTTGTCCAGAAATGGAGCCCAACGTTTGATGGTCTTTATCATCATCATCATCATGTCATGCCGCCAGCACGGATATACCTGGCCCTCTCTCGCCACTTCTCCTTATCATTCATCGCTTCTGGCAGGTCTTCAGGGCTACATCCCGTATCCTCACATAGCTTCCGTATGTATGTTCGAGCTGGTCGTCCTGCTTTTGCTTGGCCATATGCGGGGTCCATAGGAGTACATTACCGATGAGTTCGTCCTTGCTTCTCCAGCAGTGACCTGCATGTCTGGTTCGTCTAATTTGTATTGTTTTCGTGATGGGAGGCAGGTGGCCGTATAATTGGTGCCTTGTGGGGTGTTGCTGCCAGGACTTGTTTAATATTGCTCGTAACATTCTTATGTAATTGCCGTCTAGCTTCTTCTTCAGCCGTTTTGTTAGCGTCCAAGTATTGCATCCATATAGCAGTATCGATAAAGTATCCAAATTTAGATCAGGGATGTCCTCGTGTTGTTGTGACTAACTTGCTGGACAACAGCATATTAGCTAAAGAGTTCAAATTCCAGTTACGCTATTACAATCACTTTCGGACGAATACTCTTAAGAAAGGCATGAACCTCTTTACCCCTCGCAGCAGCTTTGTGTTTAATAGTATCAATACTTCGAAGATGGCTTTGAATAAGTAATGAAAGTTGATATGTCAACGAAGTTAAATGGTTCCAACCAATGTTATGTATCTCTACCAGTTCAATTGAATATCAGTCATTTGTTTACACACACTTAAATGAAGAAAGAAAGAAAGAAAGAAAGAAAGAAAGAAAGAAAGAAAGGATCCGAGTTTCTTATAAAGGGACATGAGAATTCATTCCTTTTACCAGGTATATTTGTTGAGTATATGAAGCTGAATGTTGATTGCCTAATCGGCTGCGACCATAAAATACACTACCTGTATCTCTGCAGAGGGGTAAGACTCCCCCAATGAATGTCCTGATATGAAGCGAAACAATCCGAGGATGAGGTTTCAGTAATGAGTTTTGGAGAATCGAGAGTACCTCTTCATTGTCATCGCTCACAGGTCCACTCTGACAGAATCCTATGTATTGGTCAAATAGAACTAAACTGTGTTCTTATGCTAAACTGAACTGTTTGAAATAGAACTGTTTTGACATTTAAACTGCGTACTTATGCTAAACCGAATTGTTTTAAATTAAACTGTTTTACATTTAACTGTGTAAATAAGTGAATTGTTATTTATATATTGGAATGCTTGCAACCATTTAACTTAGTTGACTAAACTGAATAACTCGAAAATAAACTGTGTACTTACGCTAAACTGAATTGTTTGAAATAAAACTGTTTATGTATAAAAATGGATTTGACATTAAATAATGTATAATGGCTGATATGCCATAAAACCAAACCAAATCAAACCAAATTTTGAATTTCGTGCGTCGTTCCTATTTGCTGCGCCTCTAACAGAAGTGTTTATACAAATCGATCAAGAAGGGTTGTGAGCATAATGAACGGATAGAATGGAGAATGGTGATTGGGTGAGGTGGAATATAATTTAGGGATAAAGTGGAATATAATGAATGGATGAGGCGGTGTTTAATGAATGGATGGAACCCGGTTTCTTAGTTGGAAGGGAAGAAGGTGACCGATTTCAATAATGTCATTCTCACAGTTTTGTCTAAAATGTCATAAAAAATTCTTCGGGTTAGAAAGAAGCGAAGAATGAAATTTTCTGTCGTGTCAACTGTTTGAGTTTGTGAGGTAAAAATTTATGGATTTTCGAGATTGCATCGGAAATAGTTTTCTTGTCTGGCATGAAAGGTATTTTTAGATTTTTCTTCTTTTTTTTTTTCTTTTTTTTTTTCGAAATATATCATTTTATATATATCAGATTTCGGATCCTTTTTTTGTAGCGTACGTAGTTTTATTGAAAATAAACATTGACAAAGAAAGAGGCAAATAGTCAGTTAAATAAATTAAGTAATTATGATAGGGAAAACGTATTTTTAATGGCATATCAACCTTCTGTAGTTATTTAATGCCAAAGCCATCTTAGTGAAAAACAGAAGTAAAATTTAACCACTAGTTGCGGAGCATAAGGGGGTTCAAACTTAACTTTAGCAAAGAGGCCATCGAAGCTACTTCAGTAAAAATTAAGTTACCAGGCTTATTCAAGGACTAGTGGTGATTTGCGCGGGGGGGGGGGGGAGACGGTAAAAAGCAAAATAATTTTTTTTAATGAATGTTTTCTATTTCCTTTTTTTTTTGCGGCTGTGAAGTGCAATCGTGTGAAGTTTACAAAAGAATGTGTGATGTTAGAGAGAAGCATGTTTCAGAAAAAAAAAGATACAATGTTCACAAGTTAGCTAAGCATTGGTTTGCTACGACGAGCCTGAGTAAAAGAAAAAAAACAGTCAGTGAGGAAACACATTGACTCTCCGGTAAAGGAAAAAACTGGTCGTAGTAATCAGTAAAGAAGGCCATGCTGACAGTCTTCTGGAACATGATATGACCTATGATATGATTTTCTTTAAAAAAATTTGTAACTGTAAACAGAGCTTCCTACTGCTAACTTCCTAGGTAGAATTCTCCTCCATTTATTGAATGAACCACGTATATATATATATAAATATATATGTGTGTGTGTGTGTGTGTGTATCGGGATGGGTTTGTAAGTTTTTATGGCATATCAACCCTAGTAGTAGTATCAACCCGAGCGAATGTATAATCAGTAATTAATATCAAATAACTAATATTAATTCCTGATTATACATTCGCTCGCTTAATGCAAAGCTCTTCGAACGAATTGAGCACTCTGGTATCCGGTAAGGTATAAAATGTAAACAAACGAACGCTGCAAGTTAATACCTTATAATTCCCTAGCTGACGAGATACGCTTGTTGGCCGAACGGTCTGATACGAAGTCTAACGTTAAGTTGTGTGGATTTCGATCCCACCTTCAAGTGTCCTACGTGTCTAGCCACACTGAAGAATTGTGATACAACGAAACAGTCTGCCAGTTGATGACTATATATATATATATATATATATATATATATATATATATTCTTTTTATATAAGAAGAAAAAGAAAAAAAATCAATTCTTTAGTGTCATCATAAATTTTCAAATGTTACATGACAAAAAAAACTTTATTTTGGTATTCTTTTATTGCTTTCGGTGAGAATTTTTTTCCGTGCAACATCTGATAATAGTCATCATGACCAGAAATAAAGAAACCAAACCAGAAATAAATTTTTTAATGACACCAAAGAAGTGATTTTTTTCTATCTTTCTTTATAAAAAAATAATTTGCACGATGAATTTTGATGTATTTTTAATCCCAAATTAATTATACCTCGATAGCCGTTGACATTGAGCACTCAAATTGGATACAACCCTTCGATTTTCTCCGGATTATATAAGAAAATTTCTATCTATCTATCTATCAATCTATCTATCTATCTATCTATTATTATTATTATTATTATTTACTCAGTAGAGTTTTTCACATAAGCGTTAGATGATGGTCTTTCACTGGAGATTGAGTAACAGCAAGTCTCCTCAAGTCTCCAGGACTCTTCTCAGTATTCTGGACGTTTTCAATAATGCTGTTGTTTGGATGGTCTCCACTCGGCCGCCAACTTCCAAATCCTCCAGGCCCTTTAATAATCCTTTAGTTACCGTGCCAAAAGCACCAATTACAATTGGAATAATTGCCACCTTCATGTTCCATAGTTTTTTCAATTCTCTAGCAAGCTCGATGTGCCTATCTCTCTTTTCACATTCTTTCAGTTTTATTCTGTGGTCAGCCGGGTATGCCAGTATTGGTTATCACTAAATCAGTTTGTTGGCTTGTAGCGAATCAACTACGATATAATTTGGAGAGTGCTCAATATCTGTGATAGAGCTATTAAATAATAATAATAATAATAATAATAATAATAATAGATAAATATATAATAGATTTATATATTTAATGCCATTGAATTTAGTGTGCGACCCTTGGATTTCATGGAGTTTTTACAAAACAACAATCATCAGGCAGTTAACAAAATGAAATGAATCGAAAATCGAAAATACAGTCATGGCATTAGATATATAAATCTATTAAATATTTATTTATTAGTATTTTATATTATATTATAAATATATATATATAATATATATATAGAATTAACTTAAATCGCTAGTCGAAAATCTTATTCTAAAGTTTCACCTTAACGGATCATCAGGAAGTTTCGCGAAACTTCCTGATGATCCGTTAAGGTGAAACTTTAGTAGAAGATTTTCGACTAGCGATTTAAGTTAATTCTATAATTGGCTCCATTGGTTAATGTTGAGCACTTTAGTAATTATAGCATTGCAGTATTCGCGGAGGGTTTTTTGGTTTTCTTTTGGCCACTGACTTAGTACCCCTTGATTTTTTTCAAGGAGTAGGACGAGGTTGGTCTTTTCTTTCTTTTTTACCCAAAAAACTTTTTCTTTTTCCTCTGGACCGTGATTCGAGATATTTTTATCTCTTGTTCCTGGCCAGGGGTTTTTTGTTTTTTTCTGGTACCGTGAATACTGGTAGATAATTGATTAGTAAATAATATATATATATATATATATATATATATATATATATATATATACAAATCATATATATATATATACATATATATATATATATGTATATATATATGCAAATTGCATATATATATATATATATAATTTGTCAACGAATAGATAATAGAACATATTTATAAACTAACAAGGACTCATTGATTTACTCACAGTTAAATGATTTCAAGTATTCCTATATAATAATAACAATCTAACACTCTAATCAAACATCAATCATTTGTTTGTGCACATATATGATTTGTAAGAGTAAAGCTTTCAGGAAATATTATTTCGAAATGTCTTATAACTAAATTTTTTGAACATACGCGCTTTCAAGTATTGCTATCTAACCCTAATAATTCTATTTAAAAATTATCATTTTTGAATACAATGAAGGTGATTCAAGTATTGCTAAAACTAATAGTTTTATTTGCAGTCAGTGAAGTTGTTTCAATTATTGTAATGTGATACTAATATTCAATTTTTGTACTCAGTTAAATAATTTCAAGAATTGCTATGGAACACAAACAATCCAATTTAACATCTCTAATTTGTGTGTACAGGGTTAAATGGTTAAACATTTCTTTTTGACGCATAAATGGGACTCTAACAGGCTCTACCACTGTGAGTCAGAGTGGACCTGGGAATAATTAGTTACGAAGGAGTACTCCACATTCTTCAGACTCTCAGGACTGGAGCAACACTATCAGATGTTTATTGTCTTGGAGACTCGTTATGGGGGAGTCTTACACCTCTGCAGAGATCCAGCCGGCGTATTCTACAGCCCAAGTCGACGGCTCTCTCTCTCTCTCTCTCTCTCTCCTCTCTCTCTTTCAGTGCATTGGTAGAATGTTCGCCAATGGCCCTGCAGGCCGAGGTTCAATCCCAGGTTTAGTTATACCGAAGACTCAATAAATGGTACTTGATACTTCCTTGCTTAACACTTGGCATTAAAAGGTACTTACTTATCAAGGGTAACGTAGAGCAATCCAGGGAAAGAAGTAGCGCCCAATCCTACTCCTCCGTTTTGTAGCTATTGAAAATGGAGCCTTTGGGTGATCCTCGACAACAATCATCAACTATTCTTTATATATATATATATATATATATATATATATATATATATATATATATATATGGCTCTAGTCTTCTGAGACATTAAAAGAACTATCAGTATTTATTTTCTTAAACAGAAGTGCAAATGTAAACGACAGTCCTTCCTATTCCCAACTCCTTTAGCAATATGTCACCTTATTTATTGAAGTATCTCTTATTTATAATAACAGAAATAATCGTTGAAAAAATTAAGATAAAAAGGATAATGATATAAATAAAATTAATTCATATAAACTGTAATAAGCGGGAAAAGTATTTTCTCCAACACATTATGGAACTCATCCATTACCATTGATGTGAATGTTGGAAGAGGCTATTGAGAAATTCGACCAGCTGTCATTGGGACAGAAATTCTTACAAAATCATGTCACACACATGATAATTTAACAATTTCTTTAAGGCCAGTGGAGGGGGCTAGCTGCTAAACAATATTTCATTTCTCAAAAAAATTGGTTTGGTTGGATTTTACGGCTTATCAAAATTGCCGAATCCAGTTAAAACACACACATAAATACACACACACACACATATATATATATATATATATATATATATATATATATATATATATATATCTATTGTATGTTTTTTCTTCTTCTTTTTTCTTTCTTCTTTTTTGATAGTTAAACTATTTTCTTTCTCTCTTTCTCGTTCTTTTATCTGTATATTCTTTCTTTTTGCTTTCTGTAATTTTTTTAGATTTCTTCTTTCTCTTTCTCTCTCTCTCTCTTTCTCTCTCTCTCTCTCTCTCTCTTTCTCTCTCTCTCTCTCTGTCTCTCTCTCTCGTTTTTTTCTTTTCGATATCTCTTTTTTTTCTTCCTTCCTCAATTTGTTTAATGTCATATTAGCAGTTTCTTTCTTTCTTTCTTTCTTTCTTTCTTTCTTTCTTTCTTTCTTTCTTTCTTTCTTTTCCTTCTTTCTTTCCATTACTCCGCTCCCATTCGTTTTCTTTGATGTTCTCTATCGTTTATTTTTCTTCTTCTCTTTCTTTTCCTCTACTTTTCCTCATGTGTCTTTCTATCTTTTCTTTCTGACATATCCATCCCCAAATTAATTTTCATTTTTTTTCTTCATAGTTTTCTCGTCAACCCTTCGGCAAAATGCATCACAAGATAATAGTACGCTTCTAAACAGCGTCTCACTAACATAGATTAAAATCCTAGTCGTTTTGACGCTCACTTCCTACTCTTCCTTTTTTACAAATAAGGGGAGATAGAAATAGATCTCCAGTACCACAGCCACTATAAGTATTACACGATTTATCCGATAGTATCGTATCATATTTTCTCTTATTGCTGACATTCCATTCTGTAATTCCTTCTCATCTTTCAAGTCAATCTTTCCTCACTCGTCTTCTCTTTGATTCCACCTACTGGCATCTCTATTACAATACACTCCCTTTTTTGCATACCATTTTTTTTGTTAGTTTTTGTCTTTTTTTAGCTCTCACTTAACTATGCAGTGATTGATCGGACCCCTGTTACGTAACACAAGTCAAAATAAAACCCGCTCTCGAGAAATGACACAGATGTGTCTGGGGTTTGAAAATGGTCGATAAAACACTCGTCAGATAGAGATCCTTGTCGTATCTTCACTAAAAGAGTGACATTAAACATGTTGATGGCAAAGAGTTGGTGAAGATGTTCTTGGAATGACAGATATTTGGTAGACAAGGGAGAGCAGGGGATTCTGTTCCGGTTGGAGTCTAAGAATTTGGGCTTATCGCAGAAAAAATTACAAGCGTTACTCATCGTTTATATTTACGCATGTAGATCATTATATATATATATATATATATATATATATATATATATATATATATATATCAAAGTGAGTACGTCCATAAAGAGATTTGTATTTTTTAGAATTTTTTTGTTCTTATATACGTGTATGTTTCAAGCTTGATGTTTTCATCAGAGAATATGTTTGGCACAAGGCCTTGTTAATGGAGTATTGAATGAGACTTGGACTCACTTATGGTCGTAGTTTTAAAACATATTCATTCTCTCTTTGTACCTGCAACAAGGCCTCGGTGAACTCCGAAAGTCAACCGTCTTCTTCGGAGGCAAAAACTCAACTCACTGACTTTTTTCAAATCCCCAAAATCCTCCACGCACGGTTTCGGTGCATGACGCCATTCACATCCCCTGGTCACATTCCTATCTGGGATTTTTATTTTGACATCTCTGAATGACACATCCCCCCCCCCGTGCGCATGAACACCTACGCTCATGTTGCACCTCACTAACCCATGCGCTAAGCGAAAGGTTCTCAGCCTAACTAAAACGAAAGGCAAGATATATAAAACGAAATCCCTCAGCCATTATATTACACAATCATTAGTAATATAAAGGTTAATATGGTTTTGCAGTTTAACAAAAACACTTCTTAAATAATTAAGTCATACTTCAAATCGCGTTAGTTATTTTAGCTTTCAGGTTTTCTAACAAATTATGTTGGGTTGCATACGCAATTATATTCACATGTCCCCATAAATAATCTAATTAAGTAAAGCCTGGCAAACATGGAGACCAAAAATGGTCCACTTCTCCCAATCCACATAATTCTGAAAAAAGAAATATCTTTTTAAGTTTCAAGAAATTGCTAAAAACATTGTGTTGAACAAATACTAAATATTTCTTTTAAAACTAAATAAATTAAACTTTGAAATGATTTTTACAAATTTTCTCTTGTATAAATACTTATAAAGTTATAATTTTAAAAAAGTGCGCTTGGATATTTCTGGACACCCTGTATATGTGTGTGCATATGAATTATTATCATCATAATATCGTGCTGATATCACGGAGTTCCCAAATTCAGTATTCCGTCCCTATCGTCCATCGCTCCAAGCTGGTGCTCTAAATAGCAACCAGTAATCCGTACATCGCTGATATAAGTAAGCTCTTATTAGTCAGCCTGTAATATAGCCAAATGCGAATACGTGAAATATACAGAAGCGTAAAATATACAGATCTGTAAAACGTTCACATGCATAGGAATCCCGAAACACTGATGACTCTCAGTAGTTCAGGTACGAAACTTTTATTACCTTCTTGACTTTTAGGTTTTCGACACGAAGAGAGAGAGACACAATTTTTACTATACTGGCCGTTCCATCAGACCCAACGAACGCGCGGTGCATCCCGTAGCCCCAAATGGACTCGCCTCGTCCAGCTTCAAATCTCAACTGGCCTCGCCCTGCATCGGATCTCAACTAACTGCTTTTTTCAAAAATCACCAAGAATCCCAGCCCATCACTTCCGGGCATGACGTCATTCTCACCCCAGTCTCATTTCCTCTATGGGGGTTTTATTATGACATCTGTGATAATCACATTCTACGCGCACGAGCGTGAACACCTGCGCTCAATGTGTGTACCTGCACGTGCACTAAGCCGAATAGTTCTAAGCCTAACTAAACCGAATGATTAGATATAAAAAACGAAAAATGATAATATAAAAAGATCATTCCGCAATTATATAACACTTGTGCATCGCTGAGTAGAAATCCATAAGCAGTACCCAGCA
Source organism: Sepioteuthis lessoniana (assembly GCA_963585895.1). Classification (NCBI taxonomy): domain Eukaryota; kingdom Metazoa; phylum Mollusca; class Cephalopoda; order Myopsida; family Loliginidae; genus Sepioteuthis; species Sepioteuthis lessoniana. Next base: position 17,359,605 of record OY757936.1, read on the forward strand.
GGTCTTTTCAGTTTGGTAGATGGGGTCAGTGGCCGGACAGTTGCAGTTTTATAAGTTCTTGCATTCAGGATTTATTCAAAAGATCTAGTAGCATTCTTGTGTTGTTCCCATCAAACTTTCTTTCCAATCAGTTCGTTAGAGTCCAGGTGGTGCATCCATACAGTAGTACTGATACAACGACAGCTTGGAAGAAATCCTTTTTATTTTAACAGAGAATTCAAGTATCCACATGATCAATAAACTTCCAATAGCAGTCTAGGCGTTTGCTATGCCTATGTTGAGATCCCTTTCTGTAGATGGGATATTGTTGCCGAGGAATGTGAACTGTGGCTTGCCGTTTCAAGTGGAGGTGGATCCTTGTTAAAATCACATAAACTGCTTTTTTTTTTTTTGCATCACGTAGAAACTGATAACTCCTGTTTCTTGATCAAAAATTCGGCAGATATTCGGCTTAGAGAGGTAAGTGTATTTATGAGAAGTACTAGATCATCTGCAAAGTCTGCGGCTCTCATGGAACTAAAGATTTGATTACTTACAGAACTATCTCAGCTGCTCAAAGCTTCATGCAGAAAAAAAAGCATAAAGTTTCATGTAGCAAAAGAGCATTTGGTTTCTTTCTAGTTTTTATACTGCTCTGCTTTTTGGTATTTGAGCCCTTTGATTTTTTTTAAATACCAATTTTGCTTTTCATGTAAATTCTTTTATACTAATAACGTCGAATATTTAAACAATTCAAAATACCTACCGACTTATATCAAATTTACCAAAATGCAAATCGACACACGGGAAAATAGGTTGTAATATCACCTATTTGAGCACCTCTAAATCTACAAAAATAAATAAATAATTTAGCGGTTTGGGGAATCTGGAACATATTGGAAGAGGACAAGATTGATTTTTTTTCGAACCGATATGTATA
>OY757936.1:17363023-17365523 GCA_963585895.1 Sepioteuthis lessoniana
AAATACATAATTAACAAAACATAGTCTCCACAGGGTGCCCAATGAGAATTGAACACTCATAAAAGGTTTTTATTTTAATTTTATACTTTTAGATATTGAAATAGAATTATCTATTTATTTATCTATCTATCTATCTGTCTGTCTGTTCGTCTCTATTGTAGCTTGCTGCATTCCGCAAATATAAAAATTGTTAATTTTTCCTTTTTTTTTTTCATAGAGCCACACGCCGTGACCCAGTTGGGCATCACAACAAACACATCTCAATTTCGCTTGTCGTTTTCATCTCCGTCCAAAATGTGAAAGAATTGCACAATGCTAATAATAACGACATGTTCGTTTCGTCATGATTGTCATCGGTAAGCTCACGACAAAATGCCTGACGTCATTTGTTTTGGGTGGAAGATATGACAAAGATATCTCTACAGGACAATAGCAAGTGAATGCGTATTTGTCTCTAACCGTGTGTTGGTGCATCTCGTCCTTTGAGTGGATCGCTTTATCAAAATCTGATCCTATTTATCTCAGACCTTAGCTTTAGTCTGAGTAAATAAATCTGCCTTCTATTTTATGTCTATTTTTGTATGTAGATCTATCAATCTATCTATCTATCTGCTTCTACATATTCATATCAGTATAAATCTAATTTTCACACACACCACACACACACACATATATATATATATATATATATATATTAATATGTATTTTTAGTTTTTATATATATTTAGTAGCATGGAAGCTTCTCTGTGACCACTAGTTTCATGCCGTCTTTATTACGACAATCTTCAGGCAGAGATAGATAAGTTTTGGAGAAATCGAAAAAATCGAAAAATTGTCAAAAGAATGTTCGCAATAGAATTGCACATAACTTGTTGTGTGTGGTTGTACATGAGATTGTGAGTATGTGTGTGTGTATGATGATACATACACTGCGTTGCAGATTTGAGGTTGTCTCCTGTATATGCGTGAAGTGGTGTGTAGCGGAATTCGCGAGACATCGATGATTTGGCCGAAAATATTTTTGTTTGTTTGTAGTGATGATTTTAACTAAGGAACAATTTTATCATCATCAGTGCATTATGAAGAAAATGAATTGTTTGGTTTGACAAGTTAGTATAATACACAAAAATGGATATTATACCTAAAACGTAAGAACAAAGACGCGTTTTGTCTATATATTTTATTAAGATCCTTTCAAGTTTCCTCATAAGTGTCTTAGTTACATTTTTAAATGGATGCTATATCTAAAACGTAAAAATAATGGCTGAGGTTGGAATATCGTGGTGTTAAGAGATACGCAAGTTTCTTATTACTATAGTGTCTTATGCAATACGAGTAATTATATGTTGGAATATGTTCAGTGTTAAAATGTAATAATAATTTATAATTGTTGTCTTTGTTGTGTTAATGTTATATTACGTATATGTTATTCTAATGTAACGATATATATATATATATATATATTATATATATATATATATATATATATATATATATATATATATAGGTATTATTTGGTCCAGTTAAACCGGAGTTGGAGGTAATTCCATCAGGACAAGAAAACTATTCAAGAGTGAACATTTAAATTTTCCTGGTAAAGAGACAATACAGAGCAATAAATTCATTAAGGACCTTTTTCTGTGTCTATTCTAGTTTGTTTTTTTTCTCCATAGGATCTGAAGAAGTCCTGTTAAATTTTTTTCGTGTTTTTGAAATCTTCAAAAACGCCTAACAGGATGGAGATAAATTTATAATCCTAATGTGACCGGTTTGTTGTTTTTCTTACAGAGTATATATATATAGTATATAATATATATATATATATATATATATATATATGCATGTTTGATTAAGTAATAAAGACACATTTTGTCTATATAATATTATTAAGATCCTTTCAAGCGTCCTCATAAGTGTCTTGGTTTCAGGTTGGAATTAGTGGATGAATTTACCAAAAATGTCCTGAGCGCTCTCGATGATGGCCTATGAAAGATCCGAAAGCGCTCGGGACAGTTTTCATAAATTCAGCCACTAATTCCAACCAAGAGACTTATGAGGACACTTGAAAGGATCTTAATAAAATTATATACACATGTGCTTAAATGAAAATTATATACACATGTGCTTAAATGAAAGACTGCTGCCCAACTAAACACACACACACACACACACACACACACACATATATATATATATATATATATATATATATATATATATATATATATATATTCTGCATTGAACCAATATTTATCATTTTAATAAAAATCCATTTTTCATTCCGCGTCATTTTTTCGAATTTTTTCTTCAATCAATTTTCTATGAGATTATGTTTATGTATATATTGCTTACAGGCTGTTGTCCTGAAGACCTACCTAGGGCGATGAACGATAGGGAGGAGTGGCGAGAGAGGGTCAGGGATATCCGTGCTACCAGCGCGATATGATGATGATGATATATTGCTTACATATCTCTCTGTCTCTATTTATGTCTCTGTCTC
>OY757936.1:17370523-17373023 GCA_963585895.1 Sepioteuthis lessoniana
AAATGAATTTTTTGAAAGACGAAGGACATATCAGCCGAAACGTAGTAAATATTGCAATGAAAACGAAGACGAAAGGACGAATCTTCTAAGTGATAAAAATTATTAAGCTTCATAACAGAAATTTAGACAAATGATAAAGATGAAATTCATCTGATACATCCCCAAAATGCCCAGTTAATCTTTTTTTTTTTTTTTTTTTGACTAGTATTTGTAAAATCACTTTATTTTATATACGCACACACACACACACACACACACACACATATATATATATATATATATATATATATGTATATATATATATATATATATATATATATATATATATATAGCAAGAGATAGGAACGAAAAAGAGAAAGAAAGAATTAAGTTATATATTTAATATATATCTTATCTTATTTTTTATTATTAAAGATGTATCAAATTATATCAATTGAAATCTATAAAATTTAATCAAATGATAACAAATTATATCAGTTTTTTGGTAAAGATCGTGGATAAAAGAAATGAAGAAGATTATTTTAGAATTAACATTTCTGGGTACAATATGAAGATATTTTTAATCATTACTTAATGGCTATACCAATATATCTCAAGATAATTTTATAAAACTTATTTCTTTCCATGACCATGTAAAACTTTTATATATGATTTTATTTTCCTCCGTATTTATTTTCAGCATGATCTCAAAAGTTTTCAATGCATTTAATACAAATGTCAGTGGCCTGAGAATTCATAAGCAGGGTGACCACAGATAAACACGTGTGCTGACGCATGCTATATTAAATATGACTTCGTTTGTAGTCATGATAAGGAGAGTGTCTCAGTGAAAAGTGGTCATTTTAGTTGGTCTGTAATCAAGGCCTGTTTCTACTAATGTAATTCCCCTGACCCCACAAATCGACCGCATTGCCCCAAAAGAAACCATAGTAAATCATTCTGTCTTTGACTAACCAAGATATCACCGATTCTTTGCAAGGATCCTTCGAGAAAACGCCCGGAAAATTTGAACCCATGGGTGGACAGTATTGAGCCGGCCGGAAAAGGCTGTGCCGGACAGGGCATCTTGGAAAGTGGACAAGGACATTCTGTAATGATAGAGGTGTCAGCGCTTATTAGTATCGGACACTTAATGAAGACAAAGTATGTTCTTGGTAGCTTTGGTAGAAGGTAGGGTGAATAATGTCCGAAGAAAAGAGAAAGGGTATCTGAAGGGGATTGGGTTTGGATTACAAAGAGTTTATTGTTTACATCTCTCAATTTGTTAGTTGGCTTCAGTTTAAGTTTGTTTGTTTCTTTGTTTTTTTCTTTGTTTGTTTTTTGGCATATCAACCATTGTTGGATATCTAATGCCGAATCCTTTTTTTATACATATAAACAGTTCTATTCAAACAATTCAGATTAGTATAAGTTCACATTTTTATTGTCAAAAACATTTCTATTTCAAGCTATTCAATTTAGTTAAACAGTTCTATTTCAAACAATTCCTTTTAGTATAAATATAGTTTTCTGTTTACCAACAGTTATTTCAAACAATTCAGTTTAGCATAATTACATTTTTCAAAGTCAAAATGAGTTCTATTTCAAACAATTCAGTTTAGCATACAAAAACAGTTTCATTTATACAGTTCAGTTTAGCATAAGTACGCAGTTTAGATATCAAAATAGTTTTATTGCAAGTAATTCATCTTAGCATAAGTACGCAGTTTAAATGTCAAAACAGTTCTATTTCTAGCAATTCAGTTTACCGTAAGTACACAGTTGAGTTCTATTTGACCTATAGATAGGACCCTATCAGGTGCTACCACTCTGGGCCAGAGTGGACCTGGGAGTGATGGCAATGAAGGAGTACTCCACATTCCCTTAATCTCCAGCATTTTTTAAACCTCGGCATCAGATTGTTTAGTGGTGTTATGGTTATCGTCGGAGGAAATGGACACGACGACACGAGTTCAAACCTGGACTAGACTGATTGCATTTCACATGGCACTAATATCCTTATGAAAGGTATGAATCCAATCATTCTCCCTCCAGCAATGGGTAAAATAGTAGGGCAGACTAGATTCTTCAGCCTTGGTAAGGCAACTAGTCTAGGAGAAGGAAAACTCTGAATCCAAACCTGTTAAAACTCCGCTTAAAAAATTGACCTTGTGTCATATCCTGCTCGAGCGGAGGGGTTGGTTAATATGGATAGGGTTTAGTGTCATATCCAAGACAATTGTTGTGGGGGGGTGTCTTACGAGCGAAATGAGTGCCAAGTAATTAAGATAGCATTATTTTTAGGGACAAGCAACTGATTGTGGTGATTTCAAGTATATTTCTAAAAAAATAATTCAAATAATAAGTTTTGGATAAAAAAAAAGAAAAGGAAAAAAAAAAGAGGAGTCAAACGTAAAAAGAAAAAAAATCTCTTCAATGCTTTTATATATCTAGTTAGGACTTTTGAATACAGTCACCTGAGGAAAAATACACACGTTTATATTGATAAGCATGTGCAATC
>OY757936.1:17378023-17414305 GCA_963585895.1 Sepioteuthis lessoniana
ATCACGATTTTCCTGACTCTCTCGCCAACCGTCCCTATCGTCCATCGCTCCCCTGGGGTCTTCCAGGTTACATCCTATATCGGGGCTGAGCTATTGTTGATTGGTTTTAGCTGGTCGTCCAATCTTTGCTCGTCCGTGTGAACGGGTCCACAGGGATGGTCACTTATGGGCTCGTCCTTACTTCTCCAGCATTGTCTGACATGCCTAGTCGGTCTAATTTGGATGGTTTTCAAGATAGGTGGTATGTGTCCATAAAGCTGCTGCTTTGTGGGGTGCTGTCTTCAGGACTTGTTCAATACAGCTAGTATCATTCTTGTGCAATTACTGCTAAGCTTTCTCTCCATACGCTTAGTCAGCGTCCATGTGGCACACACACACACACACACACACACACACACACATATATATATATATATATATATATATATATATATATGTCCTGATGAAATCTGGATAGATTGTTCTGACTCTGTTGGTTTTACTACTTTTAATTCGCTTTTCTTACTGTATCGAGCATCATCAACGTTTACCTAAATTGATTTAGACTGTAATTTTTCTTTTGGTTGGGCATCGCAGCACGATTGATCATTTTTCTTCTGTCTTTTCTTATTTATTGAATGTTTCCCAGATATCAGTTTGTATTATCATATTTACCCAACCCCTTCGCTCGGGCAAGATATGATACAAAGTCAATTTTTAAGCGGAGTTTGACAGGTTTGAATTCAGAGTATTCCTTCTCCTAGACTGGTTGCCTCACCAAGGCTGAAGAACCTAGTCTACTCTACTATTTACCCATAGCTGGAGGGAGAATAATTGGATTCATACCTTTCCAAAGGGTATTAGTGCTATGTGAAATGCAATCAGTCTCGTCCAGGATTTTGAACTCGTGTCGCCGTGTCCAATTCCTACGACGATATTCATTTCACCACGGGCACTTCCTTTCAGTTTGTATTATATTTATTTACAAATTGTATCATCTTGTTTTTATTGACTCTATCAGAATCTTATCAATTAATTATATATATATATATATATATATAAACGGACACATATATATATATATATATATATATAGACACGCATGTATATATATATGTATATATATATATATAAATAATATTTTTATATAAAAGCCAAAAGAAAAAATCACTTCCTTGGATTGCCTCCTTGCATTATATAAATATATTTATAAACTAATGTAAAGCTGGCGATCATAGTTGAGGGTGACCCGAAAGTTCCCTTTTCAATAGCTACTAAACCGAGGTATCGGTGAGGGAACTACTCCATTCTCTGGATTGCTCCACTTTACTCTTGATCCTTACCCCATAATGGTGAGTGTTAAGTAAGGTGGCATCAAATATATATATATATATATATATATATAGACGCACAAGCATATATATATATATATATATATAGACACACATGCAGATAGATAGATAGATAGATAGATAGATACCCATTCTATTTTTGATACTTTTAAAAATGTACACTTTTTTACGTTGTAATTTTGTCGTCTATTGTACTTACATTTAAACTATATACCCGTAAATTTAAGGCGCTGATCTCAGGGTTATTTGTCATCCACACCCACCAACGTTACTAACAAGTGAACTTTGAAACAATCCCGCTGAAAATATTAAAAACAACAGCAACAACAACCACAAAAATTATAACAAATTTTTTCGTGTTTCTTCAAGTGTGTTACTCCTTGTGTGGCAAATGCGTTGACGCACTGAGCTACTTTTTAAAAACTCATGAGTCTGTTTTAATTGATTTACTTGGCTAACCAAAAATAAAAGTGAGAAAGCAAAGCAAATAGAATAAAGTGAGAAAAAAAAAAGATGAAAGGAAAAAGTGGGAAGAAAAAAAAACGAAATTGAAATAAAGGAAGAAAAATATGAGAGAAATAAAGAAGGAATTGAGAGGTTAATGAATATGATTATATTTAAAAAAAATTGAAAAGGAATATAAAGGTAAACGGTGAAAGCGAAAGAAGAAGAAGGAGAAGAAGAAGAAAACATTGGGGAAAGAGTCATTTGGAAGAAGAAGAAGAAGAAGAAGAAGAAGAAGAAGAAGAAGAAGAAGAAGAAGAAGAAGGGGAAAGGAACATCTAGAATAATAATAATAATAATAAGAAGAAGAAAACATAGGGGAAAGGGTCATCTTGAAGAAGAAGAAGAAGAAGAAGAAGAAGAAAACACAGGAGAAAGGGTCATCTAGAAGAAGAAGAAGAAGAAGAAGAGGAAAACATTGGGGAAAGAGTCATTTGGAAGAAGAAGAAGAAGAAGAAGAAGAAGAAGAAGAAGAAGAAGAAGAAGAAAACACAGGGTAAAGAGTCACTTGGAAGAAGAAGAAGAAGAAGAAGAAGAAGAAGAAGAAGAAGAAGAAGAAAACATAGAGGAAAGAGTTATTTGAATGAAGAAGAAGAAGAAAACATAGGGGAAAGGGTCATCTGGAAGAAGAAGAAGAAGAAGAAGAAGAAGAAGAAGAAGAAGAAGAAGAAGAAGAAGAAGAAGAAGAAGAAGAAGAAGACTCTTTTCCCTTCGTTTTCTTCTTCAGAAAAAGTAAACAAGGGAATAAAGAGCTATAAAGAAGAAGAAGAAGAATTAGAAGAAGAAGAAGAAGAAGAAAGAAAGAAAGAACGAAAGAAAGAAGAGTTATATGGTAGAAGATGGAGTAGAAGAAGAACAAGAACAAGAAATGTTTGAAGAAAATGAAACTAGAGATCTAATTAAGAGAAGAAGATAAAAACCTGCACAGAAGAAGACAAAGAATGAATAGATAGAAAGTCGGTGATTTGAAGGAAAGGAAAGAGAAATAAGAGAAAAATAACTGTAACAATTCATCACAAAGAAAGGGTAGAAAACGATGATAAAGAGAATGGCAATTAGGTTGTTGAAGAAAAGGAAGAGAATAAAGCAGAGAAAGTCAACGTAGGTCAATGAGAAGGATTAGACCCAAATGTAATAAAATCATTTAAGTTTAACGAAAATATAAGACGGTAAATAGGCCATGTGAACCATCTTTATTAAAAAAGTTTAAGGCAGAAGTGAACGAGGAAACAAGAAAAGAAAGAGAGAATAAAAATATAAATGAGAAAATAAGATTTGAAATAAAAACAAGATGATATACACTGAAGCGTTCCAAATGATCTCAATTGCGTTTGTAAATAGGTTGGAAAATCTGGAAATTTGAGAATGTAGAAAAGCTATTCAGACAACCGTACTGACACGAAAGAGAATAATGCTGAAGTATGGATATTATCTGTTGCTTGATTTTAGTTATCACCCAAATGAAATAAAAAAATTAATTAAGTTGGTAACTGATAACGACATTAACAGAAAGCTGTATAATAAGCGAATGTCGCTAACAAGCAAAGAAGGAGTACAAGAGCTGAGACTGTTGGATAGGGAAGGAAGTTCGGGAAATCATGCAAGCTTTGGATGAACAGACTTTGGATGAACAGAGAAATAGTACATTCAAAATCTAGAAATGGTTCTGCAAAATAAGAAACACAGAATTCCCTGTGAATTCAAAGGAATTACCCAATCCAAGCCGGAGGCCTAGACCTAGCTGCAATCAAGAAGAAGATATATTAATTAATGATCATCACCGTTACAGCAGATACAAATTGAAGAAAGCAAAAACATTGATAAATACCAGGGCCTTGTCAGAGAAGTAAGAAATTGTTGAAAATATAAGATAATGACATCAATCTTTGTTTCAGCCGATCCATCGGCTGGGCCTTTTGATTACGTCAGTAGCCTCTGTGCAAAGAGCTAAGACCCCTTCCCCACCTGTGTCATGGGTATGACACGATACTTATTCTGATAGTGAGATTTTCAGGGAACGTGGATTACCCTTTTAATGGCCAGGTCAATTTTGACTCGGAGTGGTAGTGGATGTTAGAGTCAAATAGTTGTTGTTGGCGACCATAGTCGAGGGTAACCCGAAGGCTCCCTTTTCGATAGCTACTACACCAATGTGTAGGGGAGGGCGCTACTCCTTTCCTAGATTGCTCTACTTTACCCTTGATCCGTACCTTATAATGCTGAGTGCTAAGCAAGGAGGCATCAAGTACCATTTTTTAAGTCTTTGGTATGACTCGACCTGGGATTGAACCCAGGTCTCCCGGGCCATTGGCGAACACTCTAACCCCTAGGCCAATGTCCGGTATAAGAGTCAAATAAAAAAAAATAAAACTGTGCAATCATTTATGAAAGATTATTATTGTTTGTTTGTTTGAGTTTTATGGCTTATCAACATTTGTAGGTTATTTAATGCCAGATCCATTTTTACATCAAAAAGTAGCTCTATTTCAAACAACTCAGTTTAGCATAAGTAGAGTTTAATGGTCAAAAACATTTCTATTTCAAGCTATTCGGTTTAGTCAAACAGTTCTAATTCAAACAATTCAGTTTAGCAGAAGAACACAGTTTAGTTCTATTTGAGCCATACATAGGACCCTATCAGGTGTTACCACTCCGGGCCACAGTGGACCTGGGAGTGATGGCAATGAAGGGGTACTCTACATTCTCCAGCATTACTGACACCTCACCATCAGATTGTTTAGTGTCACATCTAGGAGATATTAAGTGGGGCTCTTAACCTCTGCATTGATGCAGTCGGTGTATTCTACAGTCCCAGCCGACTGGTTTAGTTTGGTTTGGTTTGGTTTCTTTGTTTAATGGCATATCAACCTTTGTAGGTTATTTAATTTCAAAGCCATTCTAGAAGAAGAGTAGTGGTACTATTTAACCCATAGTTGGGAGGATAAGGGGGTTCATGCCTTTCCCAAGGGTATTTGCTCGAAAGTGAACGTAATAGCGCGACTGGAGTACGAACTCGCTAACTGCGATTCCGCGGTCCATCGCTTTAACCATTACACCAAGAGGACACCACACCAGCCGACTAGGCAAGAATTATTAATTATAGTTATTTGAAACCATTAACTGTGTGAAAATTATTTTTATTCAATAGAAATAGTTGAAGAATAGAACTATTAATGTTGAATAGTAAAACATGAAACTATTTAACTGTGTACAAAGGAATGAATGATGAAGATTTGAACTATTGGTATGCGATAGCTGTATGTATAACTATTTATCTGAGTGCAAAAGGATGAATAATGTTGTAGAGAATTATTTGTATTAGATAACAATATCTGAAACCATCTAACTGTGTGAAAACAAAAGAATAATCTTGGATAGATTTGTAAGTATCTCAAAGCAATATCTGAAACCATTTAACTGTTTGCAAATACTTCTCTTTGTATTAAATTGAAATACTTGAAACCATTTAATTGTGTGCAAAAAGATGAATAGTGTTGTACAGAATTATTTGTATTAGATTGCAATACTTGAAACCATTTAACTGTGAGCACCTAGGAAGCAGCGAAAAGGACATCGACACGAGGTTAACGAAAGCATGGACAGCTATCAATAGGCTAACGATTATATGGAAATCAGACCGAACCGATAAAATGAAACGCAGCTTCTTCCAGGCAGCGGTCGTATCGATACTGCTATATGGATGCACTACATGGACTCTAACAAAACGGCTGGAGAAAAAGCTAGACGGCAATTACACAAGAATGCTGCGAGCAATCTTGAACAAGTCTTGGCGGCAACACCCCACAAGACACCAACTGTACGGCCACCTGCCTCCCATCACGAAAACTATTCAAGTTAGACGAACCAGACATTCAGGACACTGCTAGAGAAGCAGGGACAAACTCATAAGTGATGTATTGTTATGGACCCCCACACATGGCCGTGCAAAACAGGACGACCAGCACGAACATACATTCAGCAACTATGTGAGGATACGGGATGTTGTCCAGAAGACTTGCCTGAGGCGATGAACGTTAGGGAAAAGTGGCGAGAGAGGGTCAGGGATACCCGTGCTACCAGCATGGCATCATGATGATGATGATATAGCAATACTTGAAACTATTTAACCTTATGTAAACGAAAGAAAATTTAAATACTGTGTTAAATTGTATCCATCCATTGTGATGACATTCCAAATTGAAGCTTTCATTCAAGATAATTGATGGTACCTACCGGGTAATATGATTGTAGAACTTGGTCCACTGAAGTTGGTGGTCGACGATAACACTTTCATCTCAATGAAGTTGGGACACCAGAAAGTGTCATCTCGTTGGGTCCCAAAGTAATTCAGTGAAGAAGAAGAATTGTTTTAACAAGTTCTTCGCACATGTGGGACAATCTATTAATCGAGAGGTTGACTACAGAGAAAAGAAACATAGTAGTACTGGTAGCATACACAATGGGTTTCTTTAGTATCATCATCATCATCATCATATCGTGCTGGCAGCACGGATATCCCTGACCCTCTCTCGCCACTCCTCCCTATCGTTCATCGCCCTAGGTTGGTCTTCAGGACAACAACCTGTATCCTCACATAGCTGCTGAATGTACGTTCGTGCTGGTCGTCCTGCTTTTGCGCGGCCGTGTGTGGGGATCCATAAGAGTACATCTCTTATGAGTTCATCTCTGCTTCTCCAGCAATGTCCTGCATGTCTGGTTCGCCTAACTTGAATAGTTTTCGTGATAGGGGGCAGGTGGCCGTACAGTTGGTGTCTTGTGGGGTGTTGCTGCCAGGACTTGTTCAGGATTGCACACAGCATTCTTGTGTAATCGCCATCTAGTTTCTTTTCCAGCCGTTTTGTTAGGGTCCATGTAGTGCATCCATATAGCAGTATCGATGTGACCGCTGCCTGGAAGAAACTGCGTTTCATTTTATCGGTTAGGTCTGATTTCCATATAGTCGATAGCCTATTGATAGCTGTCCATGCTTTCGTTAACCTCGTTTCGATGTCCTTTTCGGTTGATTCGACGCTGCTTCCTAGTTACGTGAATTGGTCTACTAGTTTAAGAGGGGTTCCTTCTAGAGTGGAGATGTCCCCCGTTTGGTTATAGCACATATATTCCGTTTTTTGTGTGCATTAACATGGAGGCCTATGCTTGCTACTGCTCGTTCCAAACTATGCAGAAGTGTTTCGGCTTGGTCAGGTGTATTTGCCAGTATCGCTAAAGGAAATAATAAGTGCTTATTGTTTATTGTAGAAAACGGATATTAGTGAATATCATTGATTACCAAACTCTACAACATTTCAACAGTGTAAGCAAAAATATTTATATGTAGCTGTCGAAAAACAAAAATATACAAGAGTAAAATACTATGAAGAAGAAATACTTTTTCAAACTAATCTTGATGTTTTTCATTTTTAGAGATTTTTCTAATAAATTAATCATCATCATCATCATCATCATCATCGTCATCATGTCGTGCCGCTAGCATGGATATCCCTGACCCTCTCTCGCCACTTCTCCCAATCGTTCATCGCCTCTGGTAGGCCTTCAGGGCTACATCCCGTATCCTCACATAGTTGCTGTATGTATGTTCGAGCTGGTCGTCCTGCTTTTGCCCGGCCATATGCGGGGGTCCATAGGAGTACATCACTTATGAGCTCGTCTCTGCTTCTCCAGCAGTGTCCAGCATGTCTGGTTTATCTAACTTGGATAGTTTTCGTGATGGGAGGTAGGTGGCCGTATAGTTGGTGCCTTGTGGGGTGTTGCCGCCAGGATTTGTTCAATATTGCTCGCAGCATTCTTGTGTAATTGCCGTCTACCTTCTTCTCCAGTTGTTTAGTTGGCGTCCAAGTAGTGCATCCATACAGAAGTATCGATACGACCGCTGCCTGGAAGAAACTGCGTTTCATTTTATCAGTCAGGTCTGATTTCCATATGATCGATAGCCTATCGGTGGCTGTCCATGCCTTCGTTAGCTGCAAATAAATAAATAAATCATTATAATCTTTATTGCCATTGTTTTCATTTTTATCATTATTGATATTATCATTTACTGATATCAGAGTTTTTCACATCAGTATTAGCTGATGGTTTTTCACGGGAGTTTGAGTGACAGCAAGTCTCCTCAAGTCTCCAGGACTCTTCTCAGTATTCTGGCCGTTCTCAGTAATGCTGTCATTTGGATAGTCTCTACTCGTCCGTCAACTTCCAAGTCCTCCAGGCCCTTTAATAATCCTTTAGTTACTGTGCCAAAAGCACTAATCACAATTTGTACAATTGTCACTTTCATGTTCCACAGCTTTTCCAATTCCCAAGCAAGGTCAAGGTACTTATCCTTCTTTTCACATTCTTCCAGTTTTATTCTGTGGTTAGCCGTCCCGGCAAAGTCGACAATTTTGCAAATTATCTTTTTTTTTTTTTTGTTAATTATTATAAGGTCTGGTCTTCTGGCCGTGATTAGGAGATCCATGTGAATGTCAAAGTCCAATCACTATTATTATTATTATTATTATTATTAGAAGAAGAAGAAGAAGAAGAAGAAGAAGAAGAAGAAGTATGAAAGAGGATATATACATGGATGGATATGTGTATGTATATTCTTTTCTTTTTTTTTTGTCCGTCTCATCTACTTGTCTAACGCTTCTTGCAGTTTTTTTTTAACTTTTTTCTATCTTTTCCCCTTCTCTTTTTTCTTATTCATCGATGTCAACAGCATTCTTCTTCTTCTTCTTCTTCTTCTTCTTCTTCTTCTTCTTCTTCTTCTTCTTCTTCTTCATAATTTTTTCTTCATCTTCTTCTTCTTCATAATTTATTTTTCTTTCTTTCTTTCTTCTTCATTCTGTAAACCTACTCCTTCAATTCGTTTGTCCCACCTGCACAAAAGCCGCCTTCAAAACTCATTCAGCTTTCCACAAGGCTGACTCCGTAATCACTGCCATGTTTAAAGCTACACCCCGCTTCAGCCTTCCCACTTTCACGAAAAATACAAAAAAAAAAAAGACTAACAAAAAAAAAAGGTGGCTTACTAGACTGGAGTCTGCGATCGTTTCACAGCGGGAAGATTAAAAAGGCAAAAGAAAAAAAAAGAAAAGAAAGTCGTTTTGAACAAATGAAAGGGGCGTTGCTTAGCGACAGGTGTTTGAATAAGATATTAATTATTTTCACGTACCTATTCAAAGAATATAAAGATTCTTTGTAGACAGAAAAAACAGTCATATAGTTACTAGCGTTCATAATTCTCTTAATCTGTCCATATCTAACTACACGGCCCAACACCCAGGCACACATACATACTGGCCCTGTCAATTTGGGTGGAAGAATACAACGACTGTATCTCCGCAGAGGGGTAAGACTCCCTAACGAGTGTCCTGGATATGACACTAATCAGTTTGATGGTAAAACTAGAGCTTCTGGAAATGCGAAGCACCCCTTTATTGCCATCGCTCCCAGTTTCACTGTGTCTTGGAGTAGCAGCACCTGATAGAGTCTTATGTATGGGTGAAATTGAACTAAACTGTATACTAATGCTAAACTGAATTGTTTGAAATAGAACTGTTTTGACATTTATACTGCGAACTTTTACTAAACCGAATTGTTTCAAATAGAAGTGTCAATATGTATAAAATGAATTTGGCATTAAATAACCAACAATGGTTGATATAAAACATAAAAACCAACCCAATAGCAAAAACAAACACACACACTTATATATATATATATATATATATATATATATATATATATCATCAAAGCGTGCAGGCAGCCGGGATTCTTTTGACTCACTCTCTGAACAATTGGCTATCAATCTTGCTAGGTCCTCTAGACAGCATCTAGTGTCTTCGCAGACTTGGTTAATGTAAGTTTTTTGCTAGTTGGTGGTCAAAATTGGCGAGTCCATATGTAGGAATCCATAAGAAAACATTGTTAATGAATTCCTCTATTCTTTCTCCAGAAGAAGCAAATATGTCATTGTCAGCTGGATAGTGTGAGGGGACAGTCATCCCGCTTTTCTCAAATGCTATTTTGTTTGATTTGGTTTGGTTTGGTTTTATGGCATATAAACCATTGTTGGTTATTTAATGCCTAATCCCGTTTTTATATATACATTAAATATATAATTGGTAAACACATTTTCTACATACACACTGTTAAATGATCAAGCAGCTCTATTTCTTACAATTCTATTTAGCATAAGTCAACAAAGTTAAATGTTGAATGCTTCCAAGTACTGCTATATATCACCAATAATTTAATTCACATGAGTCATTTGTTTACACACAGTTAAATAATCAGTTCTATTTTTAAAAATTCATTTTAGCATAGATAACTTTTCGTATACCGTTTAAATGTGAAACAGTTCTGTATGACCCAGAGATAGGACCCTATCAGGTTTTCCCACTCCGAGTATATTGGACTTTGGGATGATGGCAATGAAGGGGTACTCCGCATTCCCCAAAGCTCCAGTATAATCGCTACTTTACCATCAGATTGTTTAATCTCATATCTAGGATTTTTCTTTGAAGTGTCTTACCCCACTGCAGAGATTCAGTCAGTGTATTTTTCGGTTCCAAGTGACTGGGACAGAACTGCTATCGTTGTAAATGCATGAAAGATTCTCCTCTCTCTACAGTAATCAATTAATTTTAGAGCAGATTGGTTCCGTTATCTTTAATAGGGCAACTAATCGAGGAGAAAGAAAAAGCCAGAATCGGTACAACGTTATTCTAAAATCAATGATATGGTAGCTTTCACGGCCATAAACAAATCAGTTGTCTTCGTTGTTTTACGACATATCAAACCTCGTCGTTTTACGACATATCAACCCTCGTAGTTTTACGACATATCAACCCTCGTTGTTTTACGACATATCAACCCTCGTAGTTTTTTCAATGTAAAATCCTGTTTATACATATCTATTAATAGTAAATGTTTTGTAAACGAATGATATATACGTAACGTTATTTTAAAAAGAACCCGGGCTCATTCGTTAGCACAGATTTAAATGTCCTCAAGTATTGCTAACGTTTAACCTGCTACATAGTCTGGAACGAGAGCTGCAAGCACAAGCCTCCAAGTCAATGCACACAAGACGGAATACATGTGCTTTAATCAAAGAGGTGACATCTCCACACTAAACGTTAACTCTCTGAAACAAGTAAACAACTAGGAAGCAGTGTCTCATTAACTGAGAATGACATCAACACGTGACTAGCAAAGGCATGGACAGCTAACGATAGCTAATGGTCATATGGAAGTCAGACCTGACAGATAAAATTTTTCTTCCAAGCAGCGATCATGTCGATACTGATATATGGATGCACTACATGGACGCTAACAAAACGAATGGAGAAAAAGCTTGACGGCAACTACACAAGAATGCTGCGAGCAATATTGAACAAGTCATAGAGACAGCACCCCAAAAAACAACACCTGTACGACCACCTACCACCCATCACGAAAACTATGAAAATTATACGAACCAGACATACGGGACACTGGTGGAGAAATAGGGACGAGCTTATAAGTGATGTACTCTTATGGAACCCTTCACATGGGCGAGCAAAGGCAGGACAACCAACTCGAACCTATATACAGCAGCTCTGTGCCGATACAGGAAGTAACCCTGAAGACCTGCCGGAAGCAAAGGACGATAGAGAGGGGTGGCGAGAGAGGGTCAGGGATATCCCTGCTGATGGTGCAACGTGATGATGATGATGATTGTTTGCGAAAAAAATGTTTTTAAGTATTTCTGTTAAATACTAATAATTCAATTTAATATCAATCATTCGTTTGCACAAAGTCAAATGTTTTCTAGCAGAGTAAATAATTAAAAAGTTCTATTTGATAGAACCGTTAGAGGTACTTTTACTCTCGGTCAGAGTGGAACTGGGAGTAATGGCAATGAAGGGATTATTTACATTTCCTAAATTTCTACTTCTAGCGTCTCATCATCAGATTATTCAATGTCATATCTGGAACATTTGTTGGTTGGATGTTATCACTCTGCAGATATGCAGTCATGTAATATGATGGCCGAGGGATTTCGTTGTATATATCTTGCTTTCGGTTTAATTAAACTGAGAACCTTTTGCTTAGCGCATGGGTTGGTTAAGTGCAAACATGAGCGCAGGTGTTCACGCGCACGCGCGGGAGGATGTGTCATTCAGAGAAGTCAAAATAGAAACCCTAGATAGGAAATGTAACCAGGAGATGTGTGTGACGTCACGCACCGGAAGCGTGAGCTGAGATTTGAGCAAAGTCATTGAGTTGAGTTTTAGCGTCCAAAAAAGACGGTTGACTTTCGGGGCTTGCCGAGATCAGACCAGTAGTTTGCGGCTGGGTATCGCGCGTGGTGGTCGGGGGGGGGGGCAGATGGAAAAGTCAGCATAGAAAGATTGTGTATCACTCGCCTTAGGTCGAAGTACTTTTAACTCAAAGGTAATAAAAAGTTTCGTACCTGAACTAAGAAATCGTAAGTGTTTTTTGTGTTTCGGGATTCCTATGTTATCTATATGCGCGTTATGGACATTATGAACGTTTTGCCTATCGGTATGAATATTCTATGTATATTTCAAATATCCGTATCATGGGTGTGTTACAGTCGGTGTATTCTACAGCCCAAGATGACAGGGCAATAAAAACAGAGGAGATGCATTAATAGTCCAATATTACTTGCTATAAAACGAACTTCTTGGCACTCAGACATATATACACTTTGTCACGTGCGCACAAATACACACACGTGCGTGCGATATATAGTCGCACGTGACTGCTAATAACTCTACTACTAAAAATGTCTTCTTTTTTTAATTTCAGATTTGAAAATAGTATTCTATAACGACTATAAATCCTTGTCTTGGACAAGAGAGGAAAAATATTTTGTGTCACTAATTATTTGGACACAAAATCATTCAAAAATGTACAAGCAGAATTTCGCAGGAAGTTCAACATATCAACTATCTCCAGAAAAAAAAAATATGTGAGATACATAAATTTCAAGTCAGTAAACCACCTCAACAAGAAAGCAGAAAGTACTAGATCTGTCAGGAAGTTGACTGCAATGTGTTCTATGTGGATACAGTGAGAGATTCTGCCGGAAAGAGAAAGTCCCTCTGAAGACGTTCCCAAAAACGTGTTCAGTTGGATAAAGTCAATCAATTTCTGCCCTTATAACCTGATTTGACTTTTCTGAAGAAACATGATTGTTTTAAAGACATATATATATATATATATATATATATATATATATATATATATATATATGTATATAGGGGTGTCCGAATGGTGTAATGGTTAAAGCGATGGACTCTATATATATATACACACACATATTTATATATGTATGTCTGAAGCGGCGAGGGAGAATATATCACCCATCTTACTTGCTCATACGGTAACGATCTGGATATGTACCCGGCAACAACATGTGATTGCGGCAGAAAATTTAACAGCTTCCGAGGATCACGTATCCACAAGGCGCGCTGGTGCGAACAACGTAATTCTCCTGCCGGAGAATGTAAATCGAATGATGGGCCTATGAATCAGGTTTACCCCCACAGTATTCACGAGCCCATTGCTGACCATCAGCGTCCTGGAGACATTACTTGCAAGTCAAGAATTTAGTGGCCCAAGAGTAATCAGATAGCTAGCTGGACAAACTTAGACCAGGAGCTTTCTTTTTACTCACCACCCATCTTGAGGGCCCATTGATCCACAAATAAAATCTTTCAGCAGAATTATATATGACGTTTGTCTCGAGCGCTTTTGGGCAGTAACGCATAAATGAAAGAAAACGAACCGATTAGATAACGGATATAGAAAGGATTTCAACATGAATGTTATACACGCGGAGCCACCTTTCTCGTGTAATTACGAAAATCAAGAAACGGTTGCTATGACATCTAACGGCCGTAAGTAAACGCATTTTTAAATCACAAACTGCACCAAAATGAAGATGAACGAACGTCCAATGTAATGTCTGCTTTTAGTTGATCTTGTGTATATATAGATATATATTTCTTTAAATACCCTATCCGGTGGCAAAAGCTGCTCGGTAGCGCCAGGAGTGGCAGTACCGCCTTAAGCTACCGAAACTGTGTTATCACCCTGGTTGGCGGCTGATGAGGCTATGGTATCGCACGTGCTTTCACACGTTGTATGATGAAAAAAAAAATATATATATATAAGCAGTCGTCTTTCTCTCACCTATGTTTCATTAAAAATTACAGACAAGGCTGTTTTTAGAATTTCTTAATTCCAGAGATTTTAAGTTTGTTTCAATTTTATATAAAAATAGAGTGACTTTTATATAAAAATAGAGTGACTTTTATATAAAAATAGAGTGACTTTTATATAAAAATAGAGTGACTTTTTCTCCTCAAGTAATTTCGAATATAATATTCACAGCTCTTTGAAGGTTGTTTTGTTTATTTATTTATTTATTTTTTGTTTTGTTTTGTTTTTGTTTTTATTTGTTTCTTCCTGCTTTTAAAATGCAGTCAAATTTCTCTTTTTAATATCTGAAATGTTTTCCATTCAAAGTGTAAAGCGATTGTGAATAATTATAGTTTTTCTATTGCGTTTTGTTCCAGTAGAGCTTTTAAATTTAGATCATCGCGTGTCTATAGTTAAGGAAACGTTTTAACTGGTGTAACCGCTCGCAGGAGAACAAAAGTTTAGTTATTAAAAAGATTTTGTACACCGCTTTCCACGTTGAATGTAATTCTAATCATTGTAATTATTTTTATTGTTATTCTAAAAATAATTATGACTTCTTGTATTTTTTTTTTTAAATTTGTGGAATTTAGGTTATTAAATGAATTTTGTGTTATCAACAAGATGTAACCCGAAAAATATTCTTACGTAAAGAACAAAGAAATAAACGTCAAAATGAAAAGTCTTTGATTTTTTAACAAACCAAAGCTTTATATGTATATATATATATATATATATATATATATATATATATATATATAATGTTTCCCAAAAACCCCTTTGCTCTGTCGGCTTGAGCTGCAGAATACACTGACTGCGTTTCTGCTGAGGAGTAAAACACCTCCAAAGAGCTTCCACATTCACTTTTTATGATGAGGTTAAACTTCTCCTAAAAAGGGTTGCTTTCACCTTGTCTTTGACTCATGACTGGAACCCCCGTAACCCCCCAAAATATATTCATACATATATACATGTACATCAATATCTGTGACGATTACATCTTGATAGAGCATAGCTGTCTTTACCGCCAAATTTACATCTCAAATTAATTCAACTTGTGAAAAATATACAAGATAGAAAGACATCTGTATCTCGTAGGATTATAGTGACTTACGCTTGTGCAGCACGTATACCACTCTCTGGATCTACATAGCGGCTGCCCAGTGACAAGCATAGCAAGATAACAGGTGCATATGCAAAATGCAGGTTTTATTTTAGAGTACCTGCTCTTCGACTCTTCATCGACTTTTCTTTGTCTCAGATTCTTCCTTGTCAGTTGAGGTTTCATGCTAGAATTTTCTTCTTCGGTTTTGACTTTGAACTTATCTTTTTTCTCGAAGGGTTGCTGAAACCCCTCCTACTGCCCCCATATATATATACATATATATATATAAAGAAAGAGAGAGAGAGAGAGAGAGAGAGAGAGAGAAAGAGAAAGAAGGAAAGAAAAGAAAGATGGACAGACAGACTCACACACACAAAGGAAAATTGGGTGTGAAAGAGAGAAAAAGTTTGGGGGATTGTGGATGCGGAAGACGGATATAGAATAAGCTACTCCTCGCTCCCGGATGTCGCATAAGACGACGTGGTGTGTCTATTTGCCCGATTACTGACTCCGATTGACCGCTGAGATCGAAAACTCCCGTCATCATATATTTTTCTGACGCCCACATATTTCCATTCAACGCCCACCTAAGCAATTAAGGTTTAATAACCACATTGATTCATGAATTTCGTTTCTCCCTCTTTTTCCTTCCTTTGACTATTTCTCCTCTCTGGTTGTATAATTTATTTTATTTTCCTATTGGATCTGATGAAGCCCCGTGAAAAATTATTTTAGAGTCTTTGATTGAATTTTCTTCATTTTTAAACAGAGGTATTTGACCAATAGGGAACACCTAAACAGCTATTTTCCCAAGCCCACACTACTCGGAAGATCCATGTTTAAAAATGTCGTCTTTGCTGGGGATATAGAATACACCGACTGCTTCACTACAGAGAGGTAAGACATCTCCAACGAGTGTCCCGGATATGACACTAAACAATCTGATGGCGAGGTTCCAGTAATGCTGGAGCTTTGGGGAATGCAGAGTTCCCCTTTATTGCCATCGCTCCCAGGTCTACTGTGGCCCGGAGTGGTAGCATCTGAGAGGACCCTATCTATAGGTCAAACAGAAATAAACATTGTACTGAATTTTGGGGGATGGGACTGTTTTGACATTTAAATTGCGTACTTATGGTAAATTGAATTGTTTGAAATACAACTTTTTTTTATATTGAACCTGTGTACTCATGCTAAACTGAATTGTTTGAAATACAACTGTTTTTTTTCATGTTGAAACTGTGTACTCATGCTAAACTGAATTGTTTGAAATAGAAATGTTTTTTGATATTGAAACTGTGTACTCATGCTAAACTGAATTGTTTGAAATAGAACTGTTTTTTACATTGAAACTGTGTACTCATGCTAAACTGAATTATTTGAAATAGAACTGTTCGTATGAACAAAAATGGATTTAGCATTAATAACATAGAATTGTTGATTAGCCATAAAATCAAAGCAAAGCAAATTAAACAGGTGCTACCACAATGAATCAAAGTGGACCAGGGAATAATGAATATAAGTAGTATTCCATACTCTCTTGATACCCAGAAGCAGAGCCACATCATAAGACGAAGTTTAATGACATACCAAGGAAACCCGCTTTGTGTGGAGTCCTTACTCTCTGCAGATGATACAGTCAGCGTATTCTAATCCCCCACCACTCAACAGCAACATTCGTAGCCCCGTTTAATTTGCAAGTGTACAGAATTAATTCATTTCTTTATTATTTTTTTTTAAATAAAGCCTGCGTACTTCCGCTAACCTATCATTCCCTGTTTCTGTTCTTTTTCTTTCGTTTTTTTGTTGTTTTTTTTAACAGAGAACCTACTTTCTTCCCAAGACTCCATTTCTATCACAGCTGAACACGCAACACTACGAAAGAACGTCATGTTAACGACTAAGTTTTCATAATTAATCTTGACTCTCACGCAAACGATTCGGACTGAACAAACGGTGAAAAGATTCAAGAGGTTTAAAAAGTATCGACATTATTTCTTTATATTATCGTTGACATAAATAGCCAAGACGACATTTTTAAACATGGATCTTCCGAGTCGTGTGAGTTTGGGAAAGCTAGACATTACGTGCAGTATTAGATCTTCGACCAACCGAATTTAAACACTAGAGAGAACATGATATATCGATGGCAATCTTCATCTAAAGCTGATAAAACACACGCGCAGACACATCCTGGCATACAATATCCCACAAAGATTGATATGCCATTAAAGAAAGATATCGAAACCATTTTATACATGAAATATCGTTTGGACGAACTCTCTTTAGATCCTGATGATCTGGTGGGGGGAACTTAGGTAGATTACTTCTGGCTCTTTAGGTATATATATATATATATATACAGATATTTAATTCTAAAAAGCTTTCTTTTTTCGTCTAAAATAGGAAAAGTGCTCTAATAATGACAGGATAAAGCGTAAACTAAACTGATGTCCACAAAACTCTTCATGACTATTAGTTTCACATATAGATATTTTTAAAATTGCATTGCTTGTTTTTGATAAAAAAAACAACATGTCTTATCTGATGATTTTATTTAAAAAAAAAGGTTATTTGAAAAATACAATATAATTTATCTTTAATAAAAATGTATTCTATCATGAGTTTTCTTTAATTTGCTGATTGTATTTTGTCAAATAAAAATACACCATCCAACTTATACTAACGAGACTATCAAGAGGATAAGAACACACACACACACACACACACACACACATATATAGGATGCATATACATAAACGGTTCACGGTACAGAGGAAAAACTAACCAAATCCTGGATACCAGAAATAAAATACGTAATTTTACCTTGCCAAGTCTGCTGAGGCTGTAAAATACACCGTCTGCATCTCTGCAGAGGGGTAAGACACCCCCTCCCAATGAGTGTCCCGTTATAATTCAAAACAATCTGATGGTGAGGTTCCAGTAATACTGGAGCTTTGGGGAATACGCTCCCAGGTCCAATCTGGCCCGGAATGATAGCACCTGATTGGGTCCTATTTATGGGTCAAAAAGAAGTAAACTGTGTACTTATGCTAAATTGAATTGTTTGAAATAGAATTGTTTTGACATTTGAACTTCTCTTATGCTAAACTGATATGCCTGAAATAAAACTGATTTGACATTTAAATTGAATTGTTCGAAATGGAACTGTCTTTGCATACTTACCTGAATTGTTTGAAATAGAAGTGTTTTAGACATTGAAACTGTACTAAACTGAACTGTTTGAAATAGAACTGTTTTGACATTTAACTGTGTGTAAACAAAATCTATACTCATACTAAACTGAATTGTTTGAAATAGAACTGTTTGACTAAAATGAATAGCTCGAAATAGAAATGTTTTAGATAATTAAACTGTGTACTTATTCTAAACTGAATGGTTTGAAATAGAACTGTTTATGTATAAAATCGATTTGGCATTAAATAACCTACAAAGGTTGATATGACATAAAGCTCAAACAAACGAAACTTTACCACTGGCCAGACTGATAATCTTAAGAATAAGTACGGGTTTTCAATTGCAGAACTCCTTGTAAATTGTCGTGTCTGAGCCGAGAATTTTTGCATTGACTTGTTCTCTGTTCTGAGTAAGTCATCCTCTTCATTTCATCTTTAAGAATTAGCGAAAACATATTCTTTATTCGCTAGGCCGTCTCTCTATAGATAGAGGAAAGTCTGCTTGTAGTAAATATTTTTACGATATAGATTCCAATACAATTTTTTTCCTACACACTAATTATTTCCAATGTCTTTTTTATTTTGTATTTTATACATTTTCCTCGATTTAGGTCTGTTAAACGAGGAGCGAACCGATCAGCTAGTTCGTCACTTTTTTTTTTTTTGCTTTTTTATGTTTTTATTTTATTTACTTTTTTTTTTTTTTTTTTGCTTTTTATATGTTTTTATTCCGATGATCACCGGACGTTGGCATAATGGTTAGGATGTTCGCCAATGGGTGACTTACTCAGAAAAGAGAACAATCCCTGGTCGAGTCATGCCAAAGACTCAAAATATGTTACTTGATACCTCTTTGCTTAATAGTCAACATTATAATTTATGGATCAAAGGTATAGTGGAACAATCCAGGGAAAGGAGTAGTGCCCTCCCCTACACCTTGGTGTAGTAGCTATCGAAAAGGGAACCTTCGGGTCACCTTCGAAGAAGGTTGCCAACTCATTATTATTCCAATGATGAATAAAACTTTGGGCCTATTTTGCTATGATCAAATTCTGTACCCTATATATATATATATATATATACATCATCATCATCATGGTGTGCCGCTGGTACGGATTTCCCTAACCTTCTTCCGCCACTCGTCCCGATCGTCCATCGCTTTGAGCAGGTTTTCCATGGTACATCCTGTATCACTACAGAGCTCTTGTAGAAAGGTTCAAGCCGGTTGCCCTACTCTTGCTCGTCCGTTTGAGGGGGTCTACAAGAGTACATCGCTTATGAGCTCGCCCTAACTTTTTCAGCAGTGTCCTACATGTCTTGCTCGTCTAAATTTGAATGGTTTTCGAGATTGGTGGTTGGTGTCGGTACAGCTACTATTTTGTGGGATGGTGCCTCCAGGACTAGTTCAATAGAGCTCGCAGCATTCTTGTGCAATTGTCGTCAAGCTTTCTCTCCATACGCTTAATCAGCGTCCATGTGGTGCACCCATACATCAATATTAACACGACCACTGCTTGGATTAAACTGCAATTTATTTTATCTGATCGGTCTGACTTCCATATGATCGATAGTCTATCGATAGTTGTCCATGCTTTTGCTATTTTCCTATTGATATCATTTTCGGGAGATGAGACGCTGCTTCTGAAATTGGCAAACTTGTTATCGAGCTTTAGAGATTTTCCATTTAGTGTGGAAATGTCGCTTCTTTGATTAAAGCACATACAGACATAGATACACGGGTATATTAGGATAGAAAATTCGGCAAATGATGACAATTGTTTTATCAGTTGGATTATATATATATATATATAAATTACTATATTCACAATCAAACTATATATATATATATATATATATATATATATATATATATATATAAAGAAATATGAATAAATTATAAATATATAAACAAATATTGTCATACACTGACAGACTGTTTCGTTGTATCACAACTCTTCAGTGGCTAGACACGTAGAACGCTTGACGCTGGGATCGAAACCCGCTCAACTTTACGTTAGACTTAGTATCAGACCGCACAGCCAACAAGCGTACCACGTCAGCTAGGGAATTATAAGGTATTAAGTAGCAGCGTTATTTTGTTTACATTTTATACCTTACCGGATATCAGAGTACTCAATTCGTTCGAAGACAAACCCAGACGCTCATAGCGTCTTTGTTTGGGGGAGGAGGTAAAATGAGTTTCCCAGAAATGAAACTTAGCCATCTGATGGTGAGGTTTTAGTTCTGAAACTCTGGAGAATATCGAGTACTTCTTCATTCCCATTATTCCCAAGGCCACTCAAACAGGGAGTAAGAGTTAAGTATTAGGGTCTCACTAATGAGTAGAGTCTTCGCCAATAGTCTGGAAGACCAGAGTTCAATTCCAGGTCGACTCATACTAAAGAATCAAATTATGGTACTTGATGCCGCCTTGCTTAACACTCAGCATTATAAGGTGTGGATCAAGGGTAAAGCGGAGCAATCCAGGTAATGGAGTAGTGCCCTTCCCAACACCACTTCGATTCACTCTCGACTAAGTTCGCCGACTTTACTTATTAGAGTCCCATATATGAGTAAAAAAGGATTGTTTTACCATTTAACTGTGTGCAAACAAATCATTGATATTGAATAGAATTATTAATGCTCGTTAACAGTACTTGAAATTATTTAACTGTGTGCAAATGAATGAGCTCTGGCTTGTTTTAACCTTTTACACAGGAACCACTTTTTTACAAATCATATTTTTAATACATATATATATATATATATATATATATATATATATATATATATATATATATATATATATATACTTTGAGAAAAACAAAAACCGATCACATTAGGATTACAAATTTATTTCCATCCTCTTATGGGTATTGATATGAATCAATAAGACCAAAAATAACAGGACTTCAGATCTAATGGATAAAATAATTACAGTCAGAATAGACACAGGAGGGAAGGTTGTAATTATTTTATCCATTAGATTTGAAGAAATCCCGTTATTTTTGGTGTTGTTGATTCATATCAATACCCATAACAGGATGGAAATAAATTTGTAATCCTAACGTGACCAGTTTTTGTTTTTCTTAAAGAAATTATTGCTCTGTGATGTCTGTTACATTGAGTTCTTTATCAGGAAATTTTAAATATTCATAGTTGAGTGATTTTTTGTCCTGACGGAATTATTCCCGACTCCGGTTTAACTGGACTTAAAATATATATATATATATATATATATATATATATATATATATATATATATATATGACTTGGCATTAAATGACCTAGGTTGATACGCAATGAAAACCAGCCAACCACCCAGCAATACACACACACACGTACACTCATATTCATTCATCGACTGTGATTCCCGCACATTTCCATAAACTAAAGCAAACGTCTTAACTCGGCTTATAAAAGCCTAAGTAAACACGTCTTCCTATGAGTACCAGAAGAAAAACGAAACAAATTGTGTGTGTGTGTGTGTGTGTGTGTGTGTGTGTGTGTGTGTGTGTGTGTGTGTGTGTGTGTGTGTGTGTGTGTGTTTTAACGTTGGCAAAATATACGACATGCACGAGAAACCCAGACTCGTTTCAATAAACTTGTCAGAATATTGAAAAGAAGTTTTCTTTCTTCTTTAAAAATACCGCTTTGATGAAAACGAAAAATAAATCAATAAACAAAATGAATAACTAAATAAAAAAAAAAAAAACGCAAAGAAAATAATGAAAAAAATTAATGAAAAAAAAGCATTTAATACAGCCAAATCAAAGGGGCGGTCCTTATCGGCTCCTCCTATTGTTTGCGTCACTAATTGTATTAGTTTTAATCACTCAGTATAGAAATGTCGTCTCCAACGAACAACAAACCTAAATTGGGCCGTCGAAGCTCGATTAGCAGATGACGTTGTGGACTGAAACGAGCGACAACAACAACAACAAAAAAAAAAGATGGCGGAAAAATCTATGTCCTTCACACTATAGTTGCAGGCGGTTTGGCAACTGGTGATTCACAGCTGACGACATGAGGCGATCTGTGTCAGGTGCAAAGAAATCACTTCACTCGAGTCGGTGAAATAGAATAACTGGCGAATTAGATGGTTTGTGGTTGGGGTGTGAAGTGAAATTTGTTGGAGGAAGAGAGCAACGGTTTTAGTTGAATGAAATCGGTTGGGCGGAAAATTTTTTGCTTCAGAAATTCAAATTAAAAAAAATGTATTGGCATATTCGCTATTCCACGGGAGTATCTATCTATCTATTTATCTATCTATCTATCTATCTATCTATCTATCTATCTATCTATCTATCTATCCCATCACCACCGATCCAAGCCCCCCTCCACACAACGTCAATATTTTCATATCTTTCTATATGTGCATATCAGTGATTCTGATTATTTTTCTATCACTGTCTATCTATCAATACCTTCATGTATATGTGTATCTGTATTAGCGTCTGTGTGTGTGTGTGTGAGTGCATCAAGTATTTTAAGGGGACAATCTCGCAAACTGACTAGATCTATCTATCTATCTATCTATCTATCTCAGTTTGTTCATATCTATTTATTTATCTATCTATCTATCTCAGTATGTTGATAATCACTCTATCATTAACTCTCAGACTGTTATCTATCTATCTATCTATCTATCTAAATTCATATCAATCTATCTATCTGCACACACACACACACACACACATACACACACACACACACACACACACACACACACACACACACACACACATATATATATATCCTTTGTCTGTTCGTCCGTCTATCTATCCTTTTATCTTCATATATATCTTCTTATCTATCTATGTCAATTAATATCTATCTATCTATCTATCTATCTATCTATCTATCTATGTGTGTGTGCTTCTATCTCACTTTCTCGTTCTTTCTTCATTTCCATCCCCACCTCTCTTTCTGTCTACCGCTCTCTCTTTCCTTTCTCTTCATATATATAAATATATCGTGTCATATATATATCTCCTATGTAGCTCTATATTTTCCTATCTATGTAGAATACACTGACTGCACCTCTGCAGAGGGGTAAGACCCCCCTAACGAGTGTCCTGGATATGACACTAAACAATCTGATGGTGAGGTTCCAGCAATGCTGGAGCTTTGGGGAATGCGGAGCACCCCTTCATTGCTATTGCTCCCAGGTCTACTCTGGCACGGAGTGGTAGCACCTGATAAGGGTCCTATCTATGGGTTAAATAGAATTAACAGCATACTTATGCTAAAATGAATTGTTTGAGTAAAACTGAATAGTTTGAAATAGAAAGGACTTTTACAATTAAACCGTACTTACATTTAAACTGCGTGCTTATGCTTAACTGAATTATTTCAAATAGAACTGTTTTTCGCAATTAAAACTGTATTTACACTTAACCGAATTGTTACATACAACTGCTCGAATAGTTAGAAATGGAAATGTTTTGACCATTAAACTGTGTACTTATGCTAAACTGAATTGTTTTAAATAGAACAGATTATTTACATAGAAATGGATTTGGCGTTAAATAACCTACAAAGGTTGATATGCCATAAAACCCAACAAACCTATCTATGTACTTTTATATTTATGTATATATGTATGTGTGTGTTGCTGTCTGTCTATTTCTAACTGACTGTCTCCATGAATACATATATAGGAATGTGTACATGTCCGTGTGTGTGTGCGTGTGCATCAGACTTTTGATGTTACTATATTGCTAATTGGCGAAAATCTATCTATCTATCTATCTCTTCTTGTTCATATCTATCTATCTATCTATCTATCTATTCTTGTTCATATCTATCTATCTATCTATCTATCTATGTTTGTGATCATATCTCATTTTCCGCTTTGTTCCCGTTTTCCTCCCGCCTCTCCTTCTCTCTCTATATATATTTTTCTTTCTCCTATCTATCTATCTATCTATTTATCTATGTCACTATAGTTTTTTATATCTATCTATTTTTCATATCTACCTCTCTCTCACCACTATCTATCTATCTATCTATCTATCTATCTATCTATCTATCTATCTATCTATCTAAATACACACAGCCTTGGCAATAGGGATAAATCTGTATGTAAACACCCATCGTTCTCATTTCTTCCTCATGTGTATGTTTGTGAAATAAAAATTATTAGTTCATTACATTGGTTTTTGGCCCAGCGGTTAGAGTGTTCGCCAATGGCTCGAGTCATACCAAAGACTTTAAAAATGGAACTTGACACCACCTTGCTTAACACTCAGCATTATAAGGTACGGTTCAAGGGTAAAGTGGAGCAATCCAAGGAATGGAGTAGCGCCCTCCTCTACACCTTGGTGTAGTAGCTATCGAAAAGGGAGCCTTCGGGTCACCCTCGACTATGGTCGCTAACTTTACTACTTACATTGGTTTTGTGGCGTCTCAGCTTGTCGGTTATTTAAGGGTAAGAATTTTTTACACACATACGCACACGTGAACATATATATATATATATATATATATATATATATATATATGTGTGTGTGTGTGTGTGTGTGTGTGTGTATGAATAGATAGATAGATAGATAGATAGAGAGAGAGAGAGAGAGAGAGAGAGAGAGTGTGTGTGTGTGTGTGTGTGTGTGTGTGTGTGTGTGTGTGTGTGTGTGTGTGTGTGTGTGTGTGTGTGTGTGTTGATGTGAATGATTGAATGAATGATATTTCATTGCAAATTTGGTAGGTCTGCATCAATACGTTTGGCCATCTATTGAGGATAGATAGATACGAACAGACATAGATAGATAGATAGATCGATAGATAGATAGATAGATAGATAGATAGATATTATTCAATACAGTAAATCCGGAATAGGGAATAATACCAATCAGGACCAATAAAATATTCAAAAATAGAATATTAAATCTAAATAATCCTGGTAAAGAGCTCAATGTAAAAAAATCCACAGAGCAAATAGTTTTCTCTTAAAAAAAAAAAACAAATGAAAAAACAACAACAACCGGTCACATAAGATTATACATTTATTTCCATTCTGTTTAAAAGCATTGATATAAATCAATGGCCTAAAAAATAACAGGACTTCTTCAGATCAAACAAGAAAATGGATTAAAATATTATTTTTCATTCATAGCTAAACTAGAATAAAAACACCCTTATTTCTCCCATATAAAATAAAGATTTTAATTTCAAGTAACAATTAGTATCAAATTTTAGCATGTAAAATAACATCCGGTTTCTTTAGACTTCAAATTCATCAGAGGAAAAAATTACAGCTACAATAATACATGTCTAAACATTCAAATATGTTCATTTATAGAAAATATTATTCAGACATATTTAATTTTAGTACATCAATTTTTATCATTAGAATGAACTAAAAAAATCTAAAACTAATGTTATTTACGGCAAAAATCCGCCCCCAAGTTACAATATTCAATATTTACAATAGTAAAAATCACTAATATAAATTCAGATTCTAATTTATTTACGAATTTAATAGATCGTAGTTATTCATTTTTGTTTATTTATTTATTCACTAATTTTAAGAATAGTCTAAATTTATTTTTTTATGCTGACATCAAACAATTAAATCACATCTCTGATTTATTTGGTTAACTTGATCAAAGTATAACATAATTTGTATCCATTTTCCAGACACAAATTATATTTGTTAAATTTGAACTATGAGGTTATTTTACATATCATAATATGTTGATATTTATTGTTACTTGAAGTTAAAGGTTTACTTTTGTATAGGAGAAATAAAGGTTTTTTTTTATACCTCTCTCTCACCACTATCTATCTATCTATCTATCTATCTATCTATCTATCTATCTATCTATCTATCTATCTATCCAAACATACACAGCCTTGGCAATAGGGATGAATCTGTATGTAAATAACCATCGATCTCATATCTTCCTCATGTGTATGTTTGTGAAATAAAAATTATTGTTTAATATATTGGTTTTGTGGCATCTCAGCTTGTCGGTTATCTAAGGGTAAGAATTGTTTACACACATACATACACGCACACGTGAATATATATATATATATATATATATATATATATATATATATATATATATATATATATATTGTGTGTGTGTGTAGATAGATAGATAGATAGATATAAACGGAATCAGAATGATAAAAGAAAGAAAGAAAAAAGATCGATCGATAGATAGATAGATAGATAGATAGACAGAGAGAGAGAGAGAAAGAGAGAGAGTTGATGTGAATGATTGAATGAATGATATTTCATTGCAAATTTAGTAAGTCCGCATCAATACGTTTGGCCATCTATTGAGGATATGAGGATAGATAGATACGAACAGACATAGATAGATAGATAGATAGATAGATAGATAGATAGGAGCAGACTGTGATAGATAGATAGATAGATAGATAGATAGATAGATAGATAGATATTATTCAATACAGTAAATCCGGAATAGGGAATAATTCCAATTAGGACCAATAAAATATTCAGAAATAGAATATTAAATCAAAATAATCCTGGTAAAGAGCCCAATGTAAAAAAAATGGTTGTGAATGGAAAAAAATTATTCTAATCCATTTTTTGTTTGATTTGAAGAAGACCTGTTGATTTTTAAGAGCATTCTTAATATCAATGCTTTTAACTGGATGGAAATAAATTTATTATCTTAATATCAATTTTAAACCTACATATGGCGTATAAGATGCTGGGGTTTTTTAAAGATATTTTTAGTAAAAAAGTTCGCCTTATATGCTGTCAAAGACGGTAATTCTTACAATTCAATTGATCAATCATTTGTTTGGAATCAGTTAAATAATCAAACAGTTTTATTTAACCCCTACATGGTACCCTAACAAGAACTAATACACTGGGGCCAAGTGAACCTATGAGTAATTGTCCCAAAATCCTGGACTGGAGCCTCACAATCAGATTAAATTTAGTGCCATATCAAACACAACCGTTTTCTTTTTTTTTTTTTTTTTTGGAGTGGGGGAGTCTTACACCTCAGCAGAGAGGCCACCGGAGTATTCTTCTGCCCCAGCCGACAAGATTGATTTGGTATGGGTTTTATGGCATATCAAACTTTGTGGGTTATTTAATGCCAAATCCATTTTTATACAAATAAACTGTTCTTTTTCAAACAATTCAGTTTAGGGTAAGTACAGTTTCAATGTCAAAAACAACTCTATTTCAAACTATTCAGTTTAGCGTAAGTACAGTTTCAATATCAAAAACAGTTCTAATTCAGACAACTCAATTTAGCATAAATACGCAGTTTAAATGTCAAAATAGTTCTATTTCAAGCAATTCAGTTTAGAATAAGTTCACAATTTACTTCTTTTTGACCCATAAATGGGACCCAATTAGGTGTTATCATTCCAGGCCAGATTGGACCGGGGAGCGATGGCAAAGAAGGGGTACTCCGCATTCCCCAAAACTCCAGTATTACTGAAATCTATCAAATTGTTTAGTGTCATATCTAGGACATTTGGTGGTGGTGGGGTCTTACCCCTCTTCAGAGATGCAGTCGGTGTATTCTACTGTCTCAGCCGACTGAGCAAAACAAGGCAGAATAAAAATGAATAAATATAATTGAATTAACAACAGTGAGATTCTTTCACGTTTTTTTTTTTTTTGCTGACCTGGAGGAAAAGGAAGTTGGTTAGCATTTTACATATTTGGTATTTGGGTAGTAGTCTCCATAAAAACTCAGTAAAACAAAGATGTATATGTCAACCTGTCGCCAATGACGGGATCGGCATTCACTCGTCTTTGTGTCATCGACTGAAGTGGGTTTTCTTGTCGCCAGTGAATTCCATCCACACCTTAATTCGCGCTTACTTATTCATATAAATATATTCATTATATACATGTAATTATTTACATATGAACGCAGGTAGATGCAACGTTGTGTTTCGTTTGGTTTGGTTTGGTTAGGCTTTGTGGCATATCAACCTTTGTAGGTTATCTAATGCCAAATACATTTTCATACGAACAATGAGATCTATTTCAAACAATTCAGTTTAGCATAAGCACACAATTTAATTGTCAAAGACATTTCTATTTCAACCTATTTATTTTAGTCAAACAGTTCTAATTCAAACAATTAAGTTTAGAATAGTTTTGGTTAACTCACTGTTAAATGTCAAAACAGTTCTATATCAAACAATTCAGTCTAGAGTAAATACAGTTTAAATATCGAAAATAGTTCTATTTCTAATAATTCAGTTTAGCATTCAAAAACAGTTCAAATTTTCGAAAATTCAGTTTAGCATAAGTGTGTAGTTTGAATGTTAAAACAATTCTATTTCAAGCAATTCAATTTTGCATAAATACGCAGTTTAAATGTCAAACCCTTCAATTTCAAGGAATTCAGTTTAGCATAAGTATACAATTTAGTTCTTTTTGACCCTTAGATAGAACCTTATCAGGTGCTACCACTCCGGTACCGAGTGGACCTGGGAGCAATTGCAATAAAGGGATACTCCATGTTCCCCAACGCTCCAGCATTACTGGAACCTAACCATCAGATTGTTAACTGTCATATCAGGAGAGTCATTAGTGGGGTCTTACTCCTCTGCAGTGATACAGTTGGTGTATTCTACAACCCCAGCCAACTGGACAAGTCATCCAAGAATTTTGGTTCAAATTAACTTACATCACTTCACGAAAGTTGAGCTCAACAACTGTTCAGATTCATCCAATAGTGAGCATACCTGACACGGAAGAAAGAAAAACTACCCCGTTCGAGATAGATATTCCTAAAAAGAAACCAACCAAAGTTACTTTAGACCAGCAACGTGTCTACCACTGTCGTGGAGTGTTGTATCGTTGTAAGGAAAAGATACACAGTGAAATAGAGTTAACAATTCATTAACTGAAGTGGTACAGTCCAACAAATCCCACGTTGTTGGTGTTACGTCCGAAGTTGGTATTACGACTGTCAGTGATCTTTCAGTACTGATATTTGAGGAACGTCCCACCAGATGGACGAGTGGAGCACAAAGATTTTTTTACGTGAGTTCGGGCGCAGAGCCAAGACCCAGACACGCTCGGAGGCTCTAAAAATGCGTCAGGTCTCGTCAGAATTCCCCTAAAAAATTGCGCCTCAGGCACCAGGCTATAAACCTAATCCCTTTAAGGAATGTTAAAGTCTGTGGGGACGCCCCCCACTGAGGATTGAGCAATTGACCATCTGCAACGGACGCCAGACAGTCCACTGAATAACCTCTGGACGAAGAAGAGATCTTTTAGTACTCTCCGTGCTTAAGAAACACGGCGTCTTTTATTCCACCGAGATACCTGAAGACACGTGGTACGAGCCACGAACCACCGTGGACAATTCTAACCACATAAATCATAGAAGAAAACCACTACTCAACTTGAAAGCCATTGACTATATCCGAAATAACAGATAGAATGCCGCAAATGAACAAAAGGAACATATGATATATATATATACGAGGATCATTAAATAAGTTTCCAGACTTTTTTCGTATGGGCACTTTTATTGATAGTATACACATGAAACTCTTGTCCCCTTCGAAGTAATCTCCTCTGGCAGCAATGCACTTCTTGTACCGTTCCAAGAACTTCTCGAACGCCCCATGGAAGTCCTCTTGTGTGAGCGTGTCAATGACCTTCGTCATAGCCTCTTTTATCACCTCAATTGTCTCATAAAGACAGCCTCTGAGCTTAGGGAATAACCAAAAGTCACAGGGAGTAAGGTCTGGACTATTAGGGCGGTGAGGAACTGTCTTGATTACCATCTTGCTCAAAAAGTCTGTTGAGTTCTCCGGCGAATGAAGTAATCGTGTTGCCATTAGCGTTTATTGCAAGTCTCTTCATATATGAATTGAGGTCTCGGTAGACGTTAAACGGATGTATGTAAACAATAGTTATTGTGATTCATAACCGTTTAAAATTTACTTCGCTGCTCCTGGCTCCTCGTGGCTGAAGGGTTAGAAGCTTGGATTGATGTTTGAGTCAACCGGGTTTCGATCCCAGCTACGGGAAGCTAATATATCTAGCCACACTGATGAGTTCTGATTGAACGAAACAGATCTGTGTGTGGATGACTATATTTATATGTATATATATTGTCATCCACGAACTGACTGTTTCGTTGTATCACAAATCTTCAGTGTGGCTAGACAAACGAGACGCTCCAAGACGGGATCGAAACCTGCCTAACTTTACGTCAGGCTGATGACATATCCCTAAGACTAAGCCAGTGACTACCGGAAACTGAAGTGCTCAATTCGTTAGAGGAGCTTTGCATTAGACAAGTTGCAAACGTTATATTACTTCGTTTGCTAATGACCCGGGAGACCGGGGTTCAATCCCAGGTCGAGTCATTCCAAGGACTCAATAAATGGTACTTGATGCCTTCTTGCTTAACACTTAGCATTATAAGGGTATGGATCAATGGTAAAGTAGACCAATCTAGGGAAAGGAGTAGCGCCTTCCCGTACACCTCAGTGATGTACGAAGTCAAAAGAGAGCCTTCGGGTCATCCTTGACTACGGTCACTAACTTTATATATATATATATATATATATATATAAATGGGGCTAGGGTGGAGGAGGGGTATACATGGTACCTGGACAATAAAATCTAGGAATTAACCATCTGTAATGTCTAGTAAGATTTAGTTTTGGTAACTGCTAATATACACTGGGCATCTTTAGAACACCAGGTCACTGATTCCAGTATTTTATTGTTCGGGTACCGTCCATTGTTGTTTTATCCGTACCTCATACACAGACACAGACACAGGCACACACACTCTCACTCTCTCTCTCTCTCTCTCTCTCTCTCTCTCTCTCTCTCTCTCTCTCTCTCTTTTCTTTTTTTTTTTCAATATCTCTCTTGAGTTTTACAATCCTGCTTAGCTTTTTGGTCCGAAAGATTATAATCTTCTTGGAGAAAGGAAAAACAAACAAACAAAAAAATAAAAAAACAATTAAGTAAGATGGGGTTAGGGTACAGAGATAAGATTGATTGTGAAAGAGGGGTCTGATAAAATAAACCCCATTTTTTTTCGAGCCGCAGTTGTGTCCATACTACTATATGGATGCACTACATAGACGCTGACTAAGCCTATAGAGAAAAGACTTGACGGCAATTGTACAAGAATGTTATGAGCTATGTTGAACAATTTCTGGAGGCAACATCCCAGAAAGTAGCAGCTGCACGGCCAACTACCTTCCATCTCTAAAACCATCCAAATTAGACGGACACTGCTGAAGAAGTAAGGACGAACTCATAAGTGACATTATCCTATAGACCTCTTCCCACGGACGAGCCGGTGTTGGATGACCAGTAAGAACTTATCTACAACAGCTCCGAAGGGTGCAGGATGTCATCTAGTGGACCTGCCAAATGCGATCGACGTACACTGGCGAGGTAAAGTCAGGGAAATCCCTGCTAACGGCACGAGGTGATGATAATTATGATATTACAAAATATTTCTTACAAGTATAGCTCAATGATAGATTTGAACGCACAATTTTTCGATAAAATTGTTAACTTTGAAAAACTGTAGCTCTTCAGCAAAAAAGGCGAGAATATAAATCGTTTTTTTATTCGTATTTGTTCAAGAATTTAATTTAAGGAATAAGCACATATCCTTTAAGACGAACCAGATTCCAAAATAGCTAATGTCTAGCCTGACCAAATAATGAGACGTATATCATGATAACAAAACCACAGAATATAAAATTCTTAAAACTTAAAAATCTCTGAGATATTAATCGTCTTCATCACGAAAGCTCTGGAAAACTGGAGAGAAAAACGAACAGCTTGACGGTAAAGACTTACAGTTGTTTAAATACAAAACGACAACTTCCAGGGTGACTCATTATCCTCACGTCTATTCCGTTAAATCTGACCCAACTTACGAGGCTCGATCAAAAATCTCAAAGCCTCTCACAAATTTGATATTTTTCGCAAAACATTCGCCTTTGTATATACCTCCCTCCTTCACAGAAAGTGAGATAGAAATCAGAACTAGTCTTAGTAGTTATATAGGAAGTGGTTATGTCTTGACACAACAAAAATAGTTATAGCTCTTCTTTCTGGGTAAGGCTTTTTGAACTCCTGTCGCGCACACACACACACACACACTCACACACACACATATATATATATAGATATATAGATGTATATATATAGAATGGGCTCTACAAATATACGAAATTGTTTACAAATTGTATCATTTGCGTTTTTCAGACCGCCATTTATAGATATAAAAATTAAAAAAAAAACAATATATATATATATATATATATGTGTGTGTGTGTGTGTGTGTGTGTGTGTGTGTGCGTGTGTGTGTGTGTGTGCTTGTATCTCTCTGTGTGTTTTATGTGTGTATATGTGTATGTATGGGGTCATACATAATTGACAATTTGTTGGGTATATGCTTTTTTATTTGGAATTTTTGAAAGTTGAGCAGATGATTTTCTTGTAAGGTAAGACCACATTCCTTTTAAAAAGACTATGTTTTTTTACTGCATTTAAATGTTCAGCTAAGGCTCTTATTTCTGTGTGAGTCTTTTTGAAAAACCCTCGTATATATATATATATATAGATAGATAGATAGATAGATAAGCGTATTTGATTAAATGATAAAGACACATTTTGTTATATAATTTCATAAAGATTCTTTCAAGTTTCCTGATAAGCATCTTCATTTCAGGGAGGAATTTGTGGATGAATTTCCCAAAATTGTTCAGAGCGCTTTCGGACCTTACTTATTCGAACTCCCTACATCTTAAAACCCATTCTATTTCCAAATCCAAATTTCGAAAAATATTAGTTGAAAATCACACTATAATAGTAAACAAAATTAAATAAGCTACGACTACAAATCCTAGAAGCCCTATATATATATATATATATATATATATAAACCCGAAAATAAATAAAATCAGTAGCATTAATGGTGAAAAAACGACAATATTATGAAATGCCTTTATTTTTTTTTAATATTCCATATTTCTTGATAATATTCTTTTCCAGTTGATAGCGTTCTGTTTTTTAAATTCGTCAGCATCTCAGTTTAATCCAACTCCGCGTTTATGTAATATTGAATTGTTATAAAAAAAACAAAAAAGAACTCTTCTAAAAACTATTTAAAAAAACACTCCTTATTCATGCAAGTAACCTCTAATGATGGCCAATGAAAGATCCGAAAACTCTCGGGACAATTCATCCACCAATTCCAACCTGAAACCAAGAAACTTATCTGGAAACTTGAAAGGGTCTTAATAAAATTAAATAGACAAAATATGTCTTTATTATTTAATCAAACATGCTTAAATGAAAGACTGCTGCCAAACTATATATATATATATATATATAGAAAGGAAAATTTGTTGAATATAAGTTGTTGTATTTGTAATTTTTGAAAGTTGAGCGGATGATTTTCTTGTAAGGTAATACCACATTCCTTTAAAAAGGCTACATTATTTTACTGCATTAAAAATTTTCAGCTAGGGCTCTTATTTCTATGTGAGTCTTTTTGAAAGACCCTCGTATATATATATATATATATATATATATATATATATATATATATATATATATATGTTATTCAGTCCAGATAAACCGGAGTCGGGAATAATTCGGTCAGGACAAATTTATTCCACAAGAAATTAAAAATTTTCCTGGTGAAGAGCTCAGTGCGACTAATCATAGAGCAATAATTTCTTTAAAAAAAACAAAAATCGGTCACATTAGGATTATAAATTTATTTCCATCCTGTTATGGGTATTGATAAATGTCAATAACATCAAAGAAAACAGAACTTCTTCAAATCCAATAGCTAAATTTAATTTATCCATTTGATCTAAAGAAGTTCTGTTTTCTTTGTTATTGACATTTATCAATACCCTTAACAGGATGGAAATAAATTTATTATCCTAATGTGACCGATTTTTGTTTTTCCTTAAAGAAATATATATAGTCATCCACAGACAGATCTGTTTCGTTCTATCAGAACTCATCAGTGTGGCTAGACAGTATCTCCCCGTAGCTGGGATCGAAACCCGGTTGACTTAAACGCCAAGCCAAGGTTTCTAACCATTTAGCCACGAGGAGATATTAACTACGAAGTACATTTTAAACGGTTATGAATCACAATTACTATTGTTTACATACATTCGTTCAACGGCCGCCGAGATCTCAATTCAAATACGAAGAGACTTGCAAAGGCGCTAATGGCAACACGATTACTTCTTCGCTCGAGAACTCGACCCTACGGGGGTAGGGGAGTGTATATATATATATATATATATATATATATATATATATATATATGCAAATTTCATTGAACATAATAGACATTTTATGCCTACATATTCTCTTTTGGATCCGTTCGAATTCCCGTATTACTTTTATCGTATTCGGGGGGAACTGATTAAGGTATTGTCCATAATTGTATGTATCCCTAGTACTTTCTGCCCGACTTTGGGCCATCATCAGGGGAGAATATGTTACAAAAGTGATGTAACTTTTGTTTTAGCAAATTACTACTGTGTAAGGACGTCTTTGCTGTTGGGGATTATGGCGCTTGCTTTTAAATGTAATTCTGTAAATAGTGCTAAAGATATTTAAGTACGTTAGCACTGGTTTGAAAACAAAAGTACATCACTTTTGTAACAGATTCTCCCCTGATGATGGCCCAAAGTCGGGCAGAAAGTACTAGGGATACATACAATTATGGACAATACCTTAATCAGTTCCCCCCGAATACGATAAAAGTAATACGGGAATTCGAACGGATCCAAAAGAGAATATGTAGGCATAAATAATATGTTCAATGAAATTTGCATTAACGAAGAAATGCTGCCTAAATATACATATATATATATATATATATAATGGAGCATTTGGGGAAGTTGAGCCGAAGACTTTTTTTAAGGTAAGACCAAACTCCTTTTAAAATAACAACATAGTTCTACTTCATTTAAAGTTAACCCACAGCCCTTTTTTCAGCATAAAACATAGAACTTTTAAACCTAAACTCGCATGGACGATAACACTATTTTCCAAACGCAAAAAACAAATTGAAATCTTCAGTCAAGGCATAAGGTTAGTTAGTTGGTTGGTTGGGTTTATGGCATATCAACCCTTGTAGTTTATTTAACGCCAAATCTTTTTTTTTTACAAATAATCAGTTCTATCGTAAAAAATTCAGTTTAACATGAGTACACAGTTAAATTATCCAAAACATTTCCATTTCTAACTATTCCATTTAGTCAAAGAGCTCTAATTTAAAAAAATCAGTTTTGTATAAGTATAGTTTTTGTCCACACACACAATTAAATGTTGCAATAGTTCTATTTCAAACAATTCAGTTTTGCAAAAGTACGCAGTTTAAATATCAAAACAGTTCTATTTCAAGTAAATCAGTTTAGCATAAGTACGCATTTTAGTTCTATTTGACCCAGAGAGTGGACCCTATCAGGTGCTACCATTCCAGGTCAGAGTGGACCTGGGAGTGATGTCAATGAAGGGGTACTCTGCATTCCCCAAAGCTCCAGCATTACTGGAACCTCACCATCAGATTGTTTATTGTCATATTCAGGGTTCTTGTTTGGGATGTGGTCTTACCCCTCTGCAGAAGTTCAGTCAGTGTATTTTACTGCCCCAGCCGACTGGGCAGCAATACATAAGATACGGAGAAATTCGCAATGAATACGGAGAAATTCGCAATGAATACGGAGAAATTCGCAATGAATAAAGGAAAGTGAGAAACAACAGAAAAGAGAGAAAAGAAAAAGAAAATTTCAAAGCGCCCGGAGAAAGGTCCAAATATCTGAAAAATTTAGAAGCAGATAATAACAACAACATCATCCCCACAGAAATCATAGAAAAAATAAGAAAAACGTACAACTGAAATAGAAGAAAAATTCTGGTATTTAAAAAAAAATTATT
>OY757936.1:17414505-17459505 GCA_963585895.1 Sepioteuthis lessoniana
AACAGTGGCTTTGAATAAACACACACACACACACACACACACACACACACACACACACACATATATATATATATATATATACGTATGTGTGTATATAAGTAAATGCAGACGTTGATGGAAATAGAAACCCTCATGGTATAATGACAGGAAGAAAATGGACACGGTGACTTGAGTTCATATCACCTGCAGTATTATCTGTATTTCAGGTAATGATTATAGCATTTGAAAATGAATGCATCTATTCTCCCTTCATCTCTGGTTAAATAGTTGAGCAGAAGCCTGAATATGATAACCAGTTTAAAAAGGAAACTGAATGAAAAAAGAACTAGTCTAACTCTGCTTATAGATTGATTTTGTGTAACATTCTGATCTTACGAAGGTGTTGGGAACACACACACACACACACACACACACACACATATATATATGTGCGTGTGTGTGTGTGTGTGTGTGTGTTCCCAACACATTATATATATATATATATATATACCAAATAAGAATCTTTCTAATACTCAAGTATATAGTTGATTTATAAAACAGTTCAAAGGATTTGTGTGCACTGTCTGTTATGAATTGGAAATCCACATAAATTATTTGGTTTGGTTTATTTTGGTTTGGTTTATTTTGGCGAATCAATCAGTATAGGTTATTAATGCCAAATCATTTTTTAACCTATAAACAGTTCCATTTCAAACAATTCAGTTTAGCATAAGAATAGTTTTTTTTGTTTACTCACAGTTAAATGTCAGAATAGTTCTATTTTAAACATTTCAGTTTAGCGTAAGTACTGTTTAAATGTCAAAAACAGTTCAATTTTTAAAAAAATTGTCCGTTTAGCATACAAAAACACCATGAGTACGCAGTTTGAATGACAAAACAGTTCTATATCAAGCAATTCAGTTTAGCATTAGTACTAAGTTTACTTTTATTTGACCTATAGATAGGAGCCTATCAGGTGCTACCCCTTCGGGCCAGAGTAGACCTAAGAGCGATAGCAATGAAGAGTTATTCCACATTCCCTAAAGCTCCTGCATTGCAAGAGTCTCACCATCAGATTGTTTAGTGTCACATACAGGACACTCTTTGGGAGAGTCATACTCCTCCGCAGAGAAGATATCGTTGTGTTCTACTGCCCCAGCCGATTGGGCATGTAAATCATTAGCAGAACTAATTAATAAGGATCTTTTCAAATAGATAACAAATAATATCGATTTTATTTTAAAGGGAGCTTGCCTTTCATTGCTACTTTGTTGTTCACTCTGGTACTATTATAGTTGTTTAAGTTCTACGACTAAGTAAGCAACATTAGCTTAACGTTATACAACTATAAAAGGAAGATTTCCTGGTTTGCTTCCACAATATGAGGTATACACTGGCGCTAAAACCTACGAAAGCTAAACATGTTTTTTTTTCTTTTTAATATAA
This sequence comes from Sepioteuthis lessoniana, assembly GCA_963585895.1. Lineage (NCBI taxonomy): Eukaryota > Metazoa > Mollusca > Cephalopoda > Myopsida > Loliginidae > Sepioteuthis > Sepioteuthis lessoniana. Next base: position 17,415,931 of record OY757936.1, read on the forward strand.
AATCATGAGAATACAGACGTATCTATAAGTACACATAAAAAAATTCAAAGTTCACTTTTCAAGATCAGTGAAAACTTACCATTTGAGCCCCTGCAAGTTGCCAAAACAATCAAAGTAAGCAGGTGACCAGAATGTTATTTGGGTTCTGTCACCGAATTGACCCATTTAAACTCATAACATCCCTAATTAGCCTTTGCCCATCTGTTGAAATTAAAAGGTCAAATATGGGCTTCGGATAGATAAATCAGATATTTGATTCTATTTTTTATTATTAGTTCATATGCCAAAGGATACCGCCTCTGCAGGTTGTGGGCTGGGACAACCTAATTAGCCAAGTCCCGATATTGTGGCTGGATTTGATGATCAATTAAATTCTGATACATAAAAGGGATACTCTTGCCTCAGCCGAAGATCAGAACCTTTGATTGACCAACCAATCACACTGTAGAAAAATACGTTATGATCTGTGAATATTGAGCTAATCAGATATGTTAGTTCCCGGGATAATTCTCTATAAAAGTATCACTTTAAATGTTCAAAAAAGAAGAAAATATTCGAAAAGAATAACAAAGACTGGAGAATAAGAAAAAACGTTTCTCAAAGCAGGAAAGCCTCTCCAGAAGTTAGTTACTTACCAAGTAAAAGAAACTCACCAGAGAGTGAGCGGATAGAAAATGCTCCTTCGTGCATTCTCGTTTCAGCCGAGTAGTTTAACTCCATGCTTGTCTTGGGATCATCAGGAGAGAAATTGCACCGTTTCGGGGCCTTCTTCTCTAAAACTTCATTGAAAAATTACCCAACTGCAACATCGATGAAAAAAGTGTGTGGATAGCAAGATTTTCAGACAAACGTTGATCATAGGATACATTACTTTCGGAGCAGCCTGAGTAGATTTTCCTCTATCGTAATGATCTAGTTAAAGGAATACTCATGATGAACAATCTACAACAAAGTACGTAACGTGATCTAATTTGATAATTTCCTGGATGTCTGCATCCGTTTTTATCTGTCAGTTGATTCCTTTGCTTCGTTGTATCTGTAGGGAAGTCCGCCATCTTGTCTCCTGTGGAATTGCCAGACTAAATGACACGCAAAAAAAAAAGAAAGAAAAAAGGAAAAGAAAACTGCTTTCTTTCTTTATATTAAAGGTTATCAGTGTATCGCCTTTCAAAATCCGGCTCAGACAAAACAGTTTTCCTCGCTCTAATCTAGCCATACGCAAAACTGAGTAAGTCGACCGGCGTAAATATGGATACAAAAGTCTCCACATATATTACACATAGTTTTTACTTCGTTAACGTAATATGCTCGTAGCTAAATGGCCAAAGTGCTGGACCATGGCCCCGAAGTAAACGAGTTCTAAATTCCTTCGCGGACAAATAAACACATGAACCATTAAGCTCAATATGGGTTAAACAGTATCCCTGCTTTTCTTCTGAAGAGATGACTTTGGCATCAAATAACCCACTGAGATTGATATGACATCAAACAAAGAAACCTTTGGAATGGAAATTTTTCTTCAAAAAGAAAATATTTAAGAGATTGGCAAATTCGCCCAAATAACAAAAGACTAGGCAAAAAGCAGACAATATAATAGGAATACTGACTACGCAGATTATCTAGGGCTTCTTTGAAATACACCTACTAAAACGAAAGTTTGGAGCCGGGAGGAAGAGACATTGGTCTCTTCGTGAATGGTGATAAAACCAAGTTTCAAACAAGATGGAGTTATCCCTACGTTAAATAGCAAGCTTCTATAATTAATACACAATTTTACATTCTTCTGTAGTAATATATTCTCTGTTGAAAGTGAGGTCAACATACGTCATAGCAAGATCAGGAAATACTATTGACAAGTTAAGAAGCAGAGAGATATCTAGTCTTTCTGGTGGCCCTGTCGGCTGAGGCTACATAATTCACTGACCAAATCTCTGCAGGTGGGTAAGACTCGAGTGTCCTGGATATGACACTAAACAATCTGACGGCGAGGTCACAGTAATACTGGAGATTTGGGGGATGCAGAGTATTCCTTTATTACCATCGCTCCCGGGGTGTCCTCGTGGTGTAATGGTTAAAGCGATGTTCGTACTCCAGTCGCGCTATTATGTTCACTTTCGGGCAAATACCCTTGGGAAAGGTATGAACCCCCTTATTCTCCCTCCAGCTATGGGTAAATAGTAGGACGGACTAGGTTCTTCAGCCTTGTTGAGGCAACTAGTCTAGGAGAAGGAAAACTCTGAATTCAAACCTGTTAAACTCCACATAAAAATTGACCTTGTGTCATATCCTGCCCGAGCGGAGGGGTTGGTAAATAGTACCATCGCTCCCAGGTCCACATTGGCCCGGAGTCGTTGGATCTGAGAAGGTCCTAGCAATGAGTCAAATATAACAAAACAATGTATTTATGCAAAAATGCTTTTTTTGAAACATGGCTGTCTTTGAATTTAACTGTGTGTAAATAAAAAGAACTGTACTTATGCTAAACAGAATTTCAAAAAATGTAACAGTTTTTAACATTCAAATAGTGTACTTATGTTAAATTGAATTGTTTGAAATAGAACTGTTTTGAAATTTTAACTGTGTACTTCCAGGTCGAGTCATACCAAAGACTCAAAAATGGTACTTGATGCTACCTTGCTTAACACTCAGCATTATAAGGTAAGGATCAAGGGTAAAGTGGTGCAATCTAGGGAAAGGAGTAGCGCCCTTCCTTACACCTTGGTGTAGTAGCTATCGAAAAGGATAGCCTTCGGGTCACCCAAGACTATGGTCGGCAACTTTACTTACTTTACATATGCTAAACTGAAAATTTTGAAATAGAAGTGTTTTTATGTATAAAAAAGGATTCGGCATTAAATAACCTACAATGGTTGATGTGCCATGAAACCTAAACATACCAAAACCAATCTAGTCTTTCTGATAAAATGAAACCGGAATTATTTCAAGCTGTAGCCGTATCAGGATTAAAATATGGTTACACACTCAGGACTCAAACGAAACGCTTGGAGAAAAAGCTGGGGGGAACAACACAGATATGCTGTGTGCTCTTTTGACTAAATCCCTGAAGAGGCGCCCCCTAAAACAGGACTTGTACGGCCACTTACATTCCATCTCACAAACAATCCAAGTAAGACAAACAAAACTTGCCGGAGAAGAGGAAATAAACTTATTAACAAAGTTCTCCACAAGACATATGGACATACCAGTGTTAGCCGACAAACAAAATCTTATACACATCGGCTAGGTGCATAGACTGGGTGTCGTCTAAAGGACCAGCCAGGAGCCATGGAAATTGGGAAGGATGGCAAGAGTAAGCTAAGGGAATCTATACTATCAGCACAGCTTGATGAGGATTATTGCAATGATATCTCTCTCTCTCTCACTCTCTCTCTCACTCTTTCTCTCTCTCTTACACTTTCCTTTTCTTTCTTTTTTTCTCTAATAACTTCTATACTTCCGGCCTTCCCCTTCTTTCCAACGTTTTATGATCTCCGTCGGCTATTTTCTCTGTATATTACTATCTGCCAGTCTTTTCACTCTCCCTCTCTCTCTCTCTCTCCCTCTCACTCTTTCTCTCTCTCTTACACTTTCTTTTTCTTTCTTTTTTTCTCTAATAACTTCTATACTTCCGGCTTTCCCCTTCTTTCCAACGTTTCATGATCTCCGTCGGCTATTTTCTCTGTATATTACTATCTGCCAGTCTTTTCCCTCTCCCCCTCTCTCTCTCTCTCTCTCTCTCTCTCTCACTCTTTCTCTCTCTCTTACACTTTCTTTTTCTTTTTCTTTCTTTTTTTCTCTAATAACTTCTATACTTCCGGCCTTCCCCTTCTTTCCAACGTTCCATGATCTCCGTCGGCTATTTTCTCTGTATATTACTATCTGCCAGTCTTTTCCCTTTCTCTCTCTCTCTCTCTCTCTCTCTCTCACTCTTTCTCTCTCTCTTACACTTTCCTTTTCTTTCTTTTTTTCTCTAATAACTTCTATACTTCCGGCCTTCCCCTTCTTTCCAACGTTTCATGCTCTCCGTCGGCTATTTTCTCTGTATATTACTATCTGCCAGTCTTTTCCCTCTCTCTCTCTCTCTCTCTCTCTCTCTCTCTCTCTCTCTCTCTCCTTTTATCTTTCTCTCTCCCTCTTACTCTCTCTGTAGATATACATATTGAGAGAGAGAGAGTGAGTGAGAGCGAGAGAGAGAGAGAGAGCGAGAGAGAGAAAGAGAGTTTGTGTGTGTATATCTGTTGGTGTCATTGCACATCTCTGTGTGTGTATAAGTGTGTGTATAAGTGTGTGATTTAGGTAGCAGGTTTTATTATAGGTATATCTTATTAAGGATTACATGCAGGGATTTTTCTGATAAATATAAAAAAGACAAGGACTCTTTATATATATATATATATATATATATATATATATATATATATAAATTATTTCTGGCGGCGAGAAAAATGCAGATAAAGCAAATTTGTAAATAAAAAAAATATATCACAACCCGATATCTGGGTCATTTTGTTATTATCGGGGGTGTCCTCGTGGTGTAATGGTTAAAGCAATGAACTGCGGAATCGTTGTACGCGAGTTCGTACTCTTGTCGCGCCTTTATGTTCACTTTCGGGCAAATACCCTTGGGAAAGGTATGAACTCCCTTATCCTGCCAGCTATGGGTTAAATAGTACCACTACTGTTCTTCTAGGAGAATGGCTTTGGCGTTAAATAACCTACAAAGGTTGATATGCCATTAAACAAAGAAACCATTTTGTTATTTTATATACATATATATATATAAATATAAAAGTACAGAGTGTTCATGATTTTTCCTGATACTAACTTTCTTCAGTTTTTAATTTAACCGACATATTTCGCAGCTTAAATCAACGCATTTTGCAAACAAAATGCCATTGAAATTGTACCCAACTAACCTTGATAATAAAAGCATCTTGCGTGGTATATTGCTTAGCATGCAACCCTCGAGGAAGATAGTGAGTTCAATCCTTTCTCACTGTGTGTCCTTTTACATATGGACTTGGTCTTAGCAAATTAAATGATTATTAACTGCCTTAATAAATATATATAGGAGTAGCCGAAATGAAGACATTTTTAACCTGGGGTAAAGATTTGGTAGACGTAATTGGCTCGATATTTATTCAAATCTCCACGAGTGCGTGGCTTTTTAACGAGTGTAATAATCTAGGAGGACGCGGACATGAGTTCAAAACTAATTCTCTCGGGTCATCGACATTTGGAGCTTTGGGAAAGGTCACCGTAACCGACTTACGATTGATGGGTCAAAGTTGAGAAAGTCGGTGTTAATGATGCTTTTTGCAGGAACACGTCTGTCTTAATAAAACATTTAAATATTAAAAATAAAACAAACAATAGAACAAATATAAAATTGAAGAGAATTCTTCCATTGACAAAAAGCAATGATCTTAATTGCCCGGTGTTCTTAAGAAAGTCTTTACAGAAAAATAATTGTTGAATGTTAAAAAGTCAAAGCGGGTAATTTTAGTCATGAAGCAGACGACATGGGAAGTCAATGGATTTCTGATGAATGTCGTTTCTATTTTGAAAAGTGGGAAGAATTCTAATTAACTGCTGTCCATGATAATATCGATGCTTTTGTTTAGGAAGGAGTGAAAGATTCTCATTAGTATTTTATAAAAAACTGGTGTCCATGATGACACCATTGCTTCTATTTAGAGAGTGCTGAAGAATTCTGAATAGCGTTTTATAGTAAACTGATGTCCATGATGATACCATTGCTTCTATTTAGAGAGTGTTGAAGAATTCTAATTAGCGTTTTATAGTAAACTGCAGTCCATGTTGATACCATTGCTTCTATTTAGGGAGTGCTGAAGAATTCTAATTAGCATTTTATTGTAAACTGCTGTCCATGATGATACCATTGCTTCTATTTAGAGAGTGCTGAAGAATTCTCATTAGCATTTTATGGTAAATTGGTGTCCATGATGATACCTTTCTTTCTATTTAGGGAGTACTGAAGAATTCTAATTTGCATTTTCGATTGGATAGCTGTCCATGATTATATTGATACTCCTTTGTAGGATAACGCGTTCTATTATTATAATAATGCTTCTGTTTAAGAAGGAGAAGGATTCTGATTAGTATTTCATATCTAAGAGCTGTCCATGATGATATTGATGTTTCTATTTAAGGAGTGAAGAATTCTAATTAGTATTTAAGATTTAACAGGTGTCCATGATTACATTGATGCTTCTACTCAGTAAGTAGTGAAGTATTCTAATTAGCTTCTAAGAGATAACAGCTGTCCATGATTATATAGAAACTTCTATTTATGAAGGAGTGAAAGATTCTGAGTTGCATTTCAAAATTTTCAGCTATCCATGATGATACAGATGCTTCCTTTCAGTGAATAGAGTGTTCACTGATCATATTTACCAACCCCCTCCGCTCGGGCAGGATATGACACAAGGTCAATTTTTTAAGAAGAGTTTAACAGGTTTGTATTCAGAGTTTTTCTTCTCCTAGACTAGTTGCCTCACCAAGGCAAGAGTGTTCGCTGATGGCCAGAGAGACCAGGGTTCAATCTCAGGCCGAGTCATACAAAAGACTAAAAAAAATGGTTCTTGATATCTCCTTGCTTAACACTCAGCATTATAAGGTACGTATCAAGGGTAAAGTGGAGTAATCTAGGGAAAGGAGTAGCGCCCTTCCCTCGATGTAGAAGCTATTGAAAAGAAAACTTTTAGGACGCCCTCGATTAAGGTCACCAACTTTACCTTTTAACTGTTCATGCTGTGTTGTACTCCTTATATAATGGACTAGCAATCCTCCATAAATACACGTCAACGGAGTTAACTAAATCAGCATGACACAATCACGTGGGATGCCATCTGCGTGGTGGACAGATAGTCACTACCCCATTGGACTCTAAGCTTCCTATCAACTAATTATTGTTTAACCACGTTCACTAGTATCTTGCTTATGTTTCTTGAATATATATGTTTTTCTATCAAGCCTTTTGGCGTTCCCCGTGTCTTTCTTTTGTCAGCATCACAACTTGCTGATACTGACCTTTTTAATATAATGGCCGAGGGATTTCGTTTTATATATCTTGTCTATGGGTTTAGTTAGGTTGACAACCTTTCGGCTCAGTGCATAGGTTAGTTAGATGCAAACATGGGCACAGGTGTTGACGCGCGCGTGGGGAGGATGTGTCGTTCACAGATGTCAAAATAAAAATCCCAGATAGAAAGGATGACCAGTGGATGTGAATGACGTCATGTACCGGAAGCGAGCGCGGAGAATTTTGGAGGATTTGGAAAAAGTCAGTTGAGTTGAGTTCCTGGCTCGGAAGAAGACGGTTGACTTTCGCTAGCTCGCTGAAGCCAGGCCAGTGGCCTAGTGGCGGGTGCGCACGTGATGGCGGTGGGGCAGATGGAAAAGCCAGCATACAAAGATTGTGTCTCTCTCGTTATGTCGAAGAACCTTTAAACTCAATAGGGGGTGTCCTCGTGGTGTAATGGTTAAAGCGATGAACTGCGGAATCGTAGTACGCGAGTTCGTACTCCAGTCGCGCTATTACGTTCACTTTCGGGCAAATACCCTTGGGAAAGGTATGAACCCCCTTATTCTCCCTCCAGCTATGGGTAAATAGTAGGACAGACTAGGTTCTTCAGCCTTGGTGAGGCAACTAGTCTAGGAGAAGGAAAACTCTGAATTCAAAACCTGTTAAACTCCGCTTAAAAAATTGACCTTGTGTCATATCCTGCCCGAGCGGAGGGGTTGGTAAATAGTACCTTTAAACTCAAAGGTAATGAAAAGTTTCGTGCCTGAACTAAGAAGTCGTTAGTGTTTTTCGTATTTCGGGATTCCTATGTTCTATGTATATGTTATATATATGAACATTCTATGTACGTTTCGCATATCCGTATCATGGCTATGGTACACTTTCTCTTTTGAAAAGACTAGAGGATTCTAATTAGCATTTCATAGCTATAAGTCCATGAGGATATTAGTGCTTCAATTTAGTGAGAAATGAACGATTCTGTAGAGCATTTTGTATTAGAAGCTGTGAAGAATCCTAATTAAATTCTAAGAGATAACAGCTGCCCATGGTTATGAAGATGCTTCTATTTAAGAAGGAGTGATGATTCTAATTATCTTTACAGAGTTAACAGATTTCCATGATGAAATTGATGATTCTATTTAAGAAAAATTGAAGAGTTTTGATTAGCAGTTCATACTTATCTCCGTCATTTCGGGAATGTACGATGTATTCAATAAGTTTCCAGACTTTTTTGTACAGACATTTAAAATTGTCGTAGACTCTTGAAAATTCAATATGTTATTGCTATACATCTTATGAGATGACTGACCAATTTTTAGAATTTCAGCTTCAAATGAACAGCTACAGTAGCAACCGGAATACACCCTACTAAAGCCTGATTGTCACAGCTGGTGAATTTCAAAAATGCAATCTCGACGTGAGGACAGTTTAGAAGAACAATATGCAATAAAATTCTGTTTTAAACTTGGAAAAAATGCCACAGAAACGTATGGAATGCTTCAGACTGATTTTCGACCATCTTGCATGAATCGAACATCAGTTTTTAAGTGGCATAAGAGATTCTAGGAAGGCAGGGAGTCTGTGAGGGATGATGAGAGGTGTGGGAGGAGTAAGGAAGTCAATACCCCAGAGTTGATTGGCCAAAGGGTTAGGGTTACTATGTTAAGGTTTTAAGGGAGTTCAGGAAGAGATTCATTCGGAAGAGTTCAGCACTGTTCAAATCGGGTCAGTGGCATTTCCACTTGGACAATGCACCAGTCCACAACTCCATCCTCGTCACAGACTATTTGACCAAGATGGGAAACAAGATAGTTCCTCATCCTCCCTATAGTCCAGTGACTTTTGCTTATTCCCTAAGCTCAGAGGCCGTCGTTATGAGACAATTGAGGAGATGAAAGAAATCTGTGACGAAGGTCATTGACACGTTCACCCAAGAGGACTTCTATAGGGCCTTCCAGAAGTTGTTGGGACGGTACAACAAGTGCATTGCAGCCGGAGGAGATAACTTCGAAGGGCCCTAGGGTTTCATCTGTGTACCATCAATAAAAGTGCCCAAACGAAAAAAAAATCTAGAAACTTATTTAATGATCCTTATAGAAGATTAAAAATAATAATGTTCTGTGCGTACACTGACACTACAAAATTTCCATTCAGTTGCCATTTGGACTGGAAATTGCTTTTTCAAGAGCATAAACCCAATAAAAATGTAAATATGATAAAATCTGAGGGTTGATTGACTGATTCTAACGGCATGTCAACCTATCTAGGGTTGTTTTATGTCTGCAGGTTTCGGGGATTGTGTTCATATTCACATTTCTGGAGTTGCTTTTCATAAAGATATTTTTGGCACATGCTCCAATCGAATACGAATATTTTTTAAATAGATTTCTGTGAACGATACATGGGACTCTTACGGGTATTACCTCTTCGGGTCAGACAGAGCAATAGAAATAGAAATAGAAGGGGGACTCCAAACTCCTAAAAGCTCCAGAAGAGAAGTCTCACCATCAGATGCAGTTTAGTGTTTCTTAAGATGTTTTTTCTTTTTGCACGTGATTCTCTCGAATTCTGTTAATTTTCAAAAATCTGTTTGACCCACAGATGGGACACGAATTAGTACGGCCACTTCGGATCAGAGTGAACCTGGGAGTAATAGAAATGAAGGGGTACTCTATTCGCCATCAATCTTCAGACCTGGAGCCTCACCATCAAATGCTGTTTGGGGTCATGCCCAGGACACCTCAATTTTTGAAGGGGGTTAATCCCTATACTGGCAATAGCAAGTTGGGCGACCGTAGTCGAGAGCAACCCGAAGTCTCCCTTTGCAATAGTTTCTACACCAAGTAGAGGGCGCTACTCGTTTCCATTGATTGCTCCGCTTACCTTTCATCTGTATCTGATAATGCTGAATTTTAAGCAAGGAGGAATCAGGTATCATTTTTTGAGTCTTTGGTATGACTCGACCTAGGATTGAACCCAGGTCTCACTGACCATTGGGGAACACGCTAAACATTGGCCAAGCATATTCTAAGCCCCATCATCACAGTGTTGTAACATTAAGTTTTTGTTCTCAGTAGAATAACATTTTACACTTATTATTTTACAGTAGACACAATAACATTTTACACTTATTATTTTACAGTAGACACAAACCCAGTCAGCAATAAAATAGGCTGACTGCATATCTGCCGACAGGTAAGACCCCCCACCCAACCCAACGAGTGTCATAGATATGACACAATGCAATGTGATAGTAAAGCTCCATTCCAGGTGCTCTATGAAATGTGGAGTATCATTTTATTGTGGTTACTCCCAGGTTCACTTCAACCCAGAAGGGTATCACCTATTAAGATCCTATCTATGGATCAAATATTTCTAAGACACCAATTAACTGTGAGCAAACAAACGACTTTTTAATCGAATTGTTATTGTTAGATAGTTATACTTGAAACCATTTAACTCTGTGCAAACAAATCATTAATATTAATAGTATCTGTGCTATATAATAATACTTGAACCCATTTAACTGTGTGCAAATAAAACTATTAGTCTTATACTGCAACTCTTAACTGTGTGCAAACAAATACTTTATTCTAATAGTATTATAATACTTCAAACTTTTAAATGTATGCAATTATCCAGTCGGTTAGGGCTGTAAAATATACCGATTGCACCTCTGCAGAGGGGTAACTCCACTAACGATTGCCCTGGTTATGACACTAAACAATCGGATGGTGAGGTTTCAGTGATGCTAAGGCTTTAGGGAATGTAAAGTAACCCTTCATGGCCATTGCTCCCAAGTCCACTCTGGCCCGGAATGGTAGCACCTGATAGGCCCCTATCTATGGGTTTGATTGAACTAAACTGCATACTTATGCTAAACTGAATTGTTTGAATAAGAACTGTTTGACTAAACTGAATAGCTTAAAATAGAAATCTTTTGAACAATTAAACTGCATACGTACATTAAACTGAATTGTTTCATATAGAACTGTTTTGACATGTAACTGTCTGTAAATAAAATCTGTACTTATACTTAACTGAATTAGAACTGTTTGAATAAACCAAATAGCTTGAAATGTTTTTGACAATTAAACTGTGTGCTTATGCTAAACTGAATTATCTGAAATAAAAACTGAATACCTTGAAATAGAAATGTTTTTGACAAAAAAACTGTACTTACATTTAAACTGCTTGCTTATGCTAAACTGAATTGTTTGAAATGGAACAGTTTATGACATAGAAACTGTACTCACGCTAAACTGAATTGTTTAATATAGAACTGTCTTCATTGGGAATTTTTTTTTAGATGAGGCTTCTTAATCTGAGTATTTATTTTTCAATGTGGAATTTGTGTCTTAGTAGTTTTTGTTGTTTTTCTCACACGATTCTGCCAAATTTCACCTCAGGCTTTCTTCAGGTGATTAACCGCAACCTCGGATAGGAATGCTGAGTCTTGTAACCGTATCCCCGGTAATTACTGCCTTCGATAGTTATTGTCTATCGCAAGTTTTAGGACCAAGTAATCCTCTGGCCAGCTTGGGTAGGAATTGAAACTGCTATCTTCAGACAATGCTTACCTGGAAACTTAGAGACTCAATGCCTCTATCCGCTGCACCACGGGCCCCAAAGGGGTATCAAGGTTCGATTTTTTGGTCTTATAAATCCAATTATTTGTTCTCCTTATCTGGTCTTCCATAGTCACGTCCGTACCGAATTTGTAATTGTCCTTATTGGGAATCTTTTTTTTTTTTTTTTTTTAGATGAGGCTTCTTAATCTGAGTATTAATTTTTAAAAAAGTGGTGCGATAGACAATAATTATGGAAGGCAGTAATTACTGGGGATACTGTTACAAGACTCAGCATTCCTATCCAAGTTCGAGGTTAATCACCTGAAGACAGCCTGAGGTGAAATTTGGTCGAAACGTGTGAGAAAAACAACAAAAACTACAAAGATGGGAACAAAAAGTCCGCTATAAAAAATTAATACTCAGATTAATATAGAACTGTTTTGATATATAACTGTGTGTAAACAAAATATGTACTTATACTAAACTGAATTTGCCGAATTAGAACTGTTTGGAAAAAAACTGAATAACTTGAATTACAAATGTTTTTGACAATTAAACTTAGTACACATGCTAAACTGAATTGTTTGAAAAAAAAAAACTATTTGTATAAAGATCGATTTGGCGTTAAATATCCTACAAAGGTTGATATGCTATAAAACCCAACCAACTAACGAAGCAACCAACTGTGTGCAAATAAAACTATTAGTTTTAGAAAGTAATACTTGAATTCAAAAGAATTGCTTGATACTAATAATAATTATTTGTGCTTGAAACATTTACGAGGTGCTTTCAATAAGTTTCAAGATTTTTCTCGTATGGGCACTTTTATTGATAGTTCACACATGAAACTCTAGTCCCCTTCGAAGTAATCTGCTCTGGCTGCAATGCACCTGTACCGTTTCAACAAGGCCCCATGGAAGTCCTCTTGTGTGAGCGTGTCAATGATCTTCGTCACAGCCTCTTTCATCTCCTCAATTTTCTCATAAAGACAGCCTTTGAGCTTAGGTAATAACCAAAAGTCACGGGGAGCAACGTCTGGACTATAGGGAGGCTGAGGAACTGCCTTGATGCCTATCTTGTCAAATAGTCTGTGACAAGGATGGAGTTGTAGACTGGTGCATTGTCCTGCTGGAAATGCCACGGACCCGATTTGAACAGTGCTGGCCTCTTCCGACGGAGTCTCTTCCTGAACTCACTTAAAACCTCAACATAGTATTCCTTGTTGACTGTCTATCCAGTGGGAACCCAGTGTATGTACATCATGCCAGGGCTGTCATAAAAAGGGATCATCAAAAGTTCGTTGGTGGATTTGCTCTGTCTGGCCTTCTTGGAGAGCCAGCATGCTTCCACTGGGAACTCAGTCTCTTGGTCTCTGGGTCATAACAGTAGATCCAGCTTTCATCCCATCGTATTTTTCCAAATTTAAAACAGAATTTTATTGCATATCGTTCTTCTAAAGTCCAGATTGCATTTTTAAAATTCACCAGCTGTGACAATCAGGGTTTATGTCAATTGTTGCTGTAGCTGTTCATTTGAAGCTGAAATCATGAAATTTGGTCAGTCTCATAAGATATATAGCAATAACATACTGGATTTTCATAAGTCTACGTCAATTATAAATGCTTGTACAAAAAGAAGTCTGGAATCTAATTGAAGGAACCTCGTAACTGCGACCAAGATAAATGATCTTTGAATTGTTTAAAATTGTTACCCACAAACCATTCCTTTACAAATCTTATATATACTTACAATATATATATAAACAGGATAACTTACAAGGATTGATGTGCTATAAAACACTGCCAGCTAACCATTAAATACACCGGTTCTCAATGCTGCTTTATTCATTGTAGATATTTTCTTTTTTCTTCTTTTATTGTAATCTTTCCTGATTATCTTGAATAAGTAAAAAAGTAAAGTTGGCGACCGTAGTCGTGGGCGACCTGAAGGCTTCCTTCCGAGGTGAAGAGGAGAGCGCTATTCCTTTCACAGGATTGCTCCACTTTACCCTTGATACGTACCTTATATTGCTGAGTGTTAAGCAAGGATATATCAAGTACTATTTTTAAAGTCTTTGGTATGACACGACCTAGGATTGAAACCAGGTCTCCAGGACAATTGGTGAACACTCTAACCACTGGCCAAAGAGTAGTTTAATTATCTTGAATAATATGCTTGAAATATTATTTCAGAACAGACGATATCATTTCTTAATTATACAACTGAATTTTACAATTTTACAATTGGACCCAGTCTCCAGGACAATTGCTGAACACTCTAACCACTGGTCAAAGAGTAGTTTAATTATCTTGAATAATATGCTTGAAATATTATTTCAGAACAGTCGATATCATTTCTTAATTTTATAACTAAGCCAATTCTTCGTCAACTGATTGCAAATATGAAAAGCGTGTTTAGAAACAATTCAAAATTTTTCTTACTTCTTTTTTTTTACCAGGTAGCGGAATGCCATTCATTGGAAAAGAAGTCATTTTAAAAAATTAAAAGATAAAAAATAAAATGGTATATCAGCGATTATTCTTTTCAGAAAACTATCGTTTCAACTACTCCAACATGGATAATAATAATTCAATAAAATAATCACTTCCTATGATTGTACAAACGAGTTAAAGTTTGATTAGAATATATTGAAACAATGAAAAGTGGCATAGGTTTCTCGTTGTCTATATTTTTGTCCAATATTACACGCACTCTCTCTCTCTCTTTCTCTCTCTCTCAAGCACACACACACAGACACACACAGTCAGACACACACAGACACACACACACACACACACATATATATATATATATATATCTCCCACACACATACATACACACACGTATGTGTGTGTGTATGTGTGTGTGTGTGTATGTGTGTGTGTGTGTATCCGTTTGGCTGGGGCTGTAGTATACACAGACTGCACCTCTGCAGAGGGGTAAGCTCCCCCAATGAGTGTATTGGATATGACACTAAACAATCTGATGGTGAGGTTCCAGTGATGCTGGAGCTTTGGGGAAGGCGGAGTGCCCCTTCATTGCCATCGCTCCCAGGTCCACTCTGGCCCGGTGTCGTTGTGCCTAATAAGGGCTCTATCTATAGGTTAGATAGAACTAACTGCTTACTTATGCTAAACTGAATTGTTTGACTAAACTGAATAGATTGAAATAAATGTTTTTGACTATTAAACCGTACTAACAGTTAAACTGCGTGCTTATGCTAAACTGAATCATTTGAAATAGAACTGTTTTTGACATTGAAACTGAACTTACACTAAATTGATTCGTTTAATATAGAACTGTTTTGACCTTTACCTGTGTGTAAACAAAATCTCTACTTATACTAAACTGAATTAGCCGAATTAGAACTGCTTGACAAAACCGAATAGCTTGAAATAGAAATGTTTTTCACAATTAAACCGTACTTACATTTAAACTACGTACCTTTGCTAAACAGAATTAGCCGAAGTAGAACTGCTGGACTAAGCTGAATAGTTAGGAATAGAAATGTTTTTCACAATTAAACTGTACTAACATTTAACTGTGTACTTATACTAAACTGAATTGTTTGAAATAAAACTATTTTCATAAAAATGGATTTGGCGTTAAATAACCTACAAAGGTTGATATGCCATAAACCCTAATAACCAACCTACACACACACACACACACACACACACACATATATATATATATATATATATGTGTGTGTGTGTGTGTGTGTGTATCCGGCATTGGGACTGTTCAGTAAAACTGCCTTTTTTTTTAAATAACAGCCCGGCTGTATATTTTAATTGTCCGTTAGAAAGGGCAAATTGAGTGAAACCCCAATTAGAAACTTCGCTAGTTTAATTGGCTTTCTGCAGAAGTAATTTATTTGCAGTCACAACAGCTGCAATAAACAAGTGAAAAGAGCGGGAAATTGCAAAGAGACGCAAAAATTGTAATGGCGTCTCTCTCATCAATCAGCACTCATCTGTCTTACTCCGAGACACCATGCGAGTCATTTCAACCATCAAACCCAGCTCTCCGCGTTGCCTTCCCAACACTTGATCCCAGAAAAGCTCTTGGGCCCTACCCTCTCCACTTTCAGAATTTGGTAAATGCTTTCTAGATTAGCCGAACTAGTAGGACTGACAGCGATCGTGTCATCGACAAGAGAAGGTCATTTGGTCCAGTGACTGACTCCCCCCACCACCACCACTGCAAGACCGCTGGTCACTTTGAATGCGTCAGAGTACCAAATTCAAAATTAAATCAGTGATGGTCAGATGGCTACTAAGGTTTTGCAGATGGGAGACATCGAGGTAGAAGGAATGAAAAAATAAATAAATAAATAAAAAGAGGAATGAGTATGAAGATTTTGGATAAGCCTTTGGGCAAGTGTCTGTGATGCATGTGGGTGATGTAAATGGACACCAGATGGTGACATTGATACATAAGGATGTGGGGAAAGAATGGATGGTAAAGTGATGAAAATCAGAGTGGTGATAGTGCTGGTTCTGAACTTAGCTGATCGACACATTTTCTGTAAAAGAAGGCCGGAGATATGATGATCAAATCCTTATAGATCACACAGGAGCAAATATTTTTTAGGGAGCGTAGTCATTGCTCCTTCGCGAATCGGCCTGAATCAATTAAGAAAAAATTAACACTCACCGTATTTAGCACAGAGTTTACTAAAATTTATCTATTTTTAAATTTGGTTTCTTCCTTTGGTATTTCAATCATTGGAGTTTATTTTAATCCAAAACAAACGTTTTTGAGGAACATTTAACGTAAGACTATCCTTAGAACAATACTGATAATGTTTAACCTATAGCTGAGAGGAAAAGGGGTTTCTCTACTTTTCCTAAGGTATTTGTTCAAAAGTGAACGTAATAGCGCGGCTAGAGTTTGAACCCGTTTACTTCGAGGCTGCAGTCCCACACTTTATATTTTATTCCAATTTTTAAATAACCCCGAGCTTATGTGTTTTCTCCCATTTAAAAGGTTTTAAGTATTTCTATCTAACAATAATAGTTCTATTTGGTATAGTTAACTGGATTCAAGCATTGGTATCAACTATTAATTATTTAATTCAATATCAATCATTTGTTTCCACACAGATAAATGTTTTCCAGTAAAGTAAATGGTTAATCAGTTCTATTTGATCCGTAGATGGGATCATAAACAAATTCTA
The DNA here is from genome assembly GCA_963585895.1 of Sepioteuthis lessoniana. Lineage (NCBI taxonomy): Eukaryota > Metazoa > Mollusca > Cephalopoda > Myopsida > Loliginidae > Sepioteuthis > Sepioteuthis lessoniana. The sequence continues at coordinate 17,432,732 of OY757936.1, forward strand.
CCACAGTCAGTCAGAGTGGACCTGGGAGTAATGGCAATCAAAGGGTACTCAACATTCCACAAAGCTTCATGACAGGTGCTTCAGCATCAGATTGATTAGAGTCCAATCGTTGTAATTGGTCTCAGCTTTCTGCAGAAGTTAAGTCGGCATGTTTGACAGCCCCAGTCGACTAAGCCACATATATTTTTTGTAGCCAATGGGTTTCAACTAAAATATTAAGTTATCAACTATTGGTTTGGTGGTGTTTTATGGCACATCAATCCTTGTAGGTTATTTAATGCAAAATCGATCCCAGTCGGCTGGGGCTCTAAAATACACAGACTGCATCTGGGAAGAGGGGTAAAACTCAACAATGAGTGTCTTAAATATGACACTAAACAATCTGATGGTGAGGCACCAGTAATACTGGAGTTTTGGGGAATGCTGAGTACCCCTTCATTGCCATCGCTCTCAGGTCAACTCTAACCTGGAGTTGTAACACCTGATATTCAAATAAACACCTATTGGTCAAATAAAACTATGTAACACCTATTGGTAAAAAAAAAAAAAAAACCTAAACCATGCACTTACCTTAAACTGAATTGTTGGAAATTAAGTGATGATTTGAGAGTTCGCTAATGGCCCGGGAGACCTGGGTTCAATCCCAGGTAGAGTCATACCAAAAACCTAAAAAAAAAGGTACTCGATGCGTCCTTGCTAAACACTCAGCATTATAAGATACTGATCAAGTGTAAAGTGGTGCAATCCAGGGAAAGGAGTATCGAAAAGGGAACCTTCGGGTCACCGTCGACAACGGTCGCCAACTTTATTTACATATTCAAGTAAATTTAACCGTGTGTAAACGAAAAAATAAGTATACTTAAGCAAAACAGAATTGTTTGAATTAGAACTTGTTTTTACATTTAACTGTAAGTAAACAAATGAGTGATGTTTAATTGAATTGCTAGTGGTTCGTTGTAATACTTGGAACCATTTAACTTTGTTGATATGCTAAACTGAGTTGTTTGAAATTGAACTGTTTTTTTACATTTAACCGTGTGTAAACAAAAGACTGTTCTTATGCTCAACTGAATTGTTTTAAATTAAGTGAAATTATTAAACTGGGTTAAAGAAAATGAGCCTTGGCTTGTTTAAAATGTTATCTTCAAAGTAATTTAAAAATCATATATTTAATATATGTATAACTAGGATTTGGCATTAAATGATTTAAAAGATCAATAAAACAAAACAAAAGCAAATGAGAAATCCAATCTATGCTTAATACCTGGAACATTCAATAAGTTTCCAGACTTTTTTTTTTACCATCACTCCAAGGTCCATTCTGACCCGGAGTGGTAGCACCTAATAGCACCTGATCTATGAGACAAATAGCACTAAACAGCATACTTATGTTAAACTAAATTGCTTGAAACAGAACTGTTTTGACATATAAACTGCATACATATGCTAAACTGAATTGCTTGAAATAGAAGTGTTTTGACATTGAAACTGTGCTTACACTAAGATGAATTATTCGAAATAGAACTGTTTCGACTATTAACTATGTGTAAAATAATTAAGTATGTGTGAAACTATACTAATGCTAATTAAATAGTTTGAATTAGGACTGTTTGACTAAACTGAATAGCTTGAAATAGAAATGTTTTTTGACAATATAAACTGTGTACACATGCTAAACCCTTTTCAATAACTACTACATCGTGGTGTAGGAGAGGGCGCTACTCCATTCCCTGGATTTCTCAATCTTTACCCTTGATCCTTCCCTTATAATGCTGAGTGTTAAGTGGCACCAAGTACCAGTTTTTGAGTCTTTGGTATAACTCGACCTGTGATTGGACCCCGATCTCCCGGACCATTGGCGAACATTCTACTCGTTAGACAAATAGCCCGGTCAAAATATAAATAATAGTTCATATTTATATATTAAATTGATAAAAATCAAATTTTTGTTGACGACCATAGCAGTGTGATTTGGTTACCTCAGCATACTTTTCAGCAAAAGTCACGGGTTTTGTAATATTTGGTATGACATTACGCTGCTTCTAATGTTGAAGCACCAGTTCTTGAGGTATAGAAAGTTAGAAGTGCCTCTTCATTACCATTACTCCCAGATCCACTCTAGCCCAGAGATGTAATACCGGTCAGGGTTCCATCTATGCGCCAAACTGATCCGTTTGAAAATTATTCGTTGGCTATGACAATACTTAATAAACAAAACCGCGTATTTGACTGGCTGTTTGCAAAAACCAACCAGAAGTGCAGTTGTGCGGTCTATAATCGACCAAATAAATAAATCAATAAATAGTCAATTCAATTTTGCTTTCTTTCTTTCCAATGTTCCGTAAACTGGGGGGGGGATCAGAGACTGATCATCTCTGATAGGGTCTGCTTGGTGAGGGAAGTATGATGTTGGAACCAATTAAAACATCACTGACGACACCCTTCGGCGCTAAATGTATATTTAAAGGTGTATATTTAAAGTATTCCATATAACTTTAAATCATCTATATTAAGAATAGTTACTTGAAGCTATAATTGTTTACTAAGGATTATTATTAGTTACTTAAAACCATATAGCGGTGAACAAGCAATTTGTTTAATATTAATTAAATGAATAAATTAATTTGATATTAATTATTATATTAATTGAATTAATAAATTAGGCAGTTTATTAGAAATAATTACTTGAAAGAAACTGAAATTGAAAAGATGAAAGAAAATATTTGTAATTATTTTTCAGTATACAAAAATAATTTCAAGAAATAAAATCTTGTCTATTTTATTCAAAAAAGATGAAAACAATTTCCCCTTCTCCATGAAGTGAAGATTGGAAACCCATTGAATGATCTTTTTTCATATTTTTTTCAATGAAAGAAATGCGTTCGTATGCAAATTAGATAGGAAATGTAACATTAGTATTGTTTAGCACCCGAAACTCACAGAAAAAAAGTGACAATGAGAAATAGTTTCAAACTTTATAAAACATGATTTATTTTTAACTTTATTTTTTTTTTTAATAAATAAATGAGGAGAAAACAGAATAGCAAGTTACTTTCCAATCACTACGCACACACATAGATAGATAGATAGATAGATATTACGAAAATAATGTAAACTAGCGTCTTCTTCTAAGCACATAGCATTTATATTTTGATTATATATATATATATATATATATATAAAGTAAGTAAAGTTGTCGACTTGACCAGAAGGCTCCCTTTTCAATAGCTACTACACCGAGTTGTAGGGGAGGGTTGTACACCATTCCCTGGATTGTTCAATTTTACCCTTATCCTCACCTTTATATATATATATGTGTGTGTGTGTGTGTGTATTGGAGGGTTGAGGGGTTGGGGGTGTTTACCCGTATAATTTCATAGTTGAAAAACCCAAATGCAGACATCAGTGGAAAATCTCCAGGTAAAACTTGTATTAAAAAATCGAAATAATAATAATAATAATAATAATAATAATAATAATAATAATCTTTTGCTAGTAATCCTATGGGACTTTAATGTCCAAACGGATCATCTAATCCCAGCCAGGAGACCAGACTTAATAATAATCAACAAAAAAAAAAGAGAACTTGCAAAATAGTCGACTTTGCTGTCCCGGCAGACCACATAATAAAACTGAAAGAATGTGAAAAGAAGGATAAGTACCTCAACCTTGCCAGGGAACTGAAAAACTGTGGAACATGCAGGTGACAATTATACCAATTGTAGTTGGTGCGTTTGGAACAGTAACTAAGGGATTACTAAAGGGACTAGAGGACTTGGAGGTTGGCGGACGAGTGGAGACCATCCAAACGACAGCATTATTGAGAACTGCCAGAATACTTAGAAGAGTCCTGGAGACTTGAGGAGACTTGCTGTCACTCAGACTTAAGTGAAAAACCATCGGCTATCGCTGATGTGAAAAGCTCTAATGAGTGAATAATAATAATAATGATAATAATAATAATAATAATAATGTGAAAAGTCCTGGAGACTAGAGGAGACTTGCTGTCACTCAAACTCCTGTGAGAAATCATCAGCTAAAGCTGGTGGGGAAAACTCACAAGAGTCAAATGAAAATACTAATAATAAACAATGGAATATGAGAGTGATAGTGATACAAATCGTAGTTGGTGCACTTGGATTGATCCCCAAAGGCTTCGTAAAGTTGGCTGGATGAGTTAGAAATAGGAGGACGAGCCGAGACCATCCAAATAATGGTATTGCTGAAGACGAACAGAATACTGAGAAGTGTCCTGGAGACTTAAGGAGACTCCATTGAAATAGCATCGTCAAAAGCTGGTGAGAAAAAACTCACAAAGAGTGACATAATAGTGATAGTTTAGTTTCTTTGTTTAATGGCATATCAACCTTTGTAGGTTATCTAATGCCAAAGCTATTCTCCTGGAAGACGAGTAGTGGTATTATTTAACCCATGGCTGGAATGATAAATGGGTTCATTTCTTTCTCAAGCGTATTTTGCCCGAAATTGAACGTACTAGCGCGAGTGGAGTTCAAACTCGCTTACTACGATTCGGCAGTCAAGGACTTTAACCGCTACACCACGAAGACATCCCCGGAAGAAGAAGAAGAAGAAGAAGAAGAAGAAGAAGAAGAAGAAGAAGAAGAAGAAGAAAGGAGATCAGAACAAAGAGAGCAAATACAACCCATCTTGGATTTCATACCGTTAATATTGAAATAAAAAAAATATTGTCATATTTGGTTTACGAGATCTTTTGGTTAAGATTAAAATTTTACTTAAAAGTTATTTTCAATGTTCTTTAAAACGGTTGGGTGTTCTTATACATGGACAATTGTCTATAGTACATACTATTATTACTTTAATCTCAACAAATATTTACCCAATCGGCTGCGGCTGTAGAATACACCGACTGCAGAGGGGTAAGCCCCCACCATCACCAACGAAAGTCCTGATTATGACACTAAAAAATCTGATGGTGAGGTTCCAGTGATGCTAAGGCTTTCGGGAATGTAAAGTACCCCTTCATTGCCATTGCTCTCTAGTCCACTCTGGCCTGGAAAGGTAGCACCTGATAGGGCCCTATCTTTGGGTTGAATAGAACTAAACGGCATACTTATGCTAAACTGAATTGTTTGATTGCCGAGTCGGCTGGGGCTGTAGAATACACCGACTGCTTCTCTGCAGAGGGGTAAGACCCCCCACCCAACGAGTGTCCTGGATATGACACTAAACAATCTGATGATTAGGTTCCAGCAACGCTGGAGCTTTGGGGAATGCGGAGTACCCCTTCATTGCTATTGCTCCCAGATCCACTCTGGCCCGGAGTGGTAGCGCCTGATAGGGCCCTATCTATGGGTTGAATAGAATTAACAGCATACTAATGCTAAACTGAATTGTTTGAATAAACTCAATAGCATGAAATAGAAGTGTCTTTGATAATTAAACCGTACTTACATTTAAACAGCGTGCTAATGCTTAACTGAATTATTTGAAATAGAATTGATTTTCGACATTAAAACTGTATTTACACTTAACTGAATTGTTGCATATAACTGCTTGAATAGTTTGAAATAGAAATGTTTTTGACAATATGCTAAACTGAATTGTTTTAAAAAGAACAGATTATGTACATAAAAATGGGTTTGGCGTTAAATAACCTACAAAGGTTGATATGCCATAAAACCCAAGCAACCAACCAACCATGAATTGTTTGAATTAAAAATGTTTGACTAAACAGAATAGCTTGAAATAGAAATGTTTTTGAGAATTAAAATCTGGAGTTACATTTAAACTTCGTACTTATGCTAAACTGAATTGTTTGGAATGAAACTGTTTTTGACATTAAAACTGTACTTACGCTAGACTGAATTATTTAATATAGAACCGTTTTGACATTTAACCGTGTAAACAAAATCTATAATCATAGTAAACTGAATTGGATTATTTAGAACTGTTTGACTAAACTGAATAGCTCGAAATAGAAATGTTTTTGACAATGAAACTCTGTACTTACATTTAAACTGTGTACTTATGCTAAACTGAATTGTTTAAAATAGAAATGTTTTTGACATTGAAATTATACTTACGCTTAACTGATTTACCTAATATAGAACTGTTTGGCATTTAACTGTGTAAACATAATCTATACTAATACTAAACTGAATTGGCTAAATTATAACTATTTGACTAAAATGAATAGCTTGAAATAGAACTGTTTTTTGACAATTGTACAGTGTACACTTAATAAACTGAATTGTTTGAAATATAACTGATTATTTGTATAAAAATGAATTTGGCATTGAATAACCTACAAAGGTTTATATGCCATAAAACCCCAATAACCAAACCATCAACAAATAGTTCTACTAAGATTGCTAAAACTACAAGGATAAAGACTGATGTCTCTATCACAATTATTCCTCGACTAAAGACAAATTGACATTATCCAAGATAACGAATGACCACTGATCGAATTAGTTTCAAGGGTGGGCAAAATATCTGTGGCCAGGGAGAAGTACCAAGTAAATGAATGAGAACTGTTGGAAGTCTATAGAGAAATGGCTGGAAACCATCCTTTCTATTATCTACGATCTTAATCTCTTCCCTTCTAAATCGCCCACCCTATCCAGTATCGCTCCCCACCCGTTGGCAATTACTTTTTAATTGACTAACAGAATAAACATCTTGACCCGGAAAGATATGTCCATCACCTTGAATACCAGTACGTTGCCTTGACCAACCGTGTCTGTTTTCCAGGCAGAAGAAGAATTACTTCTTATCAGCGCAACTGACTCGTCTGGTGTTGTGGTCAGTCTCCCCAGGGTGTAAACTTCGTGAAGGACTCAGAGTAGCAGGGAAGGAGGGAAGCCATCGAGACCAAATGCGGAAATGAGAAGGTTCCTTTTGGGTAAAACGCATTCAGCCCGGAGTGCGGGTTGCGATTGAAAAAAAGATAACTAGTAAGAGGTAATGTTTTCAATCGAGTGGAAATCTTGCAGTCTCCGTTTCTGAACAGACCAACGCTTAGCAGACTTAGAAAACCCCAACGGCAGACGTTTAGCGTTATTAGATTGCATCTATCTATCAGTCAAATCAATATCGGTATGCTACCATTATTAACCAGCAGCTAAAACTATTGTACTTTTACTATGAAAACAAAATAATAAGGGATATTCACTCGAATTAATTTTAAGGAGACTTTGAAATTAAAGGCTTCTTCAAGATTGAGTGGTTTATTTTAACGATATGTCAATCCGTTGATGGTTATATTAGGATATACAAGCCACAAAACAGTTTTGATTCTTGTTAAAACTGAAGAATCTAAGACTTTAACGAAAAAACAATAATTAAAACTAGCAAGGAAGATTCGCAAGTTGCTCAACTAAAAATAATATAATTGGGCATGCAATATAGAAAGAACTTCTCATTTTTATTCATTTTAAAACTATAAATATTTTTGCCCAGTCGGCTGGGGCTGTAGAATATATCGACTGCTTCTCTGCAGAGGGGTAAGACCGCCCTCAACGAGTGTCCTGCATATGACACTAAACAATCTGATGGTGAGGTTCCAGTAATGCTGGAGCTTTGGGAAATGCAGAGTACCCCTTTATTGCCATCGCTCCCATGTCCACTCTGGTACGGAGTGATAGCGCCTGATAGGGCCTTATCTATGGGTTAAATAGAACTAACGGCATACTTATGCTAAACTGAATTGTTTGACTAAACTGATTAGCTTGAAATAGAAAGATTTTTGGACAATTAAACCCTACTTACATTTAAACTGTTAGACGAACCAGACATGCAGGACACTGCTGGAGAAGCAGGGACGACCTCATAAGTGATGTACTCTTGTGGACCCCCACACATGGCCGTACAAAAGCAGGATGACCAGCACGAACATATATTCAGCAACTATGTGAGGATACGGGATGTTGTCCAGAAGACCTGCCTGAGGCGATGAACGATAGGGAAAAGTGGCGTGAGAGGGTCAGGGATATCCGTGCTACCAACACATGATGATGATGATGACATTTAAACTGCGTAATTATGCTAAACTGAATTATTTGAAATGTAACTGTTTTTTGACATTGAAACAGTACTAAACTGATTTGTTTAATGTAGAACCGTTTTGACATTTAACTGTGAGTAAACAAAATCTCTACTAATACTAAACTGAATTAGCTGAATGAGAACTGCTTGACTAAGCTGAATAGCTTGAAATAGAAATGTTTTTTTCTCAATTAAACTGTACTTACATTTAAACTGCGTAGTTATGCTAAACTAAATTGTTTGAAATAGTACTATTTTCATAAAAATGGATTTGGCGTTAAATAACCTACAAAGGTTGATATGCCATAAAAATCCAACCAACCAACCAACCAACCTATAAATATCTATATCTACTATAGCTTTTAATATTTATAGTCAAGTAACACTGAAAGCGTTTATTTATTCATTGCACATGGTCCTATCGAATCCAAATGGTTTTTAAAATGATCTCTTTAACCAATCAATGCGACTTTAAAAGGTGCTGAAATTCTTGGTGAGAGTTGAGCTGGGAGTAATGGTAATCAATGGTTACTTCACATTCCCCAGATCTTCGCAACTGGAGGTTGTTTATTGCTATACCCAGGACACCTATTTTGTATGGGTCTTACCGCAGTATGAGAGATACATTCAGTGAATTCCCGACACTACGGATACAACTAACTGGGCCAACATTATTTTAAGAAGATTAATGTATAGTTAAAAAGAAATTATTGAAAAATATTCAGTTTGACATATTTTATCACGATTTTAATATTTGACAATTGCTTAGATATTTTATCTCTCACGTGATTCTATCAAAATTTTGAAAAAAATTCTTTGACGCATCGATGTTTGGTTGGTAGATGGGTGGGTTTTTGGCATATCAACTTTTGTGGGTTATTTATTGCCAAATCGATTTTTTTGAAAATAAATGATCAGCTCTATTTCAAACAATTCAGTTTAGTATGACTGAACGAGTTAATTGTAAAAAATATTTCTATTTCAAGCTATTCAATTTAGTCAAACATTTCTAATTCAAATATTCAGTTTGATATAAGTATAGATTTTATTTACACACAGTTAAATGTCAAAACAGTTCCATTTTAAACAATTCGGTTTAGCGTAAGGACAGTTTCAATGTCAAAAACTGTTCCATTTTAAACAATTCAATAAGTTCGCATAAGTACGTATTTTAATTTTATTTGACCCATTGATAGGACCCTCTCAGGTGCTACCACTCCGTGCCAGAGTGGACCTGGGAGCAATGGCAATGAAGGAGTCCTCCGCATTCCCCAAAGTTCCAGCATTAGTGGAATCTCACCATCAGAATGTTTAGTATCATATCCAGGAAACTCGTTGGGTGGGGGTTACCCCTCTGCAGAGGTGCAGTCAGTGTATTCTGCAGCCCTAACCGACTAGAGAAGGGTAGATGGGATCCCAAGGGTTGCAGCCATTATGAATTAGAGTGGAATTTGAAGTAATCGCAATAGAAGGGTTCTTCACTTCCACGGATTTCTAAAACTGAATTCTTATCATCAAATATAGTTTAGTTTCATAACTAGGAAGTGAAAAAGCGTCAAGGAATGAACAAAAACAACCAAAGAAGACAGATTTTTAGAAAGAGTTTATGTTGATACGTGGTGTATTCAATAAGTTTCTAGAATTTTTTGTACAGGCATTTAAAATTATCGTAGACTCTTGAAATTTTTTTCGACCATCTTGCATGAATCAAGCATCAGTTTTCGAGTGGCATAAGTGATTCAAGGAAGGCAGGGAATCTGTGAGGGATGATGAGAGCTATGGGAGGAGTAAGGAAGTCAATACACCAGAGTTGATTGGCCATTGGGTTAGGATTAGGGTTACTATGTTGAAGTTTTATGGGAGTTCAGGAAGAGATTCCGTCGGGAGAGGCCAGCACTCTTCAAATCGGGTCAGTGGCATTTCCACTTGGACAATGCACCAGTCCACAACTCCATCCTTGTCACAGACTATTTGACCGAGATGGGCATCAAGACAGGTCCTCACCCTTCCAATAGTCCACACCATGCTCCCTGTGACTTTTGGTTATTCCCTTAGCTCAGAGGCTGTCGTTATGAGACAATTGAGGAGATGAAAGAGGCTATGACGAAAGTCATTGACACGCTCACACAAGAAGAATTCCATGGGGCCTTCCAGAAGTTGTTGGAACGGTACAACAAGTACATGGCAAAATCTGATTCTTGATTTTTATGTGGCCAATAACAAAAAAAAAAAGGAAATATCTTTTGATTTTAGTGAGAATATTTGCGTAAGATATTTCTAATAAGGAACTCAATATCTGGAGATATCGAAGATTGCTATGTTCAGAACTTGAGTGGGGAACTACTAGTACGTACTCTTAGAAAAGTAATTATTCTAAACAAACTACGTATTCTGACCAGTATTTGGCCAGTCAACCTAAATAATCAAAAATCAGTTAATAATAATTTAAAAAATATATAACACATATATAATAATAATTCCAAAAATTTTTATATAATAATGTAAGTTTTTATATAATGATATAGGATTTTTATTATAATATCAAAAATTACATTTATTTATGTATAAGTAAAGGATTTTTTATTATAATATATAATATATAATAATGTATAATTTCATATGATAATATTTGATATATTATCCTATATGTTACATCGCCAGATACAAATATGTGAAATGTACATGGGATGTTCATATATATATATATATATATATATACATAGAACATAGGATCTCGAAACACAAAAAACACTTACGACTTCTTAGTTCAGGTACGAAACTTTTTTATCACCTTTGAGTTTAAAGGTTCTTCGACATAAGAAGAGAGATACACATTCTTTCTATTCTGGCTTTGTCATCCACCCCCTCCCCTCATCTCGTGCGGTACCTGCCACAAAGGCCACTGGCCTGGCTTCGGTGAGCAAGCGAAAGCCAACCGACTTCTCCCGAGGCAGGTCTCAACTCATCTCAACTGAGTTTTTCAAAATCCCCAAAATCCTCCGCGCGTGCGCTTCCGGTGCATGACGCCATTCACATCCACTGGTCAACCTTACAATCAGATTTTTATTTTGACATCTATGAATGACACATCCTCCCCGCGCGCGCCTTAACACCTGCACTCAAGTTTGCACCTAACTAACCCATGTGCTGAACCGAAAGGTTCTCAGCCTAACTAAACCCAAAGGCATAAAACGAAATCCCTCGGCCATTATATTACATATATTATAATGTATAATTTCATATGATAATACATTGTAATATATAAATATACATAATATTATATAGTTGACCTTAGTCGAGGGTAACCCGAATGTTCCTTTTTCATTAGCTACTACACACTGGGTGTAGGGGAGGGCGCTAATCCATTCCCTTGATTGCTTCAATTTACCCTCGATCCTTACCTTATAATGCTGAGTATTAAACAAAGCTGCATCAAGTACCATTTTTTATGTCTTTTGTATATTTTCATATAATAATATTTGATATATTATTCTATATTCCAGGGTGTCTTCATATACATGGGACCAATGTGATGGTTAATAATGATTATGTGTTGTTTGTTTTTTTGTTTCAGATCAGAAAATAATATTCTATTAAATCTATTAATCTGCGATCACAATGCCTGGGAGAAGAGATGAAAACTCTTTTACCTCTCAACTTATTTGGAGACAAAATCATTCAAACCATTACCAACAAAAGTTCGCAGGAAGTTTAACTGAACAATTATCATTAGAAATATCAAATTTATCTTTGAGTACAAAAATTTCAAGTTACAGGTTCAATAAACAACCTCAACAAGAAGAGAGAAAATACCAGATCTGGCTGGAAGTTGACTGCAAGATTTCTTAACAATGTGGATGCAGTGAGAGATTATGTCGGAAGGATTCCGAAAAAGTCCCTTCGATGACGTTCCCCAAAAAATTGGTCTTTCACGTGCACTGTAAGATAAATATTGTATACCACAACCATAATGATATCAATAACAACAGTACATATACAAATACAAAACACAGGATCAAATACATAGTCGACTCCGTTGTTCAGGTAAGAACACATTTATTAATTTCTGACTTCAGTTCGTCGACACGAGCAGAGAGAGACAGTTCTTAAAAGTCTTTTGTAATCATACTATGCTAACAACATCTTTCAATGACCGAAATCCAACTCAATGCCCCAATGGCAGGAACTCAAGTATCGTCTTCCATGATCCAACCTCAAAATCCCAACATCATAGTAGGACCTCAACTTCAACTGTCTGCCTCAATGGCAGACATGGGGGTGTCCTCCTAGGGTAATGGTTAAAGCGATGGACTGTGGAATCGTAGTAAGCGAGTTCGTACTCCAGTCGCATTATTACGTTCACTTTCAGGCAAATACCCTTGGGAAAGGTATGAACCTCCTTATCCTCCTAGCTATGTGTTCAAGAGTACAACTACTGTTCTTCTTGGAGAATATCTTTGGCATTAAATAACCTACAAAGGTTGATATGCCATTAAACAAAGAAACCAAATAATCAATGGCACACAACCCAAATGTCTGCCTATATGGTCAACAGTCAACTCCCAACTGACTCTTTTTCAAAATCTATAAATTCTCAGGACCATCACTTCCGGGCATGACGTCATTCACACTCCAGCCCCATTTCTTATCTGGACTTTATTATGACAATTGTGATTGTCATATCCTTTACGTGCGAGAGTAAACTGTACCCAATGCTAAACACCTGAACTAAGAGCCGGATAGTTCTAAGCCTAACCAAACTGAATGATAAAATAATAAATGAAAAATGATTTATATAAAAAAAAGTCATTCCTTAATTATATAACCTAAGAACAATCAATTTCTGTTCTTGTCTTCTTGTTTGACATTCCTGAAGTGATATGATAGCTTTTTAAAACTCAGATTAAATAAGACTTGATGCAATATGAATTATCGTATTAATGGTTTGCATTAATTTTGAGACTTTCTGTATAATATATAATTTTATATAATAACATATAATAATATATAAATTAACATAATGATATATAATATGAAATAATGTAGGATTTTGTGTAATATGATTTCTTAACAAAAGGTTTTACATAATAATATGTGATATATAATAATGAATATATTTGTATAATGATATATGATGATATATAATTTTATATAATTATATATATTATATAAATATGAATAATTTTAATTGATCGTATAAGATGATATATAGTTTATTATAACAATATATAATTCTTTCTAATAATATATTTGAATAACTAATCTTATTTTATACTATAAGATAATATTACGTATAATTTTACAAAATAATATAATATATAATTTTATATAATACTATATAATTTTATATCATGATATAAGGAAATATGTTATTTTTTGTAATATTACAAAATATATAAGATTACATAACATAATATAATGATATATGATGACGTAAATTTTCATATAATAAAATATAATTGTATTTAATCATATATACTTTTATATAACAATATATGATATATGACAGCGTATAATTCTGAATACAAATATGTAATATTTAGTTTTATACAATGAGATACAAAAAGTATATTGATACATACTAATATATTAATTCGTAAAAATATATCATTATGTGGCCCAGCGGTTAGAGTGTTCGCCAATGGCCCGGGAGACCTGGGTTCAATCCCAGGTCGAGTCATACCAAAGACTTTAAAAATGGTACTTGATACCACCTTGCTTAACACTCAGCATTATAAGGTACGGTTCAAGGGTAAAGTGGAGCAATCCTGGGAATGGAGTAGCGCCCTCCCCTACACCTTGGTGTAGTAGCTATCGAAAAGGGAGCCTTCGGGTCACCCTCGACTATGGTCGCTAACTTTACTTTACTTTACTTATACCATTCATATGTTCATATAAATTAATATACAGGCTTATATAACAACAATCGTATAATAATAGTCATTATTAGATAATTTCATAAGATAATAATAATAATAATAATAATAATAATAATAATAATAATAATAATAATAATAAAAACAGAATCTCTCCAAATAGTTGCACAAGAAAAGGCCATAAGAACCAATCATATCAAAGCGAGAATAGATAAGACGCAACAAAACAGCAAATGTAGACTATGCGATGAAACCATCAATCATATAATAAGCGAATGCAGCAAATTAGCACAGAATGAATATAAAACTAAACATGATTTGGTGTGCAAGGTGATCCACAGGGAGTTGTGCAAGAAATTGAAATTTGACCATACAAACAAATGGTATATGCACAACCCGGCACCTGTCCCAGAAAATAACACACATAAATTCCTATGAAACTTTGACATACACTCAGATCACCTAATCTAGGCCAGAATACCAGACCTAATCATAATTAACAAAAAAAAGAGAATTAGCAAAATTATCGATTTTGCTGTCCCGACTGACCACAGAATAAAACTGAAAGAATTGGAAAAGAAGGATAAGTACCTCGACCTTACTAGGGAATTGAAAAAACTATGGAACATGCAGGTGAAAATTATACCAATTGTGATTGGTGCTTTTGGAGCAGTAACTAAAGGGTTATTAAAGGGACTGGAGGACATGGAAGTTTGGGGACGGAAGTTATTGAGAACGGCCCGAATACTGAGAAGAGTCCTGGAGACTTGAGGAAACTTGCTGTCACTCAGACTCCCGTGAAAAACCATCAGTTAACGCTGATGTGAAAACATCTAATGAGTAAATAATAATAATAATAATAATTTCCTTAAAATTAATTAAGAATACATATAAAAAGTAAAGTTGCCGACCGAGGGTGACCCGAAGGTTCCTTTCCAATAGCTACGACGCCATGCTGTAGGGGAGGGCGCAACTACATTCCCTGGATTGCTCCAGTTTACCCTTGATCTTTACCTTAATAAGGTGAGTGCTAAGCAAGGCGGAATTTTTTGAGTTTTTGGTATGACTCGACCTGGCATTGTACCCTGGTCTCCCGGACCATTGGTGAACACTCAACTGATTAGAACAATGGCCCGGTTAAGTAGAAAAGTGAATTAGTATTGCAGAGCTATATTTTGAACCATTTAACTTTGTTCAAATAAATGAATAATGTCAGACACAATTATTTATATCAAATTGGAATACTGTATCAATCATTCATATCAAAATGGAATACTTACTATAGTGAATATGGATTATCTCCTCTTTGATAATCCAAGCTATAAAAGTTGTACATTTCCGCTTGTCAAGTAGACGAGTTGTAAGATTCTTAATCGAATAAAAGATTACTAGACAGAATCTCTTGTCCTGTTTTCATTACACTTATTATTAAGGATTATTCATATCAAATTGTAAACTTATCAATACAAATCGAATTAATCCCTTGGCATAATCCACAACGATTAACACATTGATTAACGACAAAAGTGTAAATCCAGAAGTAAGACATAGAACCTAGAGGCATAAAATAACCCCAGACGGTTTGACATGCAGTTAATATCCTTTAAGAACCCAATCAAACTATTAACAAATGAAAGTAAAATCCATAAAAATCTTAAGAACGATCTAATGTTATTTCAATCAGATGACATATTTTTCAATTTTGATATTTTTTCGCTATTTCAATATTTAGTTACGTTTTTCATATTTTTTTCTTTTCTTCCATCCCTGTTTTAATCCTCCTTTTTTTCTTCCGGTCATTCCACATTTTTTAAAATCACTCAATTCTAAAATCCACCTTTATCATCTTTTCGAGGCGTAGGGGATATAACAGTTATCGAAGAAAATGGATTGAGTGAACCGAGTTCTTATCCTAGATACGTCTAATTACGATTCACTTCACGCTAATGACTTTGCGAAAGGCATGAGTAAAAGTAAAGTTGTCTCCCTTTAGTCGAGGGCGACCAGAAGGCTCCCTTTTCAATAGCTACTACACCGAGGTGTAGGGGAGGGCGCTACTCCTTTCCCTGGATTGCTCCACTTTACACTTGCTAGGTACCTTATATTGCTGAGTGTTAAGCAAGGAGGTATCAAGTGCCATTTTTAAAGTCTTGACGCAACCTGGTATTGAACCCAGGTCTCCCGGACCATTGGCGAACACTCTACCCACTAAGACACCTAGCCTTATAGGGAGATAAACGATTTGGGAAAAGAAGAAATCCGAATTTAAATCCCCGACTAACTTCACTGAGTAACTGAAGATTTGTCGCCTTTATGTTTTTCGTCATAAATCTGAACGCTCTTTTCGACCAAATAAAAAAAAATTACTTCATTTTTAACAGTAAACCATTTCACGGTTCGTTTATTACGAATATCTCCAATTCCACGCGAATACACACACTCAAAAAAGTACATTAAAATCCTCGTTAGAAGAAGTTGAATCCGAACTTACGGTCCTTTGGCAGAAATTAAAGTCGTTTTTTGGCAGAAGTAGAAGAGACTCAAAACTATGTTCAGACAAATCGCTTTTATTATATAAGAAGATTTTTTTTAATTGATAAAACTGATATATCCACTCATTTTTTAATTTTATGAGATCAGAAAAATATTTGTAAATCTTTCTGGGTTACTTTGAACCGAGATTATTAACCAGTGCTCAACATTGTTTGATTGCAGTTTTCAGGATATCAACGCAATTTTGTATTTTACGAGATCAGAAAAATATTTGTAAACCTTTCTGGGTTACTTCGAGATAGGTGACCAGTGCTCGACATTGCTTGATTGCAGTTTTCAGGATATCAACGCAATTTTGTATTTTACGAGATCAGAAAAATATTTGTAAACCTTTCTGGGTTACTTCGAGATAGGTGACCAGTGCTCGACATTGCTTGATTGCAGTTTTCAGGATATCAACGCAATTTTGTATTTTACGAGATCAGAAAAATATTTGTAAACCTTTCTGGGTTAGTTCGAGATTGTTGACCAGTGCTCGACATTGCTTGATTGCAGTTTTCAGGATATCAACGCAATTTTGTATTTTACGAGATCAGAAAAATATTTGTAAACCTTTCTGGGTTAGTTCGAGATAGGTGACCAGTGCTCGACATTGCTTGATTGCAGTTTTCGGGATATCAACGCAATTTTGTATTTTACGAGATCAGAAAAATATTTGTAAACCTTTCTGGGTTAGTTCGAGATAGGTGACCAGTGCTCGACATTGCTTGATTGCAGTTTTCAGGATATCAACGCAATTTTGTATTTTACGAGATCAGAAAAATATTTGTAAACCTTTCTGGGTTAGTTCGAGATAGGTGACCAGTGCTCGACATTGCTTGATTGCAGTTTTCAGGATATCAACGCAATTTTGTATTTTACGAGATCAGAAAAATATTTGTAAACCTTTCTGGGTTAGTTCGAGATTGTTGACCAGTGCTTGACATTGTTTGATTCCGTTTTCCAGCATTGAAAACTTTGTCAAGTTTTGCTGTAATTTTTAGATTAACATTGTTCAAATGTCATATGATAATGTAGCGGCAGAGAGCAAGACTATACTGGATAATTCACTCATGAAAAGGTCAAAATAGTTTTTTTCTTCTATAATTTGGTTAATTATTTTATTCATTTTTATGGAATGTGAAGAGTCATGTCATAAAAAAACATGAAGTTCAGCCGTTTAACAAACAGAAAAGAGGAAGATCCATTATATTTTTTTGCGAAGATGGGTAAGGCAATGCTGGGAGGGTTCAAGCAGAAACGGACTCTTTCTGACATTTTAGCAGAAAAGATTTACCAAAATAATTGAGTGAAAACTCTCTCTCTCTCTCTCTCTCTCTCTGCCCTCTCTTTCTCTTTTTCTCTCACTTTACGTATATGTGAAAAATCTTTCTTTTTTTGCTCGTCCAAAGCGAAAAAAGAGTAAATATTTCAAAATGAATTGGTCCACTAAGAGATTTACAGTTTTTTTTTTAATTATCTATCTCGTTCTTACATATGTGTATGTTTCCTACTCGTTACTTTCTTCAGAGAAAATTTCGTTATCTACTAAGCTTCTTACTTAGATGTGGCTCAAGACCATATGAATGGGGCTCTTAATAAGACTCAAAGTGATTCGTATAGGTTTGTTAGTCAACTAACAAACTTACATAAGTGAGATCGAGTCTCATAAGGTACCCCGTTTATACAGCCTTGTGCCACGTCAATGCAAAAAACGTAGTAAATTACTGAATGATCTCAGACGAAAACAACAAGCTGGAAACATACACATATATAAGTTCGAAATATATAATTATTAAAAAGATAAAAAGCTCTTAGTGGACCTATTTATTTTGAAATATATATGTATATATATATATATATATATATATATATATATATATATATATATATATATATATTACTATATATATATATACATATATTACGATATATATATTACTACTATATATATATATATATATATATATATATATATACATTGTTGACCAGTGCTCGACATTGTTTGATTCCGGTTTCCAGCATTGAAAACTTTGTCAAGTTTTGCTGTAATTTATATATATATATATATATATATAAAAATAAATAAATAAATCAAAAAATACAAATCTCTTCATGGACCTTCCTATTTTTAGATATATCTTTATTCTTTCTTTGGACCTACAACAACCATCTTTAAATATATATATATATATATATATATATATATATATATATATATATTTGCGTGTGTGTGTGTGTGTGTGTGTGTACATTCTTCAATCCACTAAATCCGGAGTAAGGAACAATTCCGTCAGGACGAATAAATTATTCAAATTTCGAATATTTAAATATTCCTGGTCGAGAGCTTAATGTAAATAAATTCCCAGAGAAAATATTATTTCAAGAAAAACCAATATTCGGTTACATTAGTATAATGAATTTCTTTCCATCCTGTTAAGAGCATTGATATGAATCAAGGACTCTAAAATAATTTTTAACGGATCCAATAATAAAATAAAATAGATTACAACCAGATAGAAGGGATAGTCAAAGGAAGGAAGGAAAGGGGGTAACGAAATCCATTTCAGCTATATATAGCCTTTACCCATATTAGGCTTGTTCCGGTCTCTTCTCGTTTCAGATTAAGACAACTACAAAACCAATAAAATTAATACTTTAGCAATTACAATAACATCTCAACTATTTCTAACAAAATTATCAATTTTAATTCTAGTATGTCATCATTTATTCTTTGAAAGTTACTAAAACCATTGGTTCATGTCCTAACAGGATGGAAATAAATTTATTATCCTAATGTGACCAAATATTGGTTTTTCTTGAAATTATTGGCATAATGGTAAGGTGTTCGCCAATGTCCCAGGAGATCAGGGTACAATCACAGGTCGAGTCATACCAAAGACTAAAAAAATGGTACTTGATGTTACCTTGCTTAACACTCAGCATTATTAGGTAAGGATCAAGAGTAAAGTGGAGCAATCCAGGGAAGGAGTAGTGCCTTTTCCTACACCTTAGTGTAGTAGCAATCGAAAAGGGAGCCTTCGGGTTACCCTCGACGACGGTCGCCAACAACTTATGTATATATATAAAAAGTTGACCTGCCCGAGTGGATGATTTGGTATATATATATATAGATATACGTATGTACACAATTTTTTTCTTTTTTCTTTTGTTGTTTGTCCAAAAAGAGAAAAAATATTTCACCTTTCTAATTGCCACAACTTTCATCACCCATTACCGACACTATAGTAATTGTACAACAGAACCACAGACCGTAAGTACCATTTTCCCCACATTATCACATTATGTATACCCATAAGCAGTGCCAGTAAATGTAAGTAATATATTTAGTATTGTCAATAATTATAGGCACTATTTCTTCACATTATTGCATTATAAGCATCCATCAGTATTGTCAAAGACCATTATGATCATCATTGTTACATTTATTATTATTATTGCAAAAGCTACCCAAAACTTGACCTCATTTTTTCACCTGGCCAGTAATACTATACCACATAACCCTTTACAACACATTCAATTTATATATATATATATATATATATATATATATATATATATATATATATATATATATATGGTATTATTCGGTCCAGTTAAACCAGAGTTGGGAGTAATTCCTTCAGGACAAGAAAATCATTCAAAAGATGAACATTTAAATTTTCCTGTTAGGAAGCTGAATGTAACTAATATTACAGAGCAATACTTTCTTTAAAGAAAAAACCAATATACATATACATATATATATATATATATATATATATATATATATATATATATATATATATATAATCCGTCATAAAAAAGTAACGTGATTATGATTCTAATTTTAATGATCATCATTATAATTACGCAACCAAATTCACCACAAAGCAGACATTTCATATTCACATGAAATAACCCTTATCATAAAGTTCTGTTGGATTAAGCAGAAAGAGAAATCATTCTGAATGAAAAAAATCCATTTTCCATCCCTCTCCAACCACTCTTCCCTTCTCACACTCTCTTCTTTCATCTCACCCCAACCCAACGACAGACAGCGGAAATATGGGTATATATATAAAGATGCATTGCGAGCAATATTGAACAAGTCCTGGAGGCAACACCCAACAAAACAGAAGTTGTACGGCCACCGACACCCATCACGAAAACTATCAAAGTTAGACGAAAGAGACATGCAGGATACTGCTGGAGAAATAAGGACGAACTCGTAACCGATATACTCCAGTGGACCCCTTCACATGGACGAGCAAAGGCAGGACGACCAGCTAGACCTTATATACAACAGCTCTGTGCCGATACAGGATATAGCTGTAAAAACCACCTGAGAGCGATAGATGAAAGAGACTGAACCGTGCTGGCAGCGGACATGATGATGATAAACGCAAATATACGTATATATTCCACCCGAGCAACACCACATAAACAAACATATAACATTCAAAAGTACAAACTTTGGTACACGTACCCATAAATAACCCCTCTCGTTTTTCGAAAAAAATATTAACCATATAATGCGATCATTTTTTCAAAACGTATACTCAGTCTGATGAATCCGGAAACCCAGGATCACAGACAGTAGCATCTCCCCTACCCCCGTAGGGTTGAGTTCTCTAGCAAATTGAAGTAATTGTGTTGCCATTAGCGTTTATTGCAAGTCTCTTTATATATGAATTGAGGTCTCGGTAGCCGTTTAGCGGATGTATGTAAACAATAGTAATTGTGATTCATAACCGTTTAAAATTTACTTCGCTGCCACTGGCTCCTCGTGGCTGAGGGTTAGAGGCTTTGGATTGGCGTTCGAGTCAACCGGGTTTCGATCCCAGCTACGGGAAGCAAATATGTCTAGCCACACTGATGAGTTCTGATAGAACGAAACAGATCTGTCTGTGGATGACTATATATATATATATAAGCTCTATCATTGATATTGAGCACTATTTAATAAAGCTGCAGCAATTGGTCCTCTATTAACACACCAAGTGAGCTACGAATGATCTATCCGATAAAATAAAATGAGATTTCATTCAAAATGTGAATGTGTTACTACTATATATATATATATATATATATCGCTGATTCTTGATATAATTATAAGAACTCTGTTTTATTTGCGTTCAAGCATCTTGCATTCTGCTCAAGGCTGGGCAGCTGTAATTCGGCTTGACTACGTGTATTTTTCATAAGTACTAGATCATCTATTTTGTCTGCATGCACACATAGATAGATAGATAGATAGATAGATAGATATTCTCAGTATTTACTATAAGATTTGTATATACATGCCATCTTTTATATTTTTCTTGTTTCTAACAGTCATTCATATATATTTTGTGTTTTTCATTTGTTTGTGGCCTGGGCCTCACAAAAGGGTAGACCTACCCAAGTGAGATGAATAATTTTGACGTTAGCTGACGCAGGTCTCCTGACATCCGAGCCATCTTTGGCTCGACAGTGCACCGAAACTTCAGTAACCCGAAACACCCTTTATTTGGAAACATAATGACAGCAATACTGTTACGGCCCATTTAAGCTGGAGATGAAGACATAGCCGACCAACCAGCTCATGACACTCTTCACCGTTTCGCTTATGACCTACATTGAGTAGAGGTTTTCTTTCTCGTGAAAATAGAGTAATCAGTTAACGAAATTAACTGACACTAAAATATACTCATATTACACCTGAATGACTCAGCAAAAAGAGACGATGAGATTTGGATATAACCCACCGTCAGCTTATTTATATATTATCCGCTTGGTAACTACCGACCTACCTTTGTTCTCATGATTTAGCGTGCGTCACAATGAGTTAGGAAAGAATAGATAGACTGAAACATTAATTTTAAAAAAATACCTACTCATGTATATATTTGCTAAACGTTCCGCTCAAACAGGCTGTGATAAAAGGTGAATTTTCTAAGCAGAGGTTAACAGATTTTAATCAAGAATTTTCCTTTTCCTAGACCGTTTTCCATAACAAGGTAAAAAAACCCGTCTGGAGTTTTTCGATTGATACCTTTCCAGAAGGTCTTATGAAATGTGAATTGTAAAATGTCTCGTCCAGGATTTAAATCCTGGTTGTTGTTGTCTAAATTTCTGAGACAAAGCTTGTTGATTTTTGTCATTAAGGGTTTTCGGACTATTGTCTTCATCTATATTGTTATAGGTTCAATCCTCACTACAGGCAAGTAACAATACAGGAATACTTAACACTTGTACCCGGTTATGGCTAACGGAATCAGAACAGGCGACCCACGTGGTTTAAATAAAGGACGTAGTTCGAAGTTCCGTGAAGGTTCCCGAGTTCGACAAACACCTGAAGAAGGCCGGAGGACATATCGGCCAAAACGTTGTGGAAATAACAATAAAAATGAAGACAATAGTCCGAAAACCCTTAATGATAAAAACTGGTTGTTTTGTTCATTTCTTAAGACGGTAATCATTACACCACGAACGCCACCACGTATGTATATCCCAATCCTCAACCCACCAGCTCTCTCCATGACTGTATCTAAAACAAATTATTTGCTCAGTTACATGGTTTTAAAAATATCCATGGGATATTAATAATTTTCAAATAGATATATTTGGGCCATAGATAAAAGTTCTGGTTTATGGACTCTTTGTTTAATCAATCTTCCAGGACTATCTAATGGCAAATTTATCCTTGTTAAAGATAATTATGCTACTATTTAACCTATAGACCCTGAGGCTGCTTTCCTAAGGTTAAAAGTCTGAACATAAACGTGTTTACGTGACTGGAGTTCGAACTCGCTTACTACGTTTTCAAAGTCAGTCGCGTTGAATATTACTCTGTTTGTTGGGGCTGTAGAATACACTGACTGCATCTCTGCAGAGGGCTAAGACCCTCCAACGAGTGTCCGGAATATAACATTAAACAATGAGGTTCAGGTAATCCTGGAGCTTTGGGAAATGCCGCGTACCCCTTGATTGCCATCACT
This sequence comes from Sepioteuthis lessoniana, assembly GCA_963585895.1. NCBI lineage: Eukaryota > Metazoa > Mollusca > Cephalopoda > Myopsida > Loliginidae > Sepioteuthis > Sepioteuthis lessoniana. Next base: position 17,456,151 of record OY757936.1, read on the forward strand.
CCCATGTCCAGTAAGCTCCATAGTGGTCGCACGTGATAGGGTCCTATCTATGAGTAAAAAAGGACTAAACTGTGTACTTATGCTAAACTGAATTGCTTAAAATAGAAGAGTTTTGACATTTGTGGGGATAAAAATTACACTTATTCTAAACCGAATTGTTTGAAATAGAACTGTTTGAATAAACTAAATAGCTTGAAAAGGAAATGTTTTCACAATTAAACTGTGTACTCATGCTAAACTGAATTGTTTGAAATAGAACCGATTATTTGTATAAAAATTGATTTGGCATTGAATAACCTTCAAAGGTTGATATGCCATAAAAGCCTACCAACCAACCAACCAACCAACGTTACCTATTACGCCAGGTAGACTCAAACATAAACACTAACAATTATAACTACTCCTGATCTAAGTAAACCTGGGTGCAATGACAACAAAGGGGTATTCCACACTCCACAAACCTCCAAAACTGGAGCCTCGCAACCCTATACAAAATGACCTTTTGCCTTTTATTTGTAGCCTTGCATCAAACCTAAGCTATACTTTGTTTTCATAATATTTCTTGTGGTTCAGACGTTACAAGCTGCATTACCAGATCATTGAAATGAGTTCGTTCTAACTGGGTGCATTTTACTGTGGCCTTTACTTCAGCTTAACTGAAACCCTTCCGATGAAAAGAAAACATCACTCTTTATCGATTTAATTCAGTAGAGTTTTGAAATTATCAGCAGCAACTATTTAATTCGAACTTTTTAAGAAGAATAGAAAGATAATATGAGAGAGCAGACCCCTGGCGGCAAAACAATTTTTTTTAACATTTACGCCAACGTACTCATTCCTCTATTTTTAAAAACTGTTTTTTTTTTCTAAAAATATGAAAAGTGATACTTTGATGTTCTGGAAATTTGAACAGATTGACAAGTCAGTTCAGAGCTCAAATTATCTGGTTTTTTCTGTCTACGCTGTTGTTTACAAAGTCTATAGAGCTATCAAGTAAGTTATTCTATTTCAAGTCTCTAATTGAGTGTCGTCTTTTTGTCTATTCTTCCCATAGCATGACGATATAGCAACCCAATATGTAAATTACTTTACCATTGTCCAGTGCTTTCCCAGTCAGCTAGGGCTGTAGAATATATACCGACTGCATCTTTGCGAGGAGGTAAGACCCGCTCAACGAGTGTTCTGGATATGACACAAAACAATCTGATGGTGAAGCTCCAGTATTGCTGAAGGTTTGAGGAATGCGGTGTACCTCTTTATTGCCATCGCTCTCAGCTCCACTCTGACCCGGAGTGGTAGCACCTGATAGAGTTCTATCTATGGGTCAAAAAGAACAAAATTGTGTACTTATGTTAAACTGATATGTTTGAAATAGAACTGTTTTGACATTGAAATTCTACTACGCTGATCTGAATTCTTTGAAATAAAACTGTTTCGACATTTAACTGAGTATAAACAAAATCTGTACTTATACTAAATTATATTGTTTGAATTGAAACAGTTTTAATATACTGAATTGCTTGAAATAGAAATGTTTTTGACAATTAAATTGAATTGTTTGAAATATAACTGTTTATTTGTATAAACATAGATTTGGCATTAAAAAACCTTCAAAGGTTGATATGTCATCAATACAATCAAACAAACAAACAAAAATTGTTCAACGTGCACTTAGTGTGACCTTAATCATCGTTGGAAACAGAATCAGTGAACTGAGTTAAATGGAAAGGCATGAATCTAACTGTTCCCTCCCAGACACAGGTAACTCGAGATCAAATTGTGTTTTTAGCCTTGTTTAAGCAACCTGTCAAAAAAAAGAAAAGGAAAACACTGTATTCAAACCAGCTTTACCCTGTTTAAAAATTCATCTTGTGTCACACCTGTTCGGGGCTGGTTAAATACATGCGAGCACTAACACAAAAGTAGAAGTTCGCTCATCGGATGGAAACGCTGACTTTTTTGACATTGTCGCAGCTGTGCTGCAAGGAGATACATTAGCCCCATACCTGTTTATTATCTGCTGAGACTACGTACTTCGAAGGTGGATAGATTTAATGAAAGAAAATGGCTTTACGCTGGCAAAGGCAAGAAGCAGAAGATACCAGCACAAACTATTACGGACGCGGACAACGCTGATGACATAGCGCTTCTGGCAAATATGTAACATAGCCATACATGAAGATGTGAGACATACATAGAATGTTCATCACATATATACATAGAACATAGGAATCCCGAAACACGAAAAACACTTACGACTTCTTAGTTCAGGTACGAAACTTTTTATTACCTTTGAGTTTAAAGGTTTTTCGACATAAGGAGAGAGGCACGATCTTTCTATGCTGGCTTTTCCATCTACCCCAAACCACGTGCGCACCCGACACAGGGCCACGCCGAGCAAGCGAAAGTCAAACTTCTTCTCTCGAGGCAGCACTCAACTAACTGACTTTTCAAATCTCAGCCCACGCTTCCGGTGCGTGACGTCACTCACGTCCCTGGGTACATCCCCTATCTGAGATTCTTATTGTGACATCTCTGAATGACACGTCCACTCCGCGCGCACGCGTGAACAACTGCGCTCATGTTTGCACTAAACTATCCCATGCACTGAGCCGAAAGGTTCTCAGCCTAACAAAACCCAACGGCAAGATATATAAAACGAAATCCTCCGCCATTATATTACAAATACACCCGCCCTGGCCGGATCCCTGCTAAATAGTCTGGAACGGGCAGTAGGTGGCATAGGCTTCTATGTGAATGCAGACAAAATATAATACATGTTATTCTATCAAAGAGGCAACCACACCAGATGGAGGTTCTCTGAAACTAGTGGACAAGTTCCCCTCCCTTGAAAGCAACGTCCCATCAATGGAAAATGACATCAACACACGATAACGATAGGCTATCGATCATATGGAAATTAGATGTATCCGATGAAATAAAACGTAGTTTTTTCCAAGCTGAAGTCGTGTCAATACTACTATATGGATGCTCAAGAAGGACGCTGACTAAGTGTATGGAGAAAAAGCTTCACGGCAATTGCACATGAATGCTACGAGCTGTACTGAACAAATCCTAACAGCAACATCCAACAAAACAGCAGCTGTACGGCTACTATTAAAAACCGCCCAAATTAGACGAACAATAAATGCAGGACACTGCTGGGGAAGAAAGAACGAACTCATTTGATGAACTCCTGTGGACCCTTCACACGGACGAGCAAGGGTTAGGCGACCAGCTAGAACCTATCTACCACATCTCTGTGCTGTCCCAAGCGATGGACGATAGAGACGAGTGACGAGTGAGGGTCAGGGAAATCCATGCTAGCTGCACGTCATTATGATGAAGTTTGTTT